>OX465374.1:3816416-4178282 GCA_950004255.1 Mesopsocus fuscifrons | reverse complement strand
TGTACGAAGACATAACTTTCTCAGCCCATGTATTACATACGGGCGAGAAAGTAAAAATGGGAAATCTGCTTCGAACACTCCCTAGAACATTGTCCAGGCAAAATTTTGTGTCTTTCCAACCAAGGGTAAACCTTGAAAATGAATCGCCGCTCGCAATGTTTATCTTATGGGCGGCAAAAAAATGCACCGTCAGGTATAGCGGACCCTTAACCGTTAACCGAGTACGGTGGGACACATCCTCAGTCAATTCTTTTAAGAACATAGTGTAAGCAAAAATTCAATAACATGACATTTGGTTACTTCACAGTATTTGCACAAGCATACAGACTCTACAATTTGGATCAGTGGGTTTACTGATGTTTGGTTAAGAATTGAATAAGTACCTATGTACACTGTTTCCATTGAAATAAGGAGGTAAGTTTCGATGTTATGAGAAAAAGTGCTTTGTTTTGGTTCAAGTGAACATAAACAAACGTCACCCTGGGGATGTCCCCAGTAACCTGTAACAATGAGCCAAATACCTAATTACGTCTTCGCTTTCGTACAAGTTCTTACCTCAAATGTTTCAAGACTGGAATACACAACATCAGCCAAGCGCCTCCATGAAGCGTTGATTTTAGGCGAAAAACCAGCTTCGAGAAGTTGAACAGCAATATTGACTTTTCCTAGCTCTAAAGCACGGGTCACGTATCCATGGTCCATTTCATCTGCATATTTAAGAACATCTGGAATTGCCTCCTCCATATAGGTTATAGCAAGCTCAAGAGGGTCCCAGCGTTCTTTCCACCGTATTTGACTATATCGGAGGAGGTAACGGACTAGTTCGAGATCCTGAAATCAAAACAAAAGACTAATCAGAACAAAATAAAGGGTCCGACAGTAGTCGCACTAACGTTCTCCCCCCGTATCAAATTATGATTTTGAAAATTGTGCCATCGGCGCTTGTCAGACAACTGAAACACGAATTTTGATGTATTTTGCGGTTTTTTGGGCAAACAAGAATTCCTTAAAAATCGACAGGTGCGTATCAAAGTTTATCAACATCGGGTGAACGGTATAAGTTGTGGCGCAGGGAACGGACAAACTTTTTCCAGAAACCACTATTTTCGACTCAGAGAACTCCTATAATCTCAATTGCAAAATTCTGCTCGAAAACAGTACTTTCTTGCCTTATTGGCATGTGGGTAAGTAAAACAATTTAAGTAGGTAAATAGGCAAATACGAACTTGACCACGCCATAAAGCAGATTGCAAAGGGATGTACTCATCGATATAATTCATGGCATTGACGCTGGCCCCCATATCCTTCAGCAGCTTTACCACGGTCAAGTTACCGGTGAATATATTCTCGCAGGCGAAGTGCATGGCAGTGGAACCGATAGTATTATGTGCATTGGGATCAACACCGACGGACAGCAGGTGATGAACCACATCGACGTTTATCTGGAATTTAATAAATATAAATAAATGGTCCGACAATGGTCGCACTTGACTTTCTCGCCTTCAGGTTTCTTTAAATCCCCAAAATCATTTTTCACATGTAAAGACATGGGGAGTAAAACTATAGTAATCAATTACCCGATTTTAGTCTGGACTTTCCAGTGTTCTCAAGTAATCCGAAATCGGTTCTCACCATACGACCCTTTAAAGAGTCCGACAACAGTCGCACTTAGCTTTCTCGTCCCATATAAAATTTTCGTTTTTTTTTAGATTCTTTTTTTTTTTTTGAAATTTTTTTGTGGGCGTAATTTTAAGCAACCGAAAATCGGTTGAAAATGACCAACGAGCATCTACCTGAGATCACTCATACCAAATCTCACGTCCGTCATTTTATTACTGTATTCCCAAATGCGTTCCGACCATACAAATACGTGGTTTTTCATTCTCAACTCATTTTCGACACTTTTTTGACTACAACGGCCGTAATTTAGAAGATAACAAAATTCTGTTCAACAGATGTTTAAGTTACATGGTTCTACACAAATTTACCAAATTTCATGACAATCAGTAAATAAATGTGAATGGCGCCGAAAGGATCGAACTTTGGTCCAGAACGGCCGTAATTTTCAACCAATTCAATTTTTGGTGCAAATGACCTCGAAGCATCTATTTGTCAACACACTTACCAATTTTCAGTGTTATAGTTTGAAAAGTTTACCGTCGGCGCTTGTCCGACTAACCAAAAACACGATTTTTGAATTATTTCGGCGGTTTTTTGACAATAACGGCCGCAATTTTTGACCAATCAAAAAATCCATAAAAACGCTCCTCGGCAGTGATTTTAGACAGATCCATACCAAATTTCATCAAAATCAGATGAACGGTATAGGCGCTAGAGCACTGCACGGACTGACTGACTGACGGACGGACAGATTTTGTCCAGAAAACACTTTTTTGGACTCAGGGGACCCCCAGGATCATGGGAAACCCAAAATCTCAATTTCGAAATTTTGCAACAATACTTTCTCGCCATATATGGCTAGCGAGAAAGTAAAAATAAAGGGTCCGACAACAGTCGCACTTAACTTTCTCGCCCAGAATGATTTTTTACTTTCTCGCTAGCCATATATGGCGAGAAAGTATTGTTTTCGTGCAAAATTTCGAAATTGAGATTTTGGGTTTCCCATGATCCTGGGGGTCCCCTGAGTCCAAAAAAGTGGTTTCTGGAAAAAGTCTGTCCGTCCGTCAGTCCGTCCGTCAGTCAGTCAGTCCGTCCGTCAGTCAGTCCGTCCGTCAGTCCGTGCAGTGCTCTAGCGCCTATACCGTTCATCCGATTTTGATGAAATTTGGTATGGACCTGTCTAAAATCACTGCCGAGGGGCATTTTCAAGGATTTTTTGATTGGTCAAAAATTGCGGCCGCTATTGTCAAAAAACCGCCAAAATAATTCAAAAATCGTGTTTTTGGTTACTTAGACAAGCGCCGACGGTACACTTTTCAATCTATAACACTGAAAATTGGTATGTGTGTTGACAAATAGATGCTTCGAGGTCATTTTCAACTAAAATTGAATTGGTTGAAAATTACGGCCGTTCTAGACCAAAGTTCGATCGTTTCGGCGCCATTCACATTTATTGACCGATTGTCATGAAATTTGGTAAATTTGTGTAGAACCATGTAACTTAAACATCTGTCGAACAGAATTTTGTTATCTTCAAAATTACGGCCGTTTTTGTCAAAAAAGTGTCGAAAATGAGTTGAGAATGAGAAACCACGTTTTTGAATGGTCGGAACGCATTTGGGACTACAGTAATAAAATGACAGACGTGAGATTTGGTGTGAGTGATCTCAGATAGATGCTCGTGGGTCATTTTCAACCGATTTTCGATTGCTTAAAAATTACGCCCGCAAAAAAATCTCAAAAAACCAAAACAAAAAAAAATCATTCTGGGCGAGAAAGTTAAGTGCGACTGTTGTCGGACCCTTTATTTACTTTCTCGCTAGCCATTATGGCGAGAAAGTATTGTTTTCGTGCAAAATTTCGAAATTGAGATTTTGGGTTTCCCATGATCCTGGGGGTCCCCTGAGTCCAAAAAAGTGGTTTCTGGAAAAAGTCTGTCCGTCCGTCCGTCCGTCCGTCCGTCAGTCCGTCAGTCCGTCCGTCAGTCCGTGCAGTGCTCTAGCGCCTATACCGTTCATCCGATTTTGATGAAATTTGGTATGGACCTGTCTAAAATCACTGCCGAGGGGCATTTTCAAGGATTTTTTGATTGGTCAAAAATTGCGGCCGCTATTGTCAAAAAACCACCAAAATAATTCAAAAATCGTGTTTTTGGTTAGTTAGACAAGCGCCGACGGTACACTTTTCAATCTATAACACTGAAAATTGGTATGTGTGTTGACAAATAGATGCTTCGAGGTCATTTGCAACTAAAATTGAATTGGTTGAAAATTACGGCCGTTCTGGACCAAAATTCGATCGTTTCGGCGTCATTCACATATATTGACCGATTGTCATGAAATTTGGTAAATTTGTGTAGAACCATGTAACTTAAACATCTGTTGAACAGAATTTTGTTATCTTCAAAATTACGGCCGTTTTTGTCAAAAAAGTGTCGAAAATGAGTTGAGAATGAGAAACCACGTTTTTGAATGGTCGGAACGCATTTGGGACTACAGTAATAAAATGACAGACGTGAGATTTGGTATGAGTGATGAGTGATCTCAGATAGAAGCTCTTGGGTCATTTTCAACCGATTTTCGATTGCTTAAAAATTACTTCCGCAAAAAAATAAAAAACCAACAAAAAATAAAGGGTCCGACAACAGTCGCACTTAACTTTCTCGCCCAGAATGATTTTTTTTTTGTTTTTTGAGATTTTTTCGCGGGCGTTATTTTTAAGCAATCGGAAAACGGTTGAAAATGACCCACGAGCATCTGTCTGAGATCACTCATACCAAATCTCACGTCTTTCATTTTATTACTGTAGTCCCAAATGCGTTCCGACCATTCAAAAACGTGGTTTCTTATTCTCAACTCATTTTCGACACTTTTTTTACTTTCTCGCTAGCCATATATGGCGAGAAAGTATTGTTTTCGTGCAAAATTTCGAAATTGAGATTTTGGGTTTCCCATGATCCTGGGGGTCCCCTGAGTCCAAAAAAGTGGTTTCTGGAAAAAGTCTGTCCGTCCGTCAGTCCGTCAGTCCGTCCGTCAGTCCGTTCAGTGCTCTAGCGCCTATACCGTTCATCCGATTTTGATGAAATTTGGTATGGACCTGTCTAAAATTACTGTCGAGACACGTTTTCAAGGATTTTTTGATTGGTCAAAAATTGCGGCAGCTATTGTCAAAAAACCGCCAAAATAATTCAAAAATCGTGTTTTTGGTTAGTCGGACAAGCGCCGACGGTACACTTTTCAATCTATAACACTGAAAATTGGTAAGTGTGTTGACAAATAGATGCTTCGAGGTCATTTTCAACTAAAATTGAATTGGTTGAAAATTACGGCCGTTCTGGACGAAAGTTCGATCGTTTCGGCGCCATTCACATTTATTGACCGATTGTCATGAAATTTGGTAAATGTGTGTAGAACCATGTAACTTTAACATTTGTCGAACAGAATTTTGTTATCTTCAAAATTACGGCCGTTGTAGTCAAAAAAGTGTCGAAAATGAGTTGAGAATGAGAAACCACGTTTTTGAATGGTCGGAACGCATTTGGGACTACAGTAATAGAATGACAGCCATGAAACTTGGTGGGAGTGATCTCAGATAGATGCTCTTGGGTCATTTTCAACCGATTTTGGATTGCTTAAAAATTACGCCCGCAAAAAAATCTCAAAGAAATCAAAAAAAAAAAAAAAAAAAAAAAAATCACATGGGGCGAGAAAGTTTAGTGCGACTGTTGTCGGACCCTTTATTTACAAAAACGGCCGTAATTTTGAAGATAACAAAATTCTGTTCGACAGATGTTTAAGTTACATGGTTCTACACAAATTTACCAAATTTCATGACAATCGGTCAATAAATGTGAATGGCGCCGAAACGATCGAACTTTGGTCCAGAACGGCCGTAATTTTCAACCAATTCAATTTTAGTTGAAAGTGACCTCGAAGCATCTATTTGTCAACACAGATACCAATATTCAGTGTTTTAGATTGAAAAGTGTACCGTCGCGTCGGCGCTTGTCTAACTAACCAAAAACACGATTTTTGAATTATTTTGGCGGTTTTTCGACAATAGCGGCCGCAATTTTTGACCAATCAAAAAATCCTTGAAAATGCCCCTCGGCAGTGATTTTAGACAGGTCCATACCAGATTTCATCAAAATCGGATGAACGGTATAGGCGCTAGAGCACTGCACGGACTGACTGACGGACGGACTGACGGACGGACAGACTTTTTCCAGAAACCACTTTTTTGGACTCAGGGGACCCCCAGGATCATGGGAAACCCAAAATCTCAATTTCGAAATTTTGCACGAAAACAATACTTTCTCGCCATATATGGCTAGCGAGAAAGTAAAAATATTTCGCGTGAGGTAGTGTTGTGTTTTCGTGATCTGTCAAAAAAACATGTGGACTGGTAGTTGACTGTTTAAAATCGCTCCTGTGGGCTTATTACTCCATTTCATGCAAAAATACTACACTACCTCACGACAAAGAGTCTCAGGTTTACATCCTCCTATAAACACATTTCACTCGCCCTGTAACTTCGGAGTAGGGCTTGAAGTACGTACGTAGCATTCCGAATCAAGTACGTGTAGTCGACCTTAAATGTTCTGAAATATAATATGTCTTCTTAACGTCAGAAATAACATTGATCTGAGAGCTTAGTCAAGATCTGCGACCACTACGACACAACGTAGGTACAACTTCACCAATTCTGTCTTTGTCAACTCACCACTGCAGCCTTGCATGCCACTATAAGAGGCGTTTCTTGAGAGTGGCTACGGCGTGATGCAGCTTCTCTAATATCGCTGCTGCTTCCCTTCAGAAGCAGTTTCAGTATATCATATTGCCCGCAATACGAAGCATGGTGGACAGCAGTCCAGCCGTTCATATCGGTCAGTGCAACCAATTCATTATACTTCTGCGAATGCTCATTCAAATAGTTTTGAACAGCGTTAAAATCTTTTTTACGAACTAAATGGATTAAACCCTTTACATCTTTTTTAAAAAAGGTAGGAGCCATGATTTTTATCCCTCTAATACTTCTGTCAGTGTCAGTTTTGAGTCTGTCACAAAATGGTCACAAACACAAATCAATATGGAAACAGTACAACTCGAAGGGAATCGTATCGATTTGAAGCGTTTTTTAACTATATTCGATAAATCGTTTTAAGGATTATGCTCAAATCGTAAAGAAAACTGTTGAATAGCACTTTAAAATAGTAGAACAGTGAATGTATATATAATAATTTTTGTTTAATCAGGGGACTGTTCAACATTTCCGCCAAATTTTCCCCAAAAACCAAAAACGGCCTCAAATATCGATAACTCGATCAAGGAGCAGACGCCATATTTTGTAAACAATCAAGTCTCGCTTTGAATTTTGAATGCTTTTCATTCTTTATAGCTAGACTAGAATTAAAATTCAGTTTGGGTATAAAAATTAATTATACTCTGAAATGAGCCACCGCTGCCTTCAAATGGTGTTCTTAAAGCCAACACTGTGGTTCTCCCTTCAGTCCCGGCAGCTACATTTGTTGGGCAACCATGTGATATGGAAGTTCGACGTACAGAAACAGTGGATGTCAAGTAATACACAGCCCTTGGATATAACCAACATAAAGAAGCGACCGAAGTCACGAATCCCCATTGTAAACTGGTTTTACGATGATCTTCTAAAGGGAGGCATAAAAATGAATGCTTTCTTCATGTATGCAGGTCTGACGAAGCAAGTCAATTATATGGACTTTTTCAAGCTATGTCAGTTAGATGATACATTCAACTCATGGTTTTTAGTCACTGAACTCCACGTATGGATGCTTATGGTGAGTGTGTTTCATTTTCCTAAAGATTGCTCTTTTAGGGTCCGCTATACCTGACGATGCATTTTTTGCCGCCCATAATATTAACATTGCGAGCGGCGATTCATTTTCAAGGTTTACCCTTTACACAAAATTTTGCCTGTACCTACCTAGCCCTAACAATGTTGTAGGTCGTCATCGAAGCAGATTTCCGAATTTTTTTACTGGTTTTCGAGATACAGCACTTTTCTTAAGGTATGCGATGCAAAACAGTTGCAATAAAAGAAACCAGTGAGAATTTGGGAAATTAGCGCTAGGTACAGGCAAAATTTTGTGTCTTTCCAACCAAGGGTAAACCTTGAAAATGAATCGCCGCTCGTAATGTTAATCTTATGGGCGGAAAAAAATGCATCGTCCTCTTAAGACATGTCAGTGCCTATTTTGTTGGTATGTTTCCACATACTTTTACATGTTGTCAACCTGCGCTTTCCTTCAGGAGCTACAATTCCGCATTTTCTATAATCTAGATGTAAACAGGTATTGTGCCCTAATGTTGTGATGTGACATTGGACGCAAGTGATGAGAAATTTGGTGTTTGGTGTTTCGTTTAGGTAAGGTTGAGAAGCGGTGAAAAAGACGGTAGAACGGCTTGCAACAGTCTAGTGGCAGCGCTGTGGGATGACTCAACGACTCGCGCGAAGGTCTTGTCGCCGGGGGACAGCTCCGTCTCAAAGAAGCAAATTCAGGTTCTTGCTCAAGAGTTTCGGGTAAGGGTACCAAGGGAGCAGAAGCTGTAGATTTTGAAAACTGCTCTTTTCCTGCTGTCGCTATCCAAGCAAAAACTGAAAATTCGGAGGTCTGAAAATAATTAGTACGAAGCTACTGAGAAAGTTCGGTATAACTTCTAGTAGCCTTAAGTGTACAACTAGGTACCGTCTTTTCTCAGCTGTCTGTTGTTTCCTAAAAATTGTTTTCAAACGGAAGAATAACTTTTGGTTGGTATATTTTCAGTTTTTGTTTTTTTCAGTAAGTAAGAAGAGTAGCAAAAAATGGCTTCCCGATCTCGGTTTCCAACTGATTATTTTAATTTTCAGGCAAGTTTGCTTATTTACGATGAGGGGCTGCTAACCTCAGACACAGTGCTGGCATCTGCTCTCTGGTTCCGCCTCCTTAGCAAGTCTTGTGATGACCCCAGGGTGCTCGAGCTGCTCACAGCGTATGTCAGAGATCAAGTAAGTCGAGAATTTATATTTGCATGCTAAAAAAAATACTTCAGTACCTACTTCAAGTAGTGACGAAATTTTATGTTAATGCCGCGTCACTTGAATTTGGCAAGGCTGATTAAAATTGCTCTGAGGTTAGTAGAGCAGACAGCTCACAAGAGAGCCAAAAACATGATTTTTGGTTCCATGCTCCTTTACTGAATTTTTTTTTGTTAAATCTAGGGAAGAGGTGGAAACTCGAATACACTTTTTTGTTAATCCACCGTGTGTTCTATACCAGGTTCACTACATGAGTAATGGCTGTTGTTACCAGGTACACAATTTGGAGAAGACATCGAATGACGATTTGCTTCTTCGAGCCTCTTATACCTGGAAGCCTCTCCAAACCCGTTTGATGGCGGCTGAAGCGTAGTTATAAGAATCTCCTGTATATGTAAGTATCCTCTGCCTATATAACAGCCTCGACAGCTGAATAGTAATTGTCCCTAGAGAACTCGGGTCACACCGGTTCGATCTTGGTCCTGTCAAAACTCTGCTCAAGTTCAAGTGAAATGTGTATCAAGGCTGAGGCACCTAAAAATATAGTGTTAGGGTGAGCTAGGGTCGGAATTTTTGATTAGGTAAACGTTCCGTGCAGTATATTCGGTGACAGTTGCCTGGATGGCACCAGATGGCACTGGCCACCGAAGTTGGAGAATACTGGAGAACGTGGGTAAGAAGAGGTCACTGTCCGACTGGGAGTCTCCGCTTAGGCCCAGGTGACGTCACTGTTATTTTCATACTCACTGGTTCTCCCACTCGCCACCAGAGTCTCCTTATGACACTGACAGTTCATCTCTAGTACATGGCTCAGTGTTGGTTCAGTGCAAGTGAGTCGGCTTTTATTATTCGCCTCCCGTTTTGTTTGGTAATTTAGGAATATTGTGTTATTACTTAAGCAGTTCTTCTGTTTCCAAGTACCATTGTATTACCAATTATTATTTATCATTGTACTTTGATAAATAATGTAGGTAATAACAACTCACTAACAACCCTTAGTTTCCTTTCCACATAATTTCTTTTTCTGTATTTATCATGGTAAATAAATGATCATATCCTTGTCAGTTATTATACCAAAAACAAGGAAACTCTACAGTTAAAGAATCAAAAACTAATCTTAAATTTCTCACTGAAAACGTAAGTTGGTACCGTTAAAAAAGCTGATAAGCGGATAGCAGCTAAACAGCCGCTAGCTAAGTACAGCAGTAAATGTTCGACACGTACCGGTACCTAGCACCAGTAAATGTTAGACATGAGGTATCTCAGTGCTATTTCGACTGAACGTTCTGGTCCGACGGGGGCCCTTAAGAGGAGTGACCACCGAACCCAGATGAAGAGTTTTTTTTCTTTCTTTTTTTTAATTATTATTTTTTGTGTGTAGAAAAAATTCATTTCTACAGGTCCGCTATACCTGACGGTGCATCTTTTGCCGCCAATAAGATTAACATTGCGAGCGGCGATTCATTTTCAAGGTTTACCCTTGGTTAGAAAGACACAAAATTTTGCCTGTACCTAGCCCTAACAATGTTCTAGGGAGTGTGCGAAGCAGATTTCCCATTTTTTTACTGGTTTTCAAGATACAGCACTTTTCTTGAGGTATGCGATGCTAGCATTTGCAAAACAGTTGCAATAAAAGAAACCAGTGAGAAATTGGGAAATCTGCTTCGAACACTCCCTATAACATTGTTAGGGCTAGGTACAGGCAAAATTTTGTGTCTTTCCAACCAAGGGTAAACCTTGAAAATGAATCGCCGCTCGCAATGTTAATCTTATGGGCGGCAAAAAATGCACCGTCAGGTATAGCGGACCCTTAAGCTTACTCTCCTCTTGGAAATTTTACGTACTATACCTACATCCCTGCCACTACCTACAGTACCTACTTCAAAAAAATAATGTTCTGTTTCTGAAAACAATAACCTAATTTGACCCAAATGTAAATCGTCTCAGTTCTCCGTCTAAACACCTGTGCGACCTTGTAAACCAGGATTAGTCATTACTTCGGCTTGTCCAGTATGTCCTTTTTACAGTTGTCGTAGGTACGTCTGTAGGTACAGGTGTTGTGACATGCCCTTGGCTATCACTTACCATAGAAGTGACCTCCCGATCCATGAATCACGATGCAAGTGACTCTCGGATGGTTAATGCCTACAAGTGAACGAACTCATTATTACGTAGTCATTACTCTCACACCAGCTTGGCTAGGGCCCATGAATTTTAAATGGACCTGTAGCCTCTTAGGTTAGTTCATTTTTGGAGTCGTCAGCAAAAATGTAGTACCTGCATGCCACTGGAGTTTTGTGGGAAATTTCATGTAAGCTGAATGAAGAGCTTTGAAGTGAAATTCAGGACTCTTAAAGACACTTATTCACCTTAAGAGGACCGCTATACCTGACGATGCATTTTTTGCCGCCAATAAGATTAACATTGCGAGCGGCGATTCATTTTCAAGGTTTACCCTTGGTTGGAAAGACACAAAATTTTGCCTGTACCTAGCCCTAACAATGTTCTAGGGAGTGTTTGAAGCAGATTTCCCAATTTCTCACTGGTTTCTTTTATTGCAACTGTTTTGCAAATGCTAGCATCGCATACCTACCTCAAGAAAAGTGCTGTATCTCGAAAACCAGTAAAAAAATGGGAAATCTGCTTCGAACACTCCCTAGAACATTGTTAGGGTTAGGCACAGGCAAAATTTTGTGTCTTTCCAACCAAGGGTGAACCTTGAAAATGAATCGCCGCTCGCAATGTTAATCTTATGGGCGGCAAAAAATGCACCGTCAGGTAGAGCGGACCCTTAAACGTTTTTTTCTTGGTACTTCTCTGTAGAAACTCTATTTTTTCTGGAATAGAATGAATTTTTTAGTAAATTTTTCAATAATAAAATTCACTGGAGATTTCCTGGCAGTGGCCCTGTTAGCTGAGCCTCCTACCCACGCCATGCTCCTGCTGATAGCTACTTTGCGATAGGATACGCTAAACTCCTCTTGCTTTCTTCTGTAAAGTAGCGAAGTGTTTTATTTTTTTCAGAAATGAGTTCCATGCGTTTACGAGAAACTGACATCCTCACACCTAACCGACCTCCTCTGTCGGGCCCTGAAATCGACGATCGTGTTCCTAGTTCTGAATCTGGTTAGTACAACTTGTTCACTAAATTAGGAATCAAGTTTTGACATTTTTATTCGTTAAAAGATCTCGTACATTTGATTCATGATTAATTTTTTCCACTATCTCAAAAGTTGAGAACGTGACATCCTTAGTGACACCAGAGTCACTCCAACAATAACCTCGCTTCTTCAGATGGATTTTGTTGGTAGAGAATATTGTTTTGCTGTAAATGAAATATTGAAAATAAGTACTTAGGTATTTGATTTCAGTCATTTTTAATTATTATTGAACTCCATTCAGATTTGACGTCAGTTTGAAGAACACCTAAAGTCAGAGGACTACCTACTAATGAAAATTACTGTATGTTCCTTTCTACATATTTCCACTTTCTCTTTTCAGGTATTGACGATGGCTTCCTTTCTCCAAATAGACCCAGAAAAGAGTTTGACCTCGAAGACCCTCTTGGACTCGTACCTCCTGTAAGTTCTTATTTGTAGGAGACGACCGAAGTAATAAAAGCAAATAGAAGAAGCAAAAAGTTAGATTACATTAAATTTTTAACCCGTTCACTTGGGCAATGCTTGGCTGGCCATCAAAACTATATACCTACACCTCAAATCAATTGACGGTAGCTCAAATCTTGTTTGTTGACATTTTTTGTTTTGAAATATAACATGAAACTTAGGTAGTTGATTGGATGATTAATTTTTTTTTTGCGCTGAATTTTTGAACTTATGAATATCCAGTAGTTTTCTCTGTAGAGAAAGAAAAGTAACTTAACGACGTAAATACAGCATTTAATTATATATTTCTTTGTATAGGAACCAACACCAGATGTGAATATCTACCAACAGAAGAAGACCCTGGCTCAAGGCATGATGGATTTGGCGCTCATCTCTGCCAATGCGAACCAGCTGCGGTACGTCCTTGAAGCCAAAGGACAGATCCCCTATTTTGTCGCCAGTTTGGCGTTTATTAGCATCAGTCTAGTCTTACAGGTACGATCCAAACTGACAACCTCATTAGGCGAGGTTATCCCGATTTCCGTAACGCCCAAAAAGCACCACTTGGTTTTCATTGACAAAAATCTTTGGGTCTTAAAATCATAGTCAAGGGTCCGCTATACCTGACGGTGCATTTTTGCCGCCCATAAGATTAACATTGCGAGCGGCGATTCATTTTCAAGGTTTACCCTTGGTTGGAAAGACACAAAATTTTGCCTGTACCTAGCCCTAACAATGTTCTAGGGAGTGTTCGAAGCTGATTTCCCATTTTTTTTTTTTTACTGGTTTTCGAGATACAGCAATTTTCTTGAGGTATGCGATGCTAGCATTTGCAAAACAGTTGCAATAAAAGAAACCAGTGAGAAATTGGGAAATCTGCTTCGAACACTCCCTAGAACATTGTTAGGGCTAGGTACAGGCAAAATTTTGTGTCTTTCCAACCAAGGGTAAACCTTGAAAATGAATCGCCGCTCGCAATGTTAATCTTATGGGCGGCAAAAAATACACCGTCAGGTATAGCGGACCCTTAACTAGTTTCTGGCGGAGGAACTAATGTTTTATTTTTGTTGCTGTCCAGATTGGAGTGGGAGTGATGCTGATCTGGAACAGCCGCTATAACGTGAAGAAGCACATGGATATGTGTAGAGCAAATCGTGTAAACAACATCACTGTCTGCAGCATCTTCATCATCACCATCACCAATGTTTTCATCTCCGTCTTTGCCGTCAACGGACCAATTATCATTGAGAGGGATGATCCGTAATGTAGGGGAAACTGGGGCGAAGTCGGACTAAAAAAAACTGTGTTCAGTATGAACTGTGCCAACAAACGTCTACCACATCTTCGTCCTGCTCTAAAATCATTGTTGAGTAGGGGAATGTGGGGAAAATGGAACAAACCTTCCAGAACTGGAGAAGGCGATAACGTCACCGTCTGTAGGTTTTACCTATCTACATCTCAGTGCTGTATCAACTAATTATGCTCTCCTTCAGCCATTGCCGTGAATACTTCCGCCCCTTTGATGGGGCAAGGTGGGAGCAAGTGGGGCCGCGCCATTACTGTGTCAAGATATAGGTAGATACTTAACTATCACCAGGCATCTATACCTACATAAACAGCTCCACTTCGATGTAAGAAGTGAGGATAAAATACCCGTCATCATATTAACTAGGTACTTATACATGAAAATCTAAACTGATTTTTCTGGATGTCTGATTTAGAGTGGGAGTTATCAGTTTCTATCAAATTTGTGGTCTCAATAAAATGTTATCTATTTTACGATACTTACCTATTTTATCTGCTTATTATTATTTATTTTCGGGCTGGAGGAGATTAGGTACTAACATCAGTGGAAGCTTTTGGTTTTTTTTTCTTTGCTCCTGCCTAGTTAAGTAATGGAATGGAAACCTAGCTATTTCTCAAAATGGCAGTTTGTAAATAGCTAGGTCATTAGGACAGGACCTGTAGGCATTAGTGGGATTGAAAACATTGGGCTTGTGATGAGAAAGCACTGCGGAATCACTGATAGAATAATACGCCTATACAAAGAATAATATTATTTATTTAAAATACAGTGGGGAGAGCGGGAAAATAAATCGATTTTGTTTAGAATTTGCTAAATCGCTTGTTGCATCGATATTTTGTGTATTGTCAAAGTTGTAAACAAACAACAATTTCCTTCTTTTGGGCTGAATTTTTAGTTTGTTCTGACATTACCGATTACCGGTTAAGTCTTGTACTCGACCAGAAGTAATCTGAAAAACCTGTGTTTTAAAATAGGCAGTAAAATGCCGCACTTGTATTTCATTGTTGATGTTTTAAGCAAAATGAAGCCAGGACTCTCCTTTCGCAACGTAAAGACCGTTGGATTTATACGTGAAAATCGGATTTACGGCATAGCTAGTTCTGATGGAAAGCTCGCCATGAGTGAATCTTTTGTGGATACTCTATTTGAACACGTTGTTCAAAGAAAATATCAACATCATCGGCCGTACCTTGTGTTTGCGGTCATAAGTTTCGTGGATGGGAAACCACTGTTGACTCCAAAATACATAAAAGATATCACCGTCGATCCTTGGAAATACCACCTGGCCTGTACCGAAGTAGCCAACTTATTTCCGATCTCTAGCGTATAATTTTTATCAAAATGTTCCACTGTTTTCCCGGTATTTATGGTTCTTGCCGTTGCCCTGGAGACGGATATTTGTTTATAAACTCAGGTTACTCATCATGGACACACCAATTTTATCCGGTTCGGGTTCTGAGGCTTCCTCTGGTGGATCTCAAGAATCTGATGATGAAAAAGAGAAGCAGCAACTCGAAGATTTGGGTAAATATCTCTGCCTCCAAAATTACGTTATAGTTGTCGGAAAGCCGAAATTTATCGTCAGCATAAAAAGGACTGGCCAAAACGGGTGTGAATTTTTTATTCACCCTAATAGTGACCGCCAACGGACCATGTAAATTCACTCGTTATAAAAAGTGTTCGCTATAGAGAGGGTATTAAAAATTGTCAGGGTTTGTCAAGGAACTGTAGCGTTCGCCCTTTCTAGAGAGGTTTTCGCTATTGAGACAACTGTTGGTTTTGGTGAGGTTTTAAGTATCTTGTTCATCTTACAGGCATTACGGAGGACGAAGAAGGAAAGGAAGAAGAAAAAGAAGAAGAGGTAGATAACGAAGTGGTGGGTTTGATTCGCAACCTTACGACGTTGTTTGATATGGTGGAAGAAGACTGGACAAGAGACGTCGTTATCGCTGTCGGGAGGTTCGCAGCTAATCCTGTTGAGCCTGCTCTTATTATTTACTATCAGCAGCTCACTTTGCAGGCTTCTACTGCGTTTCCATCCACGCCTGTTCATGACATCATGTTCTATTTTCGAAAATGTGAATCCGTTATTACGTTGGACAACTTTTTTGAGAACGTTACGTTTGGGAACCTGAATGGCAATATGGAAGGTAAGAACTGTTTATTTTATACATTTATGTCAGTGCAAGTCAGGGTGCTAATTTTCAATCCCGCCAAGATAAAAAAAGTTCAGACCCTGCTTCTACCTCTATCAGCCGGACACCTTCTCCTCTAGGCCATTGTGCCAACTTTTACAAATAATATGCAAGGTGAGATGATATGATTGCTTTGTTAAACCGTCATCACAATTTTTCAGGTTCCATATTAAACCTTTTACAACACCTCTACGCGCCTGCTTTCTTCGAAAACTCCTCATGGCCAGAGGGAGTGAAGGGAGAATTCTTTGGCAAGATGCACGAGTTTCTTGCCCATTTGACTGATCTGCACTTCAAGTTGTACGGACTAACTATTCTCTACGTGCCCCATGAGGGAGTTAACGTGCCCGTAGAAGAGGCTTCTAAAAACAAGGAGCTCGTCCGGAGGCTTGAAGGTAGGTCTCGGGTTCCAGTCCCGGTACCTGGAAATTTTTTGTTGAGCCATAGATGTTGCAGTGATGTCAGACCACAAGGTCTGGAGATTTGTGTATGAGAGAATCTATTGAGCCAATAAAAAATTATCCTAGTTACATTAGAAGCTTACCTGCGTTTTAACGGCCACCATACATTCTCGACGAACTCCGCCAAAACCACTGTGCGAAAGTAAATATTCGACAAAACTAATGTTTACATATTAGTACAACCGGAGACTGGTAATTGCATTATCGTATTGATTGTGTCTACTCAAAAAGCTAAACATAGTGTGCTATTTGAACGCGAAACGAGCGAGTAAAAGTAGGACACTATGTTTAGCTTTTACAGGAGAAAAGTAGAGAAATGCTGTTGAAATTACCCACTTCCGTAAGCGAAATAAAAATTGCCAAAATGCAACATGGCTACGGTAAATAGTACAAACATTTATCAAGCTTTTCTACTAAGTGTGACGATAAAATCATACATTTTTTAGTCCGAAAATTTTGAAAACAAGCGGTACGACACGGTCGGACAAAACTTTACCTGCTTATTTGTGTGATTCCTAGAAATAAACCCTTGGTTAAATGATTGGAGACGGAAAAACTTTATGAAGAAAGGAATGACCCCAGAATGTTCCCCCGAGTACTTAGAGACCCCATACGACGTACTTCGGCAACCACCCAAAACTACCCCCTAAAAGGAGGTGGGGTGGTTGGGGAAGCTCGGAAAAACTTAAAAAAAAAAAAATTGTCTCAGAACGTTTCCCCGAGCATTTTGATACCCCATACAACGTACTTTGGAAAGTAACCAAAACTCCCCCCATAAGGGGGGATTCTACTGATTATGGATTAGGGAAGCTCGGAAAAACTTTATGACAAAATAAATTGCCTCAGAACGTTTCCCCGAGCATTTTGATACCCCATACAACGTACTTTGGAAAGTAACCAAAACTCCCCCCATAAGGGGGGGGGGGGGGTGGCGAAAAAACATTTTGACCAAATATATTGCCTCAGAACGATCTCCCGATCATTTTGAGCCCATACAACCCATATTTCATAAACCACTCAAATCTACCCCCCTTAGGGGGTGGGGTGCTTGGATACGTTCAGAAAAACTTTTTGATACAAAAAATTGCTTCACAACGTTCCCCCGAACAGTTTGAGACCCCATAAGCCGCACTTTAAAAGTCACTCAAAATTGCCCCCCCCCCCTGGGGGGGGGGGGGGGCTCGAAATATGCCATACCTATACCATTTGTGACGAGTATGGCCGTTGTCACGTGTCATATCCAGAACTACTCATATACCACAAACAACTGAATCCACTGATTTCACCCTTTTACAGGTCCAGGGGGGACTTCCCCCCTTCCAGGGAGTTATGCGGGGGTAGTGGGTGGTATCATTGGATTCGTAATTATTTGTTCTATAATTGTCCAAAATTTGATCAAAATCGTTAGAGCCGATTTTGAGCAAATATTTTTTTTCTACCTTTTGGGGGAGTTTTGGGGGGGTAACCCCCCTTAATTTGAAAGGGGGGAAACTGGGCTTCCGGATTCTGATTTCTTCCAATTTTAGAAAGGTCACTACCGATTTTGAAGAAAATCGGTTGAAAAGTGCGCCGTCCAGGTCAATGCCACATACATAGCTAGCTAGCTACACACATACGTACTGACACGGAGTAACTGACCTCTTCTAAAAATTCCTGGGGGCAAACTTTTCGTCGGAGGAAAAAAGTGAGATGATTTTCATATTCCGAAGGAATGGACGTTTCCGAAATGTATATGCAAGTTTCAGTCGCTTTTGAGATTTGGGAGCAATGACGATTCAAAGTTGAGGTTTGCCGAAATTTGGCCCGCACGAATACAATACTTTACCTTACTCCGTATACAGGTAAAGTAAAAATATTCCGCATGAGGTAGTGTTGTGTTTTCGCGATCTGTCAAAAAAACATGTGGACTGGTAGTTGACTGTTTTTTTTTTTTTTTTTTTATAGGGTTAATCGCCAGTCCCTCGAGGGGTTCACGCGAATACTTGTGGGGAAAGAAATAAGTTACAGTTGTGGGAGTAGGGCAGTTTGGGAAAGAAAGTTTAAAAGATTTTGAATGGAAGTGACATCATCTGCTAGTATTGTGGGGAGAGATTGGCCTTTGAGGGATTGACGGCTGGGCCCGTATAGGGGACATTCAAGAAGGATGTGTAACACCGTCAGAGGGGTGTTACATTGAGTGCATTGTGTGGGGTTCTCCCGAGCCATGAGGTACCCGTGGGTGAGCCGGGTATGTCCAATGCGGAGGCGAGCGATCGCCACCTCCTCCCTTCTGTGGGGCAGACATGCTGATGCCCACTCTCCAATTTTTGGTTTAATTGGTTTGAGTTTAACGGTTTGAGTCTCTGGGGTGTCCCAGGAGAGTTGCCACATGTCACGCATGGTCTTTTTGGCAAGCGCCTTAAGATCCTGCGTTGTTGTCACACAAAAGGGAGGGGAGACGAGGGTGGTAGCCTCTTTGGCCGCGGTGTCAGCTGCTTCATTACCAGCAATACCGCTGTGGGATGGAACCCACACAAATTTAAGGGCGCGTGGGTAAGTAATTTGAGCGAGTTGGGTGCGAATAGCATGTAAAAGAGTGCTGTTGGGGTATGTGCGGCGGAGAGACTGAAGTGAGCTGAGGCTATCTGTAATAATTATGGCTTTCGGAATAGACGTGTGATTGATATACAGGAGACATTGGTAGATTGCAAAGAGTTCGGCGGTGTAGACAGAAGTGGAAGGTAACAGCGGGAATAGGTGCATCTCACCCAGTAGTTGACTGTTTAAAACCGCTCCTGTGGGCTTATTACTCCATTTCATGCAAAAATACAACACTACCTCACGACAAAGAGTCTCAGGTTTCCATCCCCCTATAAACACTTTCCACTCGCCCTGTAACTTCGGAGTAGGGCTTGAAGTACTTAGCATTGCGAACCAAGTACGTGTTGTCGAAAATAGTGAATGTATATTCAGCCTTAACGACAGGTGTAATGACACACTGGTCGCGACAGCTGCGTGTGGCCGTCAGCGACGTATCAGAGAGCAGCTCAGCGACTCTGCTGACTCCTACTGATGAGTACCAGTTCTGGGAGTACCGGTGGGAGAGCCTGACTCTTCTGCTGGACCAGCTGGAAGCCTCTGATGTGAAGCACATTCTGGACATCCTCACGCTCGCCCAGTCGTCGTACCTTCTTCAGTTCCGAACTCTGCAGGAGGAAATGGTGACTGCTGTGGAGGAGGCTGTTTCTAATATAGAACATCTGCAGGTAGTTAAAGTGGCTTTGAAAAACTTATGGCTAAAAGTGGTTTTCTGATGGTATCTTTTCAGGGAATCATTTCTTTTTTAGGTACTGTTGAAGCCTTGTGAAGAAATGACTGGAGAGACTGAGACAAGTGGCATCACAAAACATGTCCCGCGTCTTCTGAATCTGGTGCGGAAAATCTGGACCACCTCGCCTCACTACAACACCCCCGCCCGCCTGATACCTCTCTGCCGGAGCCTCACTAATCAGGTTAGTAAATAAATAAAGTGGACTACCGATATTACTACGACGTTACGACTACGAGACTTCGGACGACTACTGAACTACGACACAACCTGTGATATTCACTTATGAATATGTTGTTGTGCAGGTCATTTTGCAGTGCAAGGCGTCAATCCAAATTGACGACGTGTTCGACTTGGGATGTACCCAGTCAGCGATAGCCGGCCTTCGAGCCAACATACTATGCTGCCGCAAATTTCGCTTTATTTACGAAGAAATGACCAAAGCCCATTCAAAACTACTACCGGAAATGCCTTGGGATCTTGACATTGCTTCCGTTTTCGGCAACATGGATTCTTTCGTGCGACGGAATCTGGATTTGATCGAAGTGTGTGAGGCGATGAGTACCTTCGCTCGTCTCACAGAAGGCTCTATACTCAAACCTGTTTTTGGCGGCACAAAAGGAAAAGATTTCGGCCGAATTGTTGATTCGGTGGAGGAGCAGTTTATGGCTGCCCTCCGTGAAGTTGCCAAAGTTCGGGACATAATTTTGGATGTGCTTATTCCGGAATGGCAGCAACACATGCTCACGTAAGTCTAAGGCTGGGTTTGGTTATTCTGGAATTTTTTACTCTAAAGTGATTACCTGTAAGTTAAAGATGGCTGCCATGCGAAATAAAATTCCAAGTGGAATTCATAGAGCCAATGTCGCACCCATGTTTAATTTACAAGTTAACCACTTTTGGGTAAAAAATGAAAAAAAAAAAAAAAAAAAAAAAAAAAAAAAAATGGAACTCCTTTTCTATTTCTACAGATTCCGGACAGAACTTACGCGTTTGGAACGTTCGCTTCTAAATCTCCTGAGCTCAGCTATGGAGCAGGTGACCACGGTTGAGGAAGCGCTGCTGTGTCTTCAAGCGTTTCACCATTACTCCTGCCGCCCTGCAATCTATCGGCTGTTTGAGCAGAAGACTGAAGAATTGTGGGGGTTGCTGCTTGCAGAAGTTCATTCTGTACGTCAGCAGTTGCTGTCGCTGAATCCCGTACGGCATGCGAACGCACCTCCTCATGCTGGCCCGGCCTTCGCTGCCAATCTGCAAAGGCTTCGTCTTTTACGGTTAAAAAAGGTTGTTTTTTTTTTCACGTAGGCTCGTCACTGTTAGATACATGTTCTGAAATATAATGTCTTTTTAACGTCATAAATTAACAACATAGCCAGTTAATTTATAACATTCAGAACACTTAAATCCTCCTCCTTCTATTTTAACTAAGGACCATGTTTCATATGTTTAGCTCGTGGAGGAAGCGGCCTGGCTACCGGAAGTGAGCTCCGGGCCAGAAGCTCTGGCTCAGTTGGACTATGTCGTGGCTCGGGTGGACAGTTTAGTGCAGAGTCAGCACCTGCAGTGGAATGACGGGGTCGAGGACGGCGCGCTGTTGCGTCTTGAGAGACCGCTGGTGCGCCGCTGTGCTGCTCGGCCTGGACTGCTTGAGCCTAACTTTGATCTGTACGTCATATTGTTGATTAGTGAAAAAAAAACGTGACACTAGAATGGTTGTTAGTGATATATTGATGGATGGTTTTATTTCAGTGTGCTGATGGATATGGCGCATGAGACTATGTACTGGCAGCAGCTGGGCAAGAGCCTTCCTCATCCTGCAGAACAGGCGTCCACCCAGTGGCCCAGAGTGCGGCTTCTCTATGAAAACGTCCTGTCCGTGGTCATCGACTACAATAAAATCATATCAGGTAAAATGGTGGAAGTAAAAGAAAGACTTCCGTGGAAATAGGGGTAGATTGTTTCTGAGAATTATAAAGTGCTTTTATTGGCGTTACTCTTAGGGACAAAACCATCGAGGGTATTTTTACAACATTTTATACGTTAAAAAAACCCATTATACTCCAGAACGAATTAAATATCCAACGGTTTCATCAAACAGCGTGTTGGTAAGAAATTTCAACGTACCTACAGCCTCAGTGTGATTTTTACAGCCCTGTCTGATGAAGAAAGACTCCTCTTTAAGGAACTCATCCGTAAAGTGGACCAGAAAATCAGTGCTGGCTTGTTCCGATTGAACTGGAATTTGGAAAACTCTGATGATTACATTCTCCGCTGCTCTAAGAGCAATGCTCAGGTAACTATCCAGTAGAGAGCAACGCTCAGGTAACTATCCAGTAGAGAGCAACGCTCAGGTAACTAACCGTTAGAGAGCAGTGCTGAGGTAACTATTCAGTAGAATACTAGGGCCGGTACTTTTCTTATTTTTGGAAATAATTTAAAAGAATAAAATTACTAAGATTCCTGAACTTTATTAGCCTTAACGCCACCTGGTTCGAAATAGCTAAGATTTTTTTTTTGTTAAAGCTGTTTAATTTCGTGGAAGACTACAAAGCGGCTATATCAGAGATGACGGTTCTTTGTGGGACGATGTGCGATACGAAGATGCTGGACCTCCCACCCGGCGTTGTGTCCGAGTTGGCCGAGCTGGAGGAGCAGATGGAAACCTACCGCACAAACGCCTTCATCGAAATTATGGAAATCTACCAGAGCGTTCTCAAACATTTGGTCGTTATATACAATGGATTTGAAGAAGTCATTCCTGCGGTAAGTAATATAAGTAATGACGGAATAATGTTATTCTTAGAATGTCAATGGAATGACATTTACATGTCATTTTTGATGAGTGCTATTGCATTGGCATCGATAGCCAGTGCAAAAATTTCTTGGTGCAGTAAATCGAATTCTTTTTAATTTTGAAAAATTGAAACCTCCGTCTATACGACTGCGGTGGTATCGATAGCACTTTTAGTGCAAACTGCACGGTATTGTGTTGCAGACGGGAGTGCACTGGCATCGCTTCGTACTGAAACTGGATGCCATGCTGGAGGAAGCGCTGGTGCTCTGTGTCAAGGAGACTCTGCAAGTCATGCTGGACGCACTTAAGGGCGAGCACGCCCTTATTAATGTATCCCTCAATCTTCAAGACAGCAAGGTGCGCTTGTCAGAACGTCATTCTGGTGTCCCTTAAGTATTTACCCTTAAAGGGTATAATACCCATTTAATTGTGTCCAAATTGTCTAGGTGAAGTTTACACCGACGCTACGGAGAGTGTCATCCCTCGGTAACCACTTCTTAGCGGAAGTTGTTGGTGCGTTTAAGGTCATTCCCCGCATCTATGACAAACTGAAGCTTCAGGGCAACAACCCAATGCCTTTTCATGACGTCATCGACAGTGATGAAGGATGCAGGGCGCTGCAGGCAGCTATCAATGCAGGTACATCTAAAATTAATTGATTTTCCAAAAATCCTAACTAATTTCTGATGTTAAAAAGTTACAGTAGGTATAGATGTAAGATGTCAGTGAGCCATGTAAAAAGTCACAATTATTTCTTTTGTTTTCTAGAGGTATCTCGAAATGTGGCGGCGATTCAGGAGTACCTGCGTACATGGGAGCCTTACAGACGTATGTGGGACGCGGATAAGGACGTGTTTGTGGCCGAGTACCGGCTCCGCGACCCCGCCGCCGTCGACTGGGAAGCGGACATCGCGGGATTCGATGAA
Source organism: Mesopsocus fuscifrons (assembly GCA_950004255.1). Taxonomy (NCBI): domain Eukaryota; kingdom Metazoa; phylum Arthropoda; class Insecta; order Psocodea; family Mesopsocidae; genus Mesopsocus; species Mesopsocus fuscifrons. The sequence continues at coordinate 4,155,015 of OX465374.1, read as the reverse complement.
GTGGCGAATGCCGCCCTCCTGGAGGAGGCTCTCACCACCGTCCACTTCACGCGTCTGGACTCAGGTCCTCTCAAGGTATTATTTAAACAAAGAAATTGACTTGCCACTTGTTCTGAATTATATATGTCTTTTTAGCGTCAGTTACTAGTTTTTATGATTTTTACAGATGGGAATCGCTCACCATTGTAGCGAGTGGAAGGCGAGGCTTTGCAATGTTCTTCTGGAGAAAACGACTGCTGCCGTTGATGAAATTTTTAACTACTGCGAAAAGCAGACTGCAAGGTAATGTTGATTATTGTAGCTGCAACATGTATGCTGCGCTAATGAATTTTGATGCCACTATGTCAGTGAAACTCTTTATGTGCACAGTGTGCGGGAGGAACCGAGAGATCTGCGAGCTTTACAGGCGGCACTGGTGCACCATGCCGCCGCATTGGCGGCCTTGCCCGACGTTGAGGCCAGATTTCCAGACACTGATAACCAGTTTGCAATTCTTCTGAAAAACGACGTCCAGATTCCTCCAGATGTTTCTCAAAAAAGACAGCAACTTCTTGAAAGGTATGAAGATTGTTTGATTATACTCTGTACTAAGTGGTTTTGAACTTCAGCGACTGAGACTGAGACTTTCTTCTCTTCTTTTCTTCTCTCTTCAGTTTTGTCTCTTTTCCCTCCCGAGGTAACTGTTGGATGATTCTCCTCCAAAATATAGCTGTGGAATATTTTCTAGTACAAATTTTCTTTCAGGTGGGAAGAATACCATGAGGTTTTGAATGCAGCAAAAGTGATGTTGGAGTCCAGCAAAGAGTCTTTCAAGGCAAGTCTCTTGGAGCAATCGGAAGCCCGAAAGGTTAAAATTGCTGATATGGCGCTGAATTTCAAAGAATCGGGACCGTTCAGTAGCAAATGGACAGCCACGGGTTTGCCACCTTTTATTTACTTCTTACTGAGTATTGAGTTGAGCTCAATGGCATGTAGTTGACTGTTGAGGGGTACAGGCGACTATAGCGAATAAATGGTCCTTCAACGTTCGTTATATATAAAAATGTAAACAAATATGTTTTGAATGGTCGCCCGGTTATTTCAGCTGCTGTAAACTATTTGAGTGAACTGGAGAATGAGGTGGAAAACATGGAGCGACTGGAAGAAGAGCTCGGGTCAGACCTGGCGGTGTTTGACGTCTCTCACCCGGACAATCCAGAGCTGGAGCAGTTAGGGGAGGATCTGGCAGTTCTCCAGTCAGCCTGGAGTGTTGTCAGTGAATGGCAGAGCACGTGGCATCAGTACAAGGGTGCCAACTTCTGGAAGCTTGATACTGATGCTATGGAAGACAAGGTACTGCTTCTTATTATTGTTGAATTGAGTATGAAATATTTTTCTGCTGGTTTTTGTATATTTATTGTTTAGTGACCTTTAACTGGAGTTATTTTGGACCTGGCGACTTGCTGATTGCTTTCAGACGTTGGAGCTCTCCCGCAAGATGGCGCGGATGGGTGCAGAGCTGCAGGAGCGTGGATGGAACATGGTGGACTCCGCTTGTAGTCATGTGGACGCGGTCAGGCGCTGCCTGCCCCTCATAGCTGAACTGAAGAATCCTGCGCTGCGGCTGCGCCATTGGCGGAAGATCCAGGATCTAGCGAGGGCTGACTTTGACCCACAGTCAAACGAGTTTACTGTTGGCGCTGTTTTGGATTTGAAACTACATGTAAGTTTTTTTTCGGCCTGGTACGTAGTTTTAAGGTTATCGACTTTCACGTGTGAGCCTGGCTTCTACAACATACAGGATGGACGCATTACCAGCTCGATCTGTGTCCTTAGGGTACTTTTGAACTTATTTTGAAAATGAAATGTCTATTTCAGGAACATAGCGCCACCATTTTCGATATTTCGAAAACTGCAACTCTGGAGCTTGGGATTGAGAAAGGGCTGAGTAACATCAAAGAAGTTTGGGCGTCTAATCGCCTGACGGTGGAACCATATAAGGATATGAGCGGAATTTTTCGTTTACTGTCGGTTGATGATATCGTACAGACTATTGAAGAGCATCAGGTAATTTCAAGATAACATATCCTTTTAGAGTGAAAGTTTAGTGACGTGTGAAGTGTGATATAATACGTTTTTGTCTAGACTATACTGGCTGCTATGAAGGGAACAAAGTTCGTGGAATCTTTCCTGAAAGATGTGGAGTACTGGGAGAAAACTTTGTCCACGGTGGACGAAGGCCTGGAGCTTCTACTCACAGTCCAGAGGCAGTGGGTCTACCTAGGTTAGTATAATAACAGCATAATAGTTACAGGACTCGAAGAGACTCCCCAATTGAAATCTGAAGCGTTTAACAATTTTAAAAAATTTGAATTTTTTTTTAAGTTTACGATTTTTTGAGGAGTGTTAGATGTTTTATTCTTTGGCTTTGTTCCATCTTTTTTTAATTTTATTTTCAGAAAATATTTTCACGGGTGAAGACATCCGTCGGCAGCTTCCAGAAGAAACTTCGGTGTTTGAAGGTGTGACGAGCAGCTGGCGGGGAGTGTCTTCGCGTATGCATGAACAGCTGAACGCCGTGCGGGTCTGCCATCAGCCCGGACTGTTCCCCACCCTCAACGCCATGCTCACGGCCTTGGAAGACATTCAGAAAGCGCTTGCGGTCTTCCTCGAAAGCAAGCGCTATGCTTTCCCGCGCTTTTACTTCATTTCAAATGATGATCTTTTGGAGATACTGGGTAATGGTCTCCTCAAAAAATGGTCGAAAACAAACAGGATTGTGTATTTACTCTTAACGATTGTTTTCTTTTACAGGAAACTCAAAGAAGCCTGAATTAATTCAGCCCCACTTGAAGAAATTATTCGACAACATCGTGCGGTTGGGGATGGAGCGCGGCGGAGGGAAGACTGAGGCTCAGTCTATGATGTCCGCTGACGGAGAGATGATTCCCCTAGTGAAACCGGTGCTGTGTGATGGTGCGGTCGAAGCGTGGCTGGCTGAAGTGGAAACCGCCATGAAAGCCACCCTTAGGCATGAACTCAAGGCCACCAAAACCGCTTTAAGGAAGTCTCTTAACAAACGGGACAAATGGGTCAAAGGTCGGTAAATTAAAGGCGAAAGTGCAATCGTCAAACGTGGCAGCAAATAAAAATCACAACGTAGCCAGTTAATTTAGAACGTTAAAAAGGTATTAATATTTTAGGACATTTAGGCTGAATTTCACCACTTTCCGATAGTGTCTTTTAACGAGACGATTTAACGAACGGATTTATGTTTTCATATGTTTAGCTTACGACAAATGCCTTGCGCTTGCACTTGTTTCTCTGCGATCGCACTTGTCGTAAGCTAAACATACGATAACGCAAATCCGTTCGTTAAATCCTCTCATTATAGACACTATCGGAAAGTAGTGAAATTCAGCCTTAAATATCAAAAAGTGTCCTCAAAAATGGTCGGAGAAAATGAAACAAGTAGCAAGTGTCTATTCCGTCTTGACTGAATTATTTTTTATTGAACTAATTTTCAGAACAGCCTGGGCAGTTGTGCATTACAGCGAGTCAGATACAGTGGACGACGGACTGCACCCGCGTATTGATGAGTTGTCATTACCTGGGTAACCGTGCTCCTCTCAAGAAACTCCGGAGGAAGCAGAAGAAGATTCTGCACACGCTTTCTGATCTTCTGAGGTCAGGGATACCCAAAATGCTGCGGCTCAAAGTCGTCGCGTTGGTCACTATTGAGATTCATGCTCGTGACGTTGTCGACACACTATACAAGGTATGTTGAGATCAAGTTTAAACAACCCTAAGGCCTCCAACTTATTCAGCTTACTTCTGAATTTATTTTTTGGGTATACCTGCCTACCTAGAAATTTATTTATTTGGACATATAGGTACATACATATTTGTCGTCAGAAGCCAGTAGGTGTTATGTGTTGTGTTTTTGTCATTGACAGAAGTCACCCGATACTAAAACAACACATAATTAGTTTCTGACGTTAAAGAGACATATTATATTCTAGAACAAATAAATATCCAGCAGCAGACAGACATTTCGACTGAATTTTGAAAATAACGAACTTCCTACTTCCGGCTTCTCTTCACCTGGTTGTTTGGTCTGAACGGAAATGTTTGGTGTTGCAGGCAAACTGTACAGATGTGACTGGGTTCGAGTGGACCTCCCAGCTCAGATTCTACTGGGACAAGAGCAAAGACGACTGCGCGGTGCGGCAGACCAACACTTGCTTCAGCTATGGGTACGAGTACCTGGGAAACTCTGGACGCCTCGCTATTACTCCCCTAACTGATAGGTATGTGGAAAGAATTCTGGGATTGTTTTTCTACTAGATATTACAAATTAACTTTATTCACCCTGTCTCTAACAGTCTCCACAGCCAAGTTTTTCTGATCAGCAGCCAGCACGAGCTGCTAGTAGAAGTAGCTTTGCCGTATATATCTGGTTACTTGCCTTCTATTTGGAGACCGGAAAACAACAATAGTTTGGATTATTATTTTAGGTGTTACATCACCCTGACGACGGCACTGCACCTTCACCGCGGCGGCAGCCCGAAAGGTCCGGCAGGCACCGGAAAGACGGAAACAGTGAAGGATCTGGGAAAAGCGTTGGGAGCTTATGTCATCGTCTTCAATTGCTCGGAGGGTCTGGACTACAGGTCCATGGGCCGCCTCTTCTCAGGTTCCTATTGTTATTTATTTATTTTATTGATTGTTATAAACAATAATTGTTAACGTTTTTTTGACATTTGTGGGAACCAGGTCAAGTGATATTTTTTGTCTCTTTCTGTCTGGTGTTAAACTGTAGACTGGAGGCTCTCCTCCAGCATTCAAGACAAATCTGTTATTGTTCAATTTTCTGTTGGTTTCCTCAGGCCTTGCGCAGACGGGAGCTTGGGGCTGTTTCGACGAGTTCAACAGGATCAATGTAGAAGTTCTATCGGTGGTGGCACAGCAGATCCTGTCCGTGCTTTCCGCACTTTCGGCCGCCAGCCCGAAGTTCATCTTTGAGGGCACGCCGATCAACGTGGTGTCCACTTGCGGCATTTTTATCACCATGAATCCAGGTACGTTAATGTTCAGTTTTTAAATCCAACTGCACGGTTGTTTTTTGGCGTCTAAAAGAAAAAATTCTAAATAATTTTCAGGGTATGCCGGTCGTACCGAGCTCCCAGACAACCTGAAGGCGATGTTCCGGCCCATATCGATGGTGGTGCCCGATAGCGCCCTTATTGCTGAGGTCACCCTATATGGCGAAGGTTTCCATGACAGCAAGAGTCTGGCGAATAAAGTGGTCACTCTGTTTAGCTTATCCAAACAACAGCTTAGCAAGCAGGACCATTACGATTTCGGACTTAGAGGAATGGTAAGCGATGCCGCAAGATCAGACTTTTCTCTTGTTAGAGTTGTAGGTTAGCACTGGAAAGACTTCTTACTAAGCTTCTTTTTGGGGTCTAGGTGTCTCTTCTTCGGTACGCAGGCACCAAGCGCCGCGCTTTGCCCCATCTCTCAGACGGAGAAGTTGTTCTTCTTGCGATGCGAGACATGAATATCGCGAAGCTCACGTCTAGCGATCTGGGGCTATTCACGTCCATCACTCGAGACCTGTTTCCTGGCATCGACCCGCCCGTCGTAGATCTCTCTATATTTCGCAACGCTGTGGCGAAAGAAATGGAGAAGGCTCATCTGCAGGTTTGACATTAGTTCACGATAATAATATTTAGGTATAGGTAGTAATGAATAGTATTCTATTTGCAATTTGCACGACCATTTTGTCGCAATTATCGATCGATAGTATCGAAATAATTGTGTTTCTCTATTAAACACAGTGTTTGTTCATTTAACAAGTGAGTGTTGGAGACGCGCTTTTACCTAGCACGTGGCTACAGTCACTCTTGCGACACTTTCCAAGATGGCCGTAATGGCCGGACACGTACCAGTATTATTGAGAACTCGTAGTTATACCTACTTGTCGGAGGTCGGATGACTACTGGTTTACCTTTAAACATCATTGCTGCCTCTACTATACACCCTATCTATTGGGCAAATGGGTCTTTTTCTTTCTCTTTTTCTCACCGTTGGAAATTTTTTTTTCCAGCCAATACCTGCTATGATTAACAAAGTAATTCAACTCCACGAAACGCAGAGCTCCCGACATAGTGTGATGTTGGTAGGCAACACGTGCACGGGAAAGAGCGCCACCTGGCGGACTCTGAAGGCCACCCTGTCTGCCCTCAGCGACCAGGGCTACCAACCTGCAGTCGAGTATCCGGTCAACCCAAAAACATTGACGCTCGGGGAATTGTTTGGAGAAGTTAACCTGGCGACTGGAGAGTGGCTGGATGGAGTGATTTCTTCTATCATGCGGAAAGTTTGCTCAGGTTGGTAATCGTGGTTTTTTCAGCCAACCTCCTGCAGTAGACAAAAGGGAGGCGGTGTACTATTTTTCCTACTTCGTACGTATTGGATTTTGATTTTGAAATTTGTGAAATAAACAGAGCCAACCAGTATGCTCGTTGATTTCAGAGGAAACGCCTGAACACAAGTGGGTGGTATTTGACGGCCCTGTAGACGCTGTGTGGATCGAAAACATGAACAGCGCTATGGACGATAATAAGATCCTCACTCTCATCAACAGTGAACGAATCACCATGCCCGAACAGGTACACCAATTCGCTTATTAAGACTTTTTTCATACATTTGATATTAGTTCTAGGTTTTCCCGAACATAGGTATTTTGCGGAAACTGTTAAACGTTGAACTGTTAAACATTCTACTGATTTTGGATTTTTTTTCTGACAGGTATCCTTCCTATTTGAAGTGGAGAACCTGCGAGTGGCGAGCCCAGCTACCGTGTCTCGGGCAGGTATGGTCTATACGGACTACGCAGAACTGTCATGGCGGCCGTACGTCGAGTCGTGGCTCCAGAATCTCGAGTCGCAAGCCTTGGCGGGAGAGCTGAGGGACCTCATAGACCGTCTACTGCCACGTGTGTTGGAGTTTAAACGCGTCCACTGTAAGCAGCTCGTGTCTCCACATGAGCTGGCTTCCGTTCGGTCTCTTTGTCGACTGCTGGAATGTTTCTGTATCCGAAGTGCTACATTTGACGCCACTTCGGAAGGGTTTTCTGTTTTGGTCAAGCTGTGGTTTCTTTTCTGGTAAGTGTTATCCTTTCGAATTGGTTTCTGAGACTTTGATAATGTGGTCGCCATTTCTTTTATTTCTTTTAATTTTTTAGCCTAACGTGGTCAGTATGTGGGACCCTGGATCAAACAAGCCGTCGCAAAATGGACACGTTTATTCGTGAGACCGAGAATGTGTATCCTGTCAAAGGCACGATCTACGAATATTATGTCGACCCTAAGCAGAGAAATATGTCTGCGTGGGAGAACAAACTGGATGGACATTGGGCCTACAACCAAAAGTAAGAGCGAGTAGTAAATCTGGACGTTAGCCAGGTGGTCTAGACTATAGACGGCTGGCTTTAGAGAATAAAGGCGCGGGTTCGATCCCAGTCCAGTGAAAGTATTTCCTGGAGTAATTTCCGATAAATACAATCTCAAGTGAAATGTAGTCCACCTAAAACTGTAGGTCCCTGTCGTATACATGATGGATGGAACTGTTACTTCTTAGTGCTGATAGCACTAGTAGCACAATGGATTGTTCTTTAAATGGCACAGTTAAAGTTTATATCAAATTTTAGAAATTTCCAGCAGAAAAATTTCATTATAAACCATTCTGATGTCATTTCTTTTTTGCCCTTTCTAGGCTCCCTTTTCACGACGTAGTGGTGCCTACAGTCGACACGCTGCGTTATGAGTGTCTGGCATCCGCGTGGCTCGACAGCAGTCACCCGCAACTGCTGGTCGGGCCGGTAGGCGTGGGCAAGACGTGTATCCTGCACAAAGTGCTAAGTCAGAGGTCTGAGGCGCGGCTGTGCGCAGGACTGTCGGCCAGCACGTCAGCTCGTGCGCTGCAGGAGCTGCTGGAAAGCCGGCTGGAGAAAAGGACGAAGGTATAGTTAGTTATAGACCATTTAAAACGCCTGAAGGGTCAGGGTATTATTATTTCGTAGGAAGTTAGTACGTTTTTGCTTCATGCGTCCTGTTTATTAGGGTGTGTATGCGCCGACTGGGGGGCGGCGTCTGGTGGTGTTCCTGGATGACCTGAACATGCCTGCTCGTGACGAGTATGGGTCCCAGCCGCCTCTAGAGCTCATGCGGCAGTGGCTGGACTATGGCTTCTGGTATGACAGACAGAAGCAATGGAAGAAGCACGTGAAGGTATGAGATAGGCTGGAGTTATTACCCTCATCAATGCCAACCCAGTACTAGGAGACAACAGTATGTAAAGAGAAAGTTTTCAGCGATACGGATTCGAACCTAGCTTTCTAAACCGGACATCTTGCCCACTCAGCTACTTGGCCGCCCTAACCTGACAGTTTGTTATCTTCAGGACATAATTGTGGCGGGAGCAATGGGCCCCCCTGGTGGGGGTAGGAATCCCATCCCTAACCGCCTTCTCTCTTGGTTCAACGTGATCGCTGTTACATTCCCTGAGGAGTCGCAGGTGACCCGTATCTACCTCACCCTGCTCAGGCAGCACCTCGCTTCTTTTGATGAAGAGGTCAAGACCATCGGTAAGGGATGATGTTGAAATATTGTCCGAAGTAATTTATTAGTACCACTAGGACACTAGTACCACTTGTGTTTTCCATTCCAGCTGAGTCACTGTCGCGCATGACAGTGGAACTGTTTTCGGGGATGGTGGAAGTCATGTTGCCTACTCCCAAGAAAACTCATTACCTGTTTAACTTACGGGACATCAGCCGAGTGTTCCAAGGGCTGCTTCGGAGTCACAAAGACTGCCAGAACACTTCCAAGCGCCTGCTTAGCTTATGGGCACACGAAGTGTTCCGGGTGTTCTGTGACCGCCTGGTCGATGACGCAGATCGGAGAGTCTTCACAGCGAAGGTGGACCAACTCCTCGGGAGCTACATGGATACGACCCTAAGGTAGCTCAGCCATTCTCATAGTCAGATCTTCAGTCTGAACTTGATCAAAGAGATAGTGCACTTGCGTGACATCTGTAAACATTGCTTACTTCTTGGTTGTTAGAATTTAAAAGTAAAGAAAAATGTCTTTTCGTAGTGCGCTTTGCCCGGAAAAAAGGCCGTCTCTCTTTGGAGATTTTATGAACCCCCACGGGCGATACGAAGAGCTGGAGGACGCTGGAAGTGTGAGGAGGCGGCTGGAGACTCTGCTGGTGGAATACAACCAAAAGCCTGGCGTGGTGCCTCTCAGAATGGTCCTGTTTCGAGACGCCGTGGAGCACGTTTGTCGTATTGCAAGAGTTGTGTCTCAGCCTTTGGGGCACGTTCTTCTCGTTGGTATAGGTAAGTACAGCTCTGCTATCGAGAATGTGCATAGGTCGTTACTATCAGAATGATTACGTTGGTCACGAAAAACTTCCAGTGTGTTTCTTCTCAAGTCCTAGTCGAATCCTTTACTTTGTTTACCAGGCGGGAGTGGCCGGTCATCGTTGGCACGCCTAGCGCTTCACCTATGCGAGCAGCGCTTTATGACCATCTCCGTGACTCGTAACTACCGCGTGCCGGAGTTTCGTGAGGATCTCAAGGTTCTCTACCGCCAGACGGGGGTCGAGGGCCGTCCCACGGGCTTCCTCCTGAGTGACAACCAAATCGTGGTCGAAGAGTTTTTAGAAATCATCAACAGTGTTCTGGGGACGGGCGAAGTTCCCAATTTGTACCGAAGCGACGAGTTAGACGAGATCCGGGCCGCTTTGAGTGACGTCGCTGCTAAAATGAACACGATTTTAACATCGGAAACAATTTTGCCATTTTTGATTGAACGAGCACGATGGAATCTTCACGTGGTTCTGTCTATGAATCCGGTGGAAGACAATTTCCGGCTTCGGTTGATGCGGTACCCGGCTCTTGTCAGTTGCACCACCATTGATTGGTTCTTACCTTGGCCGAAGCAGGCGCTGGTCGAAGTGGCTGTTCACTCTCTTGTGGACTGTAATTTTATGGAAACTATTTTTCCGTCTAGTGAAAAACAAGATGCAGGTAGGGGCGTTCTCCTACGAGAAATTGTGGCGCGAGTGTTTGCGGATATGCATTCGGCTTTAGAGGAAACCGCTTCAGACATGTGGCGGGAACTCCGAAGAATGTGCTATGTCACGCCAACGAATTTCCTGCATCTCATCTCTACCTACGTTTCCTTACTAACTGAAAAAAGAGAAGCTCTTCGCACTCAGGCTAATACATTGCGGAATGGGCTTGGTAGGATCGAGGAAGCACGGGACAGTGTTGCTGTTATGTCTGTGGCTTTGGAAAAAGCTCAGGCTCAGGTGCTGGTAGTACAAGAAGAATGTGAGGCAGCCATGGCGGCTATGGGCGTGAAGCGGCGAGAAGCGGACGAGCAGGCCAAACTGGTGAAAGTTCAGAGCGAGCGAATTGCCGAAGAGGAGGTGTCGTGCCGTGCTTTGGCTCAAGCTGCTCAGGATGACCTGGATGAAGCGCTGCCCGCATTGGAGGAGGCCATGTCCGCCCTGGAGTCGCTCAGCAAGAAAGATATTTCCGAGCTGAAAAGCTACGGGAGACCGCCTCCGAAAGTAATGATGGTAATGGAAGCTGTCTGTATTTTAAAAGGCGTTACACCCGACTGGGCCGAGTCAAAACGGATTTTGGGTGAACAGGATTTCCTTAGAAGCCTTAAAGAGTACGATAAAGACCATATTTCGGAGAAAACGATGAAGAAAATAGCTTCGTACACAGCTCAAGCTGATTTTGACCCGGAGCGTGTCGAGTCGGTTTCTTTGGCAGCCCGGTCACTATGTATGTGGGTTATTGCTATTGAAAACTACGGCAAACTGTGGAGGATTGTGGGGCCAAAGAAGGCGCGGCTAGAGGATGCGATGACTAGCCTGAGACGTAAGCAGGAGGAAGTAGCGAAACTGACCGCCCAGCTGGATGCGCTCAAGGAGATGGTGAATGCCCTGAATGAGGAGTACTTGGAGAAGACAAGAGAAATGGACGCGCTCAAGAGCAAGGCTGATGGGCTGCAGCTCAAACTGGAGCGGGCTGGCATGCTGGTTGACGGTCTGGCGGAGGAAAAGCTGCGGTGGGAGACGACAGTAGTAGACCTTCAAGCCAGGTATGTGCGTGCCGCTTACGGCTCAAGATGATACTTATTAAGTCAGTGGATTGAGATAAAAGGGTTTTCCACCCCTTTTTCCGATCGCTTTTTGTTCCGATTATTTACTTTTCCTCTTTGTTTTTCCTTCTTGATGACTGGCTTGTACTCTATTGATTTATTTCAGGTTCGTGAACTTGCCAGGTGACTGCTTGGTTGCTAGCGCGTTTCTGTCTTACGCCGGCCCCTTCCTTTCCGCCTACCGCACACGTTTGATGGAAACATGGTTAGACATCGTCAGTCTGGAGGAGGACATTATCCGAACACCGGGACTGAAGCTGCTCGAGTTTTTAGTGGATCCGGCAGTGGCCCGGGACTGGGGTGACTTGGGCCTCCCAATGGACGACTTCAGTATAGAAAACGGAATTTTGGTCGTCAGCAGCTCCCGAAGTCCTCTCGTCATCGACCCCCAGCTCCAAGCCAATAAATGGATTAAAAACATGGAGAGACCCAACAATTTGACGGTCCTGGACGAAGAAACTCCAGATTTAATGAAGGTTTTGGAATCGTGCATTTTAGCTGGGACGCCGGTTCTTCTCCAGAATGTCCCGGAACGTATCGAGCCTGCTCTGACTCCTGTTCTTGGCAAAGTATTGGTAGTCCAAGCTGGACAGACTATGCTCAAACTTGGAGACAAACTGGTCACTTACAATCCGAACTTCCGGTTATTTGTGACGACCAAACTCTCGAACCCTCATTTCTCGACCGAAATATCGACGAAAACAACAGTTGTAAACTTTTTGGTGAAGCAAGAAGGACTTGAGGCTCAGCTGCTGGGTTTGGTGGTTCGCCGAGAGCGGCCTGAACTTGAGGATCTCAAGACTAAAACGCTCCACACGATAAGTGTTGGTCGAAAAACATTGCTTAACCTCGAAGCGGAACTCCTGCGTCTTTTGTACGATTCGGAGGGGTCTTTGCTGGAAAATGAGGAACTTTTCAAAACCCTTCAGGACTCGAGACGTGTCTCAAAGAATATCAAAGAAGGCATTGAAACAGCGGAAGTGACGGAAGTGGAGATCGAAGCAGCGCGTGCTGAGTATATCCCCTGTGCAGTGCGCTCCGCCATTTTGTTCGTGGCACTAAATGAGCTAAGCCAAGTGGATCCGATGTATCAATTCTCATTGGACGCGTATCTTCACTTGTTTAATCAGTCGCTTGAAAAAAGCGCGCGAAATCATGTGCTGACTCAGCGTATTCGGAACATCAACGAGTACCACACGTACGCTGTGTACCGCAACGCGTGCTGCGTCCTGTTTGGACGCCACAAACTTCTGTTTTCGTTCTACATCTGCATCAAGATACTTGAGAATGAAGACAAGGTCAGTTAGTTGTTTTTCTTTGGTAGAATTTTCTGGATATTTACTTTCTCTAAAATATAAATGTAATCGCAAGATCACAACATAAGAAGCTAGTCGGAAAACACCTACCTTAAACAACCTCATTCCTTAAATATTTTTACCGTTTTTGGATAGAGTATTAGCGCCGAGTATGACCTTCTGGTGCGCGGAGGCGTGGTGCTGAAGCGCGAGGCACAGCCTCTCAACCCGGCGACATCTTGGCTCAACTCGACAGCATGGAACGCCGTTGTTGACCTGGAAGTCATCCCCAGCTTGGAGGGTATTGTTCGATCCTTCCAGAAATCAACAGAACAATGGAAAGAATGGTACGCAATTTGCCTCTTCTATTTTGTGCGAGTTTGTGACATTACTACATTTTTACCACCTAAATGAGAAACCCTTCATCGGTTTGATTTGCTATAGGTATCTCGGCAGCACCCCCGAAAGCAGCCCCCTGTTCAGCCCCTGGACGAACCTGAGCGCTTTGCCCCGTCTTCTGCTAGTGAGGGCGCTGCGAGAAGATCGGCTGACTGCCGCCATTGATGAGTTCGTGAAAATCAACCTTGGCGTAAAATTCACCGAACCTCCTGTGTTCGACATTCGCTCTGTCTACGAGGGTTCTAGTCCGATTGGTATGAAAAATTTTTCCTCCGTCAAAATCAACTTGGATTTTTTCCTGGTACCTTGCCATGGAGGACACCTGGCCTTTATTGGTTGGGGGAAAACTTGACTGTCGGATTCTGCCATCCTAAGGAATCTTACTTGAAACCTGTTATGCTTTAGTACCTCTGATCTTCATCCTGTCGCCGGGTGTGGACCCTACCGCGGGCCTGGTGCAGTTCGCCGAAAACCAGGGGATGACCGACTCTCTGGTGACCTTGTCCCTTGGTCAAGGTCAGGCTGAGGTCGCGTCACGCAGTATAGAGCGCGGCGTGCGTGAAGGTCATTGGGTCTTCCTTGCCAACTGCCATCTCTCCCTCTCCTGGATGCCTGCCCTCGATAAAATCGTCCAGAACCTTCGCTCCGACCCTGAGGTACATAAAATAATAATAATAGCTGAGGGTTGGGGGGGACAAGCCCAGCAACTAGACCGTTTCAAGAACTATCCATTGTGCTCAGCTGGTAGCACTACCAAATACCAGCTCCCCAGCCATCGAGTAAACGATGGGGACCTACAGTTTTAGGTGGGTTCCGAACCACCACAGCCTCGATATACATTTCACTTGACATGTTGAACATATCAGAGGTGAATGCCGAGCAGAAAGACTTTTTGGTAGGATCGGGATCGAACCGGTGTGACCCGGCTCTCACTGCTCCTCAAAAGTCGACCATTTAGTCCACTCGGCTATCGAGGCCTTGAGGTACATACTATCTCTAGATTTTACATTCCTTAGTTTTCCACTACTTCACTTCTTAAGGGTGCGTCCCACCATGCCCCGCAATTCACGGGTATGTTGCATAACCCAAGAACGTGGGTTCTTCAATTGTTGTTTTAAGTAAGGCAACGTCTCTCCACCCAGTCCTTAAATATAACAGGATGTAAGTAAAGAGAAACGTTGAGAAACATTACATGGTACATATTTAAAGATTAAGTATTTGCCGAGTGGAAGTAGTTGATAACGACTCGGAGCCTCGAGAATGGGAGAAGAAATTAGCTCCGAAGTAAGTGGAGATAAAGTAGAGATAAAGATAACTGGAAATTGGAGGGAAATCGCCAGAGAGGGAAAGAGAAAGAGAGGCTAATCGCTAGTTTCACGCATCGTTAATTCCCTTTTACTGCAGACAAAATTATTGGGTTTCCTATCCATTTTATTATCATTCATCATCCGAATTTAATGAAGTTCAGAGCTCCAAATAAAACGAAAGCACTACGGCTTTTGTTCGTTTTTCTAGTTAAGACTCGTTTGCGTTAAAATATGAATAAGAACGCCCTGCCTTGCTTGGTATACTCTGGGATTTTACGGTAGGCATTATAAGGTTTATATCGTACAAACTTAGATTTTTTTGGTGTTCGTTAACCTTAAGAGGACGCTATACCTGACGATGCATTTTTTGCCGCCCATAAGATTAACATTGCGAGTGGCGATTCATTTTCAAGGTTTACCCTTGGTTGGAAAGACACAAAATTTTGCCTGTACCTAGCCTTAACAATGTTCTAGGGAGTGTTCGAAGCAGATTTCCCAATTTCTCACTGGTTTCTTTTATTGCAACTGTTTTGCAAATGCTAGCATCGCATACCTCAAGAAAAGTGCTGTATCTTGAAAACCAGTAAAAAAAATGGGAAATCTGCTTCGAACACTCCCTAGAACACTGTTAGGGCTAGGTACAGTCAAAATTTTGTGTCTTTCCAACCAAGGGTAAACCTTGAAAATGAATCGCCGCTCGCAGTGTTAATCTTATGGGCGGCAAAAAATGCACCGTCAGGTATAGCGGACCCTTAAGAATGGAAAAACATTCGGTACTTCCCGAGATTAGGGGTGTATGTCACCAGTTCCTAAAGTGTACAATAGTGTCCGCTAAAAGTTCGGTATAGTGTTATCCTCCCGAAAAGAATAGGTGGTGCCTTTCACCATCCTGCCGATAGCGCCCATAATTCATAACGTTAGCTTGTAAACTTTTAACTGAAAGATTAATTCACTAACATTATCTGCACAGTAAGAAGCTGCTGAAAGCCACATTTGGTGTGCTGACTACTAACTTAAACAACTTCCCAAATAAATTTCAGGTGAATCCGAAATTCCGGCTCTGGCTGAGTTCGAGCCCACACCGCTCGTTCCCCATTTCGATTCTTCAGGACGGGATCAAGATGACGACCGAGCCGCCACAGGGGCTGCGAGGTAATCTGACGCGTCTGTACCAAACCCTCCCCCCGGGGGGTGCGTCGCGATGCAAGGCTCCGCACTACCCCCGCCTTCTCTACTCCCTCGCATTTTTCCATGCGGTGCTGCTGGAGAGGCGCAAGTTCCAGCAACTTGGCTGGAACGTCGTCTACTCTTTTAATGATTCGGATTTTGAGGTGGGTATACTTTTCCTTTGTAAAAGTGCACCGTCTCTCTATCGCTGACTACAGCTGATCGTTTATTTTCTTGATGTCAGGTGTCAGAGAGCCTGCTAAGCATGTACCTGGACGAGTACGAAGAGACGCCTTGGGAGGCCATCAAGTACCTGATTGCTGAGGTCAGCTATGGCGGTCACGTGACCGATGCCTGGGACCGCAGACTGCTGATGACGTATGCCAACCAGTTCCTCTGCCAGGAGGTTATCTCTGACCAAGACTTCAGGTTGGAACAACAAGAATCTGAAATTGGTTGGGCAGTTCAATTCCTTCAAAAAACTTAAAATTAGTTTTTCTCAATTTTCAGACTGTCCTCGCTGCCTACGTACGTGATCCCCCGAAGGAGCAGCTTGGGGTCTGCCAAGGATCATATTGCGGGGTTGCCGGTGAGTGATCCCCCGGAAGCTTTTGGTCAGCACGCCAATGCTGAGATCAATTACTTCATGATGGAGGCACGCAGTTTGTGTGATACTTTGCTGTCCATGCAAGCCCAGTCCGCCAGTGACGGTGCTACGCCTATGGAGGAAAAGGTACGGACCTAAACAATAGACTTGGTATACGTTTTAGGTCTGATGATACAGATTACCCTTAATTTTTTGAATATGGAGCCCTGATGGGTACCTGGTCTTCACCGCGCCTGGGGGATAACTCAACTGTATCATGATTCTGATGAAAACATCCCCCTTTGCCCTTGTAGGGCTGTAACACCAAAGAAGTAGAAGAGTTTGAATAGGTATGTGTGTTCCCACTGACGCTGAATACTTTTGACTTTTTTCAGGCATCAGCAGTAGCAGAAGAAGTGCTGACTCAGCTACCAGCGTTGATTGACCTCGAGGTGACCGAGCGGAACGTTCACCCCCCAGGGCCGCTCGATGTGGTGCTCTTGCAGGAGGGTGCGAGGTACAACGCTTTGCTGAAGGGGGTGCTGTGGTCTCTGCGAGGGGTGCAGCAAGCCATCAGCGGACATATTCTCATGTCTCCGGAGCTGGAAGAGGTTTTCATTTGTCTCTATAATGGCCGCGTACCACCTGCCTGGCTCAAAGGTAAAGGCTTTCTCATTTGGCACTTTAATGTTTTGGATTAAGGCTCACGACACAATTGTGTTTTTTTTTCGACCATTGTTTGAGGAAACTGTTCCAGCTTTATATGTTCTGAATTATAATAAATATCTGTCTTTTAACTTCCAAAAATAAATGGCCATATTGTGATGAACGAGTAATTTTTGACAAATTTTTGTCGACAAATATCATTTGATGGTGAAATCATAACACAGCCAGTTAATTTCGGACGTTAAAAAGACGTATAATATTTCAGAACATTTAAATATCACACAGTGTCCTCAAAAAGTAATCAGAAAAAAATCGTAAACAAACAAAAAATGTCGGCAGTTTTCATTTACCGTCGAGGCTTTCCTCCTTAAGTATTCTTTGTTGTTACATTTTTTTTCAGCTTACCCGTCGCTTAAGCCTCTGGGTAGCTGGACGAGGGACTTAGTGGAGAGGGTGGAAATGCTGAATCATTGGGCAATGACGGCGCATAGACCCTTGTTGTTCTGGCCGGCGGCATTCACATTCCCCACTGCTTTCCTGACGGCGGTCCTGCAGCAGGCTGCGCGCAGCAATGGCACATCTGTTGATTTGCTTACGTGGGAGTTTGCTGTTATTGAGGATGACCCAACTACAATAACTGAAGCCCCAGAGGTGAGTTACGTGATTGAGGTGGGTTCCGAACCACCACATCCTCGGTATATGTTTCATCTGGCATGCTTTGACACGATCGGGATCGAACTCGTGTCAGAGAGAACTATCGAAACTCTACACCACACTTTATGTTCCAGGAGGGGATGTTGATTCGGGGGCTGTTTCTGGAGGGAGCAGGTTGGGACTCGGAGCGGAGCTGCTTGACTGAGCCGATGCCCATGCAGCTTGTATGCGATATGCCTGTTATTTGGTTCAAACCTACAGACGATCTCAAGCCCAAAACTAAAGGTTAGCTTTATCTCCGTCTTTAACCTGATTTTGCCTAAATTCCTTCTTCTGTTTCTTGAAATATTATATCTGTGACAGGCATTTGATTTTCGAGATAATCAAAAACCTGATTCCTGTGTCATCTTTTCGAACACCGCGTCCCCATTATAATCATATCGCAGTACCAACCTCTTTTAAAAGGTGTTCGCCTACTGGACGTGCTACACTGATAATGTGTTAAGGCTGTAAATACATTCTTGACGAACTCCACCAAAACCACTGTGCGGAAGTAAATATTCGACAAAACTAATGTTTACATATTAATACCGCCGGAGACCGGTAATTGCAATATCGTATTGGTTGTGTCTACTCTAAAAGCTAAACATAGTGTGCTATTTAAGGTGGAATACACGTATTTGGTTCGCAATGCTACGTACTTCAAGCCCTACTCCGAAGTTACAGGGCGAGTGAAAAGTGTTTATTGGGGGATGTAAACCTGAGACTCTTCGTCGTGAGGTAGTGTTGTATTTTTGCATGAAATGGAGTAATAAGCCCACAGGAGCGGTTTTAAACAGTCAACTACCAGTCCACATGTTTTTTTGACAGATCGCGAAAACACAACACTACCTCACGCGAAATATTTTTTTGTAACGTTTCGGACTAAAACAGTATGATTTTATTGTCACATTTAGTAGAAAAGCTTGATAAATGTTTGTAATATTTACCGCCGCCATGTTACATGTTGACAATTTTTATTTCACTTACGGAAGTGGGTAATTTCAACAGCATTTCTCTACTTTTTCTCCTGTAAAAGCTAAACATAGTGTCCTACTTTCACTCGTTGGTTTCGCGTTCGAATAGCACACTATGTTTAGCTTTTAGAGTAGACACAATCATTACGAGATTGCAATTACCAGTCTCCGGCTGTACTAAAATGTAAACATTAGTTTTGTCGAATATTTACTTTCGCACAGTGGTTTTGGTGGAGTTTGTCGAGAATGTATGGTGGCCCTTAAACGCGAAACGAACGAGTGAAAGTAGGACACTATGTTTAGCTTTTACAAGAGAAAAAGTAGAGAAATGGTGTTGAAATTACCCACTTCCGTAAGTGAAATAAAAATTGTCAACATGTAACATGGCGGCGGTAAATATTACAAATATTTATCAAGGTTTTCTACTAAATGTGACGATAAAATCATACTGTTTTAGTCCGAAACGTTACAAAAAAATATTTTGCGTGAAGTAGTGTTGTGTTTTCGCGATCTGTCAAAAAAACATGAGGACTGGTAGTTGACTGTTTAAAACCGCTCCTGTGGGCTTATTACTCTATTTCATGCAAAAATACAACACTACCTCACGACAAAGAGTCTCAGGTTTACATCTCCCTATAAACACTTTTCACTCGCCCTGTAACTTCGGAGTAGGGCTTGAAGTACGTAGCATTGCGAACCAATTACGTGTAGTCGACCTTAAATTTGTTTTCTTGCGCCTGTTATGGTGACGTACCCTCTACGTTCTCATGTAGGCTTTTCCTTTCCCTTATTATTTTTTTGATTTCTAGGTGTGTACAGTTGCCCCGCCTATTACTACCCCATTCGGTCGGGGAGTTTTGTGGTTTCGGTGGACCTGCAGGCCGGTTCGGAACCGCCGCAGACTTGGATCAAACGGGGCACGGCTCTCCTCTTGTCAGTCGATACCTAGTCACTCATCTTTGTTTTTCAAGGTTAGATTTTTAAAATATATTTTTCTTTCTGAAACCGTGGCTAGGAAACGCTAAGCTTTGTCAGGTAGCTTCCGTCAGACGCGTGGACACTTTAATCTAGTTTAAAAGACAAATTATTATCAGAATATTTAAATATCCAACAGTGTCCTCAAAAAAGAACCGAAAAAATAAAAATAAAATGTACATTCAAATGTATTGGGCCGAATATAAGTTTGTTTACGTTTTTTTGCGAACTATTGGACTATTAAAAGTTCTGAAATATAATATGTCTTTTTAGCGGTCGAAATTAATAGGCTATGCGGTGATCTTACGATCGAGTGATTTTTGTCAACAAACAATTTGTCCAAAATTAACCGATCGTAAAATCACCACATAGGCTGTTAATTTCGGCCGTTAAAAAGTCATATTATATTTCAGAACATTTAAAAATCCAATAGTATCCTCAGAAGAAGAAGGAACGTAAACAAACACGACTGTCCTCAAGGAACGTCAACATACCATTATTTTATCTGCAGCCTTCACTTGCCATTTATGATGAAACTGTACCATAAACCGTGAATTTTCTATTTCTCTCTTATTTACGCTATACCTGACGGTGCATTTTTGCCGCCCATAAGAGTAACATTGCGAGCGGCGATTCATTGTCAAGGTTTACCCTTGGTTGGAAAGACACAAAATTTTGCCTGTACCTAGCCCTAACAATGTTCTAGGGAGTGTTCGAAGCAGATTTCCCAATTTCTCACTGGTTTCTTTTATTGCAACTGTTTTGCAAATGCTAGCATCGCATACCTCAAGAAAAGTGCTGTATCTCGAAAACCAGTAAAAAATTGGGAAATCTGCTTCGAACACTCCCTAGAACATTGTTAATGCTAGGTACAGGTAAAATTTTGTGTCTTTCCAACCAAGAGTAAACCTTGACAATGAATCGCCGCTCGCAATGTTAATCTTATGGGCGGCAAAAAATGCATCGTCAGGTATAGCGTCCTCTTAACGCCATTATAGACCCACGCAGGCTTCAAGTGTTTAACATACCCAGAGTGAATGTGAGTAATAGCTTTCCGCTCTGACCATGATAAGGTGAGCGATTAGGTACTTAATGGGGGTTGTACCAATTTCGGAGCGCATATTTGCTCAAAGGGTCCTATTACCCCTCCCTGCGTCGGAGAGGCGTGTCTCTGTGTACATCCTGGAGGGCTTTAGGTGGAATGAAGGGTGGGGGGGAAGACAAACAGAGGGGAGTATGTTTGCAGTTGTAGTCGGGTGCCTAGGGGCGGTCGAAGAGAGAACTCTTCGAGGGTAACTGGAGTTGGATGAATTCGTTTAGGACTGAAGATACAGTCCTGTTTCTTTGTATTTCTTAATGATACTTGTATTTGTCTCAAATGTAATTTATCTTTTTGACGTCAGAAAGAAACTGAAGTGGAACCACACGATATCGCAGACAGACCCTTTTTTACTTTCTCGCTAGCCATATATGGCGAGAAAGTATTGTTTTCGTGCAAAATTTCGAAATTAAGATTTTGGGTTTCCCATGATCCTGGGGGTCTCCTGAGTCCAAAAAAGTGGTTTCTGGAAAAAGTCTGTCCGTCCGTCAGTCAGTCAGTCAGTCCGTCCGTCCGTCCGTACACTGCTCTAGAACCTATACCGTTCATCCGATTTTGATGAAATTTGGTATGGACCTGTCTAAAATAACTGCCGAGGGGCATTTTCAAGGATTTTTTGATTGGTCTAAAATTGCGGCCACTGTTGCCAAAAAACCGCCAAAATAATTCAAAAATCGTGTTTTTGGTTAGTCGGACAAGCGCCGACGGTACACTTTTCAATCTATAACACTTAAAATTGGTATGTATGTTTATAAATAGATGTTTCGAGGTCATTTGCAGCTAAAATTGAATAAGTTGAAAATTACGGCCGTTCTGGACCAAAGTTCGATCGTTTCGGCGCCATTCACATTTATTGACCGATTATCATGAAATTTAATAAATTTGTGTAGAACCATGTAACTTAAACATCTTTCGAACAGAATTTTGTTATCTTCAAAATTTCGGCCGTTGTAGTCAAAAAAGTGTTGAAAATGGATTGAAAATGAGAAACCACGTTTTTGAATGGTCAGGACGCATTTGGGACTAAAGTAATAGAATGACAGCCATGAAATTTGGTATGAGTGATCTCAGATAGATGCTCGTGGGTCATTTTCAACCGATTTTGGATTGAGTGAAAATTACGCCCGCAAAAAAATTTCAAAAATACTAATAAAAAAAAAAAATCATATGGGGCGAGAAAGTTTAGTGCGACTGTTGTCGGACCCTTTATTTTGAGAAAAATAAAAATAAAAGTTCCAAAGCTTAGGTATAGGTATCCAAACAGCTTATGGTTTTACTTAGTAGTTACATGGAATTACTATTTTATTTAAAGGGAATTCTCAAAAATTACTGGGAAGACGTCTGCAGACGAAGTTTTATGTTTTGTGAGCGGCAGAAATAATCAGCTTCGTCAAGTTCTTTCATGAATATCATTGCTCCTTATTTCCCCCTCGCGTCTATAGAGCATTGAAGTAATCAGACGCCTCGGGATAGCATCCCATAGTCTTGAGCTCGGCAAAGGCTGCGGCAGTTGGAAAACTTGGAAAACGCCCTAAGCGAAGCGCACTCTGTGAGGCTGTGACGCTCTCCACCCCTTCTCCCTTCAACCCCTTCCCCGTTTCCCCCGAGAACGAATTCCAAAGTTATTGGACCAAAAGTTTGAAACTTGCTTTCATTGGATCTCCTTCTTTGTAGTCATAACCTGGTAAATGTGAGCCGTGTTGCGTGATATTAAGGAGGCGTTTGATATTTCCTTGGCTTGTGGCAACCTCCCCCTGTTTCTCTATACCCATTGGTGGGTCAGTTTATTTTGTTTTTCGATTTTTCATCCTCTAGTCATGCCAGTAACTGCATTTCTTGCTGACTTTTGAAATGCACTGACAAACGTGTACACCCACTTTTGAATTACATAATCATGGTTTTCGCAGGGGCAGTATCAAATCATGTACACAGGACCTTCCCATACCTACTCGTACCTCAAAACAAGTTGCCGTCGAATGGAGTCAAAATACCTAGCCATACCTGAAAAGTACCTACCAGTACCCTGTCAAATCTACACAAATTATTATCCCATACCTGAAATACCTGAAAAGTACCTACTATAGTCCTGACTTGTCTTGGTTTTGTTCTGGTAAATATTACCCAGCCCAGGGTACTTCGACTTCATTCGTTGGGGGGAAAAGTCAACTGTAAGGCATGATTCAGACACCGCACCGCAAAATGGGATTCGTGTGGTTACCGATCTATTGGAATAAACGAGAATCAGAGTACCAGCTAATGTTGTACCTCTGTTTTAATTTGTCTTATTGTTTATGATTTCGGCTTGAGCTTCGGCTGTAGAGATTGTGAGGAGAGGGGCCGACTTGATGATCCTAACCCCCCCTCGCCCCCCCCCCCCCCCCCCACTCAGACCCAGGCGCCCCCTCGACACGATTTACCCATTTACCCTTCACCCTTTTCAAACTCCATCTCATCAGCTACTTTGTTTAATTTACTTTAAATAAAAATTGGACTATAACTTGAAGAGGTTTTGGACTTGACTCAAACTCACCCCGACAATAATGAGACAAATATATATCAAGTTTATTTTCAAGTACTTTGCTTATACTTTTTTGTAGTGCTGGATTGATTCGTCCTTCCCTTGCCACCCTTGTAGAGATCTATAGATTGTTGAGGGGGAGGGGGGCATTCTGGACTATAAGTGCCTTAGGGGGTAGAGAGGGGTAAATTCGAGCCCTGTCGCTATTCATCCTAGGCAACAGCTCTTTTTCTGTATACGTTTTTTGGAACTTGGAAATTGATCTTAAAACTTCTTAAAAAAGGTTGGACCCAAGTATAAAATGCTAGGCTTTCCATTAAAATCACATACAGTTGTCTTCTCTCTATAACGAACAAATATTACGGTCCCTGACTCCCTATAGCGAGTATTTGCGAGGTCCCTTGACTATATAGAGAAAGACTCCTGTATTTAAATATTCATCCACCCCACGACATTGAACACCCTGATCTTACCCTACAGGCCTTCTTCGCTTAAACCCTGTATCTTACTCTCTCTAGACATTCTCGTAAGTCTTCAACGTCAGCAAAACAGAGTGGCAACTGGAAAGCCAAAATCGATTCGAGTTTCACGGGGGAATGTTTCCTTTTTGTGAGAATGCGAGTGACATGAGATCCGTGGCCGGGGGATTCTTCTTCCTTCTGCCAATCTGAAAAAAGTACATCTGGGGGACCTGACGTAGTTATCGTGTTCGTTGTTGGTCCATTATCGAGGCCAGTGTAAGAAGACTAGCTTTGCTGTGGAGAACTGGTCTCAGCTGTGTCTTCTTTATCGGGGGAACTTTTAAACTTGTATCTTAATCTAATCCGGGTCTCATTTCAATTCGGTTCCTGGTGTGGGGACTGGGCGCCCCACTGCGGATGTGTCCCAGCCACTTCTTCCACTTCACTTAAGGGAAACTTCGATAAAGTGGATTGAAATGTTGGCATCCGCAACCGATTGGTCAGTACATTAAATCACCCCAATGTGGGGATGTCGCGTTTGAGCAACCAATGGCATTACTTACCGGAGTCCCAAAACTTCCTTGTTCCCAGGGAGGCGACTCCCGAAATATGCTGCAATGCAATTTAAACATTTCTGTACACAATTGCTATGTTGGATGGATTAAGAGGACGCTATACCTGACGATGCATTTTTTGCCGCCCATAAGATTAACATTGCGAGCGGCGATTCATTTTCAAGGTTTACCCTTGGTTGGAAAGACACAAAATTTTGCCTGTACCTAGCCCTAACAATGTTCTAGGGAGTGTTCGAAGCAGATTTCCCAATTTCTCACTGGTTTCTTTTATTGCAACTGTTTTGCAAATGCTAGCATCGCATACCTCAAGAAAAGTGCTGTATCTCGAAAACCAGTAAAAAATGGGGAATCTGCTTCGAACACTCCCTAGAACATTGTTAGGGCTAGGTACAGGCAAAATTTTTTGTCTTTCCAACCAAGGGTAAACCTTGAAAATGAATCACCGCTTGCAATGTTAATCTTATGGGCGGCAAAAAATGCACCGTCAGGTATAGCGGACCCTTATGTGACCTCAACGACTCGGGTGTTCAGCACATGTCGGTTGAGGTGTTCCTTGTAGATTCCCGCTCAAACAATTTAAAAATTCTGTTGTCGAAGCTTTAGGGTGGAAGTTATTTGTGTCAGGGCGTGAGTGGGTTAAACGTTTAACGACCGGGAAACTGAGAATTTAAGCGAGGCAGCCACCAAAAAGAAACCCGCAGATGAGGGGGGTAGGCAGTAAATTCCCACTCCAGAAAGACAAACGACACCGAAAGCAGCAGCTCCGCATACATTATTATACGAGGAGAAGAGGAAAGAATAGTGGCCTCTAGAAACTCGTTTCTTTCGAGAGTTCAGACCCTCCCAAAGTAAGATGAAGATTAAGGTCGTGCCTTTTTTCGACAAGGAAGGCGGAAAAGGTTCATTAGAAGCGCAAAGCTTTGGTCCCGTCCGCAACAACACAACTTCGTTACCCAGCCAGCTTGTGTGGGCAAACTTTACAAGTCAGACCAGATTTGTATTCAATCTGTTGGTTTGAATCGAGTTACTAGTCTCCGCATCTCTGGACCTTCTTTCTTATTCTTTCTCAGTTTGTTCTCGCGCCTTTCGGTAATAAACACTGCGGTCTCATCTCCTGCTTCTCCTATACTTCCCCGTCATTAATTTATTACTAATTCACGACTATTGTTTACGATTCCCTATCGTGTTGTTGAAGTGGGCTGAGGATTTATTCTTCAACGTCTATACCCACAGAACTGGACTCTCTGCGTATGCTGGACTGTTTTGCCTACTGCGGCCTCGCCAAGGTCTAGTCTCCATATCTCCATACGCTATAGACTCGCACGGTAGAGGTCCTGGGTTCGAGTCCCGGTACCAGCAATTGGTTTCGGCCGAGGGGGTAACCACTCCAGAGATTGCTTGAGATTCCCTGAGATTCCATAAAGATTTCCAAAGATTCCCAACGATATTCATAGAAAGATGACTCCAAATAATTCCGAGATTCCCTCGGCCAACCACCAATTCTTAATTGACATCTGTGCCAATGAGATGGGCACCTCTGATATATACGAGAGAGGTACTCAGCTTTTTTTTTCGACTAGTCTCAAAAAGTAAAGTGAGAAATTGACTGTTTCCCGCCAGTCAAATAACTCACTGCAAACCTGTGCTCAAAGTGAGATCATCTCACATATCTTGATTAATTTCTCACAGCATCCAGATGACAAAACAATTTTCTTTAGGAAGAAAATTGTTGTATTTCCCCACTTAGAGTTCTCAGTCAGCACCCTGCAGGCAGGTTGTTGATGAACCAACAGCGTCAGCAGTAGGTTCTCCTTTGTTCTGGCTTCCTTCATTCTATAAATTGAAAAACAACAAAATAGGAACATGGTGCCTCATTCTGGGTAATTGTTGGCGCAGTTTCATTACATCTCATCTCATGTTGGTTTTATTTATTGCTTAGTCAGTTACGTCTTTGCTTAATTAAATTTTGCTCGGTACGGGGTGGGTGTGAACGTTACCCTGCTGCGGCTTTACAGTGCTGACTTTCTGCTTCTCTTCCCTCCTGAAGTTTTATTGTTTATTTTGCTGTGCCTACACCGTTCTTATAACGAGAAGAGTGTTTGTATTTTAAAATGATATACAGGGTGATCACCCTGTATAAACATTGCTGTTTGTTGATATTTTTTGGAGGAAACTGCTTGATATGTGTTTGTTCTGAAATATAATGTCAGAAACTATTTTATTATGTCAAAGAAAATTGTCAGTTAAAGACGTCAATTGTATCTTCAGTTAAACAAAGAGTAGGGGGGTTCAGTAAGGTTTCAGATATTAAAACAAAATATTGTTTAATGAAAATGAATGACTTTGAAGACCCTTTGAGGTAGAATATTTCTCCGAACGATTAGATTCAAGTTGAGAGAAAAGTTCTCCCATGAATATTGAAACGCTGGAATGAAAGAAAACCACGAGAACCTGCATGTGAAGAGCAAGAGAGAGAATTAAAATAAAGAATCTACCTGAACCTGAAGTATACAGACTATCAATCCGCAGACGGAGAAGCAGAGGAACAGGAAACTTGTATACGTAACTCCCAGTTAAATACTTTATTTTTCTTAAACCAATAGCTGTTAGCAACAAGACCTAATAAGAAATCGACGTACGTAGTCATCAGTACCCAGGTTGATGTGATAAACACATAACAAAATAAAAATATCTCAGCTGGATGAATTTGATAAATATTCTTTAAAAGGTGAAAAGTCAATAGTTTCTATTATAACTCTGTGTATGTGACATCTTAAGTTATATAGATAATTCACAAGAATTTTAAAATTTCCACAGTGAAAACTACCCCTAGCTCGGACAATCGAAAAAGACATCAAGCAAATTAGGCACCTAAATAAATGAGCTGAAGAGAAATAGGGTGGTGAGGAAAACAACAGAGGGCACCTTGGTTGACCTGGGGGCAGCAACAGCTCAAGATCTATAAGTTCTCCAAGTTATCTTGTTAGATCGTATACATTTTTTAATTTTTTTTTTATTTTACGTTTTGTTGCCCTTGTCCCGCCCAAAATAGGTGGAACTTAAGTATAAAACGCCTGGTTGTCCAGTTAAATTACAAATTGAGAAATTCCTCTAAACTATAAAAAACATTTTCAAGTAAATACGATTTTAGTAATTTTTTAAATATTGTTAAACTTTCTTCAGATTTGATTTCAACCGGGAGAGCGTTATATAGACGAAAACCTAAAATCGGAGGACTGTTCAAACGAAGGGAGGTAGCAAATTTGCCTACATGTATATTTGAACACGACCGGGTTTTATAAGAGTGAAAGTTTGAATTCAGAGGGAAGTGTTGGCAGCTTCATAAACAAGAGATCTTATTGGTACATTTTTGGTATCCTTGGGCTTGGGAGACAAGTACATAATTGGAGGCAACCTGGGAAATGTGCAGACCTTGAGAACTGCTGGCCGTCGAGGTCAGCTCGGAATTGCTAGGCCGGTCGTATATTTCGGCTTCCTTGGTCTTCCTTCTTTTGGGCGGTGACGTGACCGTTGTTTGGAGCGGGGGTCGCCCCAGGGAGCGCTTTGTACCTGTGTCCCGTCTTGTCTCTATGTCTGACAAGGCTCTGCTGCCCCCCGGCCGTCTCTTTCATCAAAAATATTTCTCTGCTTTTACGCTGCCCTTTTAAATCTTGTTTTGTTTTCGAGAATAATAGTTTTGGAGATATAGAAATTCAGTGCTACCTCAGTTCGTCTTTAAGGGTCCGCTATACCTGACGGTGCATTTTTTGCAGCCCATAAGATTAACATTGCGAGCGGCGATTCATTTTCAAGGTTTACCCTTGGTTGGAAAGACACAAAATTTTGCCTGTACCTAGCCCTAACAATGTTCTAGGGAGTGTTCGAAGCAGATTTCCCAATTTCTCACTGGTTTCTTTTATTGCAACTGTTTTGCAAATGCTAGCATCGTATACCTCAAGAAAAGTGCTGTATCTCGAAAACCAGTAAAAACAAGCGGTACGACACGGTCGGACAAAACTTTACCTGCTTATTTGCGTGATTCCTAGAAATAAACCCTTGGTTAAATGATTAAAGACGGAAAAACTTTTTGACGAAAGGAATGGTCCCAGAATGTTCTCCCGAGTACTTAGAGACCCCACACGACATACTTCGGCAACCACACAAAACTACCCCCTAAAAGGAGGTGGGGTGGATGGGGAAGCTCGGAAAAACGTTTCGACAAAATAAATTGTCTCAGAACGTTTCCCTGAGCATTTTGATACCCCATACAATGTACTTTGGAAAGTATCCAAAACTCCCCCCATAGGGGGGGGGGGGGGTGCGGCGAAAAATCATTTTGACCATATAAATTGCCTCAGAACGATCTCCCGATCATTTTGAGCCCCCACAACCCATATTTCGCAAACCACTCAAATCTACCCCCCTTAGGGGGTGGGGTGCTTGGATACGTTCAGAAAAACTATTTGATACAAAAACTTGCTTCACAACGTTCGCCCGAACAGTTTGAGACCCCATAAGCCGCACTTTAAAAGTCACTCAAAATTGCCCCCCCCCCTGGGGGGGGGGAGGCTCGAAATAAGCCATATACCATTTGTGACGAGTATGGCCGTTGTCACGTGTCATATCCAGAACTACTCATATACCACAAAAAACTGAATCCACTGATTTCGCCCTTTTACAGGTCCAGGGGGGACTTCCCCCCCTTTTTTAGCGGCCAGGGAGTTATGCGGGGGTAGTGGGTGGTATTATTGGATTCGTAATTATTTGTTCTATAATTGTCTAAAATTTGATCGAAATCGTTAGAGCCGATTTTGAGCAAATATTTTTTTTCTACTTTTTGGGGGTGTTTTAGGGGGGTAACCCCCCTTAATTTTAAAGGGGGGAAACTGGGCTTCTGGATTTTTATTTCTTCCAATTTTAGAAAGGTCACTACCGATTTTGAAGAAAATCGGTTGAAAAGTGTGCCGTCCAGGTCAATGCCACATACATACATACATACATACATACATAGCTACATACATACATAGCTACATACATACGTACTGACACGGCGTACCTGACCTCTTCTAAAAATTCCTGGGGGCAAACTTTTCGTCGGATGACAAAAGTGAGTTGGTTTTCATATTCCGAAGGCATGGACGTTTCCGAAATGTATATGCAAGTTCCAATCGCTTTTGAGGTCTGGGAGCAATGACGGTTCAAAGTTGAGGTTTGCCGAAAATTGGCCCGCACGAATACAATACTTTACCTTACGTATACTCCGTATACAGGTAAAGTAAAAAATGGGAAATCTGCTTCGAACACTCCCTAGAACATTGTTAGGGCTAGGTACAGGCAAAATTTTGTGTCTTTCCAACCAAGGGTAAACCTTGAAAATGAATCGCCGCTCGCAATGTTAATCTTATGGGCGGCAAAAAATGCACCGTCAGGTATAGCGGACCCTTAAGGGTGAACGCACAAGTGGCACAAGTGGATTTAAATGCCGGTTTTCTGAGGGAACTGTTGAATATACTTTTTGTTCCGACAACCTAAGTGACGTTAAAATATCCAGCAGTGTTTTTTTTTTCGATTTCTTCCTACATAGGTTTTGGTCCCTATACAGTGCTGTTTACCCCCAGTCTTAGTTCATGGTAAAATAAAATCAAAGTTGTTCGCGCTTACTTCAGGTTTACATCTCCTGAGCTAATCATTGTAGAAATGTTCCAATTTACATCTGAGGAAAGGCACAGAAAAAGGTGCGAAGTTTGAAAACATCAAACCCGTTGTTTGGGAGCCTTTTGTGAAACAAATGGCCTTTAAGAAAAGGCTAATTGGGGTCCAAGGTAGAGCCAACAAAGGGCGAATTCAATGTATAATTTATCAGCCAATCATTCGTTCGCAAGAAACGAGAGAACCTATCAGCGAGCGAATTTATACGTTCTGCAGGAAGAAAAACAGAAGAATAAATAACTCGAAATTTAAAGCGTTTCTTCCCGAAAAAAACGGACAATCAATAGTTGCTTTCTTTCAGTTCTCTACTCCCATCTTCCCAACTGTCAGTCCAGCCTTCCTTCTCCCTGACCTTAATTATAGCAGGAAATAAAGTTTTTCCTGCCGGGGGTCTGATGGGAGATTCTCCGCAACAGGAAATTGCAAGGGCTGGGCCTGTCAAATCGATCCTGACGGCTTCATTTTTTTATTGCAACCTTAAAAACTGGCGCTCTGTTTATTTTGATGGTGCTGACTTTTGGAAGATGGGGCACTTCTCTTTGTTTTTGGATCAAGAGTCACAGAACGCTCCGTGGCAGATCAGTTGACCTACCGCAGTATGATTGCAAATAACCTTCCATCAAATTAAAAATTTAAAATTCCAGGTCGTACCAATGATGTACCGATGGGAAATTGTGAAAATTTTTTCCAGAAAAGTTTTAAGAAAACAGCTAGCTAGCCCGTTCTTCCAATACCGATTGGTTTTTGTTTCTATACATATATTTTTAGAGCAAGGTCTGCGTATTTTTTTCGTCTCTCTAAAGACTAAAGTATTTGCCTCTTATAGCGAACAGGTTTGTCTAACCCATATGTTTAGCTTATGACGATGTAGTGGCATTATAGTGTACTTTAAAAAGTCGTGAAATCCAGCCGTACAGTCTTTGTCTCATCTGGAGTCGGAAAATTGTTTCTGAGTCCCGCTTTCCCTCTGATCCTCAAATCATCATTCTTCCGCTCCTTGATAGCTCCTTAATTTGTTTTTAAATTGTAAAAGACTTTTTTCAGCAGAAAAGTGGCCATAATTACTAATTAGCCGTCTTTGTGTGGGTAATTGGAACAAGATGGCCCATCCCGCGATGCTGTTGGTTGCGACCCGGTCGACAACAATCAGGACCGTACTAAGGTTCATTTTGAAATCGTTTGAGACCGTACTGCACTTTTTTTTAAATCTGACTTTAATAAAACAAGACAAGTGAGTTTGTAAAGTAAGGTATATTTACTTTCCAATAGGCAGAAGAAGCATTGAGAGAGTTGGACCAGTGAGTCTTACTTTACCTGGTTACCAACCCGATAAGTATAGGTACCTGCTAGCGCATAAAGATAATGTATATTACAAACTGAGAAAGAAAAACGACTAGGCTGAATTTCACCACTTTAACGGCTTTCACCATGCACCGTTACCGTTTCGTTAGCTTTCGAGTGGATTTTCTGTGCGTTAGCGAAAACGATAATTTTCATACCTGCGACTCATTTGGTGTAGTCTAATGTAGTCTAATCAACATTTTAACTTCTTTCTCCGAAAAAATAGGGGTTTTTTCACGTTTACGTATTTCCACTTTTAGATTGAAATCGTTGAAATAAATTTGACGTAAACAAAGCAGGCGAATTCTATTGACACAACAAAACCTAACGAGAGGATGTCTGCTTTTTCGAATCGATAGCTATTCGAACGTTAAAAGGCACTATCGTGAGGTGGTGAAATTCAGCCTAAGGTAGGTAGGTACCGTAAATTTAGAAAAAGACTTATAATTAACTAATTATTAGAACCTAACAAACTTCTAAACTTGCATTTGGAAAATAAGAAATAAAATTTAAATAATATATAAAAATTTTAAAGGACACCTTCATCCGCTGGCGACAAACTGAGTATAGGGAAAAGTAGGAGAAAAATTTTGCTCACGCAAGGATTCGAACACCATTCAGGTGTTAGCTTGGCTACTAATAGAGACGTCTCATTAACTAATTTTGTTGTTGTGATATTATTAAACTATAAAACTCATTTAACAAACCACAGTGAGTCAGCAGTCCTGCAGTTCAGCTCTAAAGTTCTCTTTAAGGTTTTCACTTGAGCAACCCCTTAAGGAACACCTCGACAGAGACTCCCTTAATAATTCAGCACTCCCCAACCAATTCCGTACGTTTAATCTTTTACATTTTTCCTTCTTTTGTTGTCTTTGATTCCACTGCGGGTTCTTTCATTGTGAAATTTCCGTTTATTTTTCATGTGCTCTCCGCCACGTATTTACTCATCTTGCTCACAATTTCTCTGAGTACCTTCTGAGCTCGTTTTACGACTGTAACGGCGTTTTTGAAAATTTCAAAAAACCGAAAGATAAAGGGTGCCGCGCTAGTCTGGGGCTGATAGATACGGAACATGATCTGAAACCAATAGCCATTACCATACAAAAAGTAAAAAAAGTACATTTTGTCACGAGAAGTTCCGTGATTTTCTTTCATGTTCTTTTCGACTGCGAATTCGTGTTTTTGTAGTTTTGAGTTGTACATTTCCATCTTCGCCTGCAGATTTTTGATTATGTAGTCGGGGTGCATCTTTTTCGCATTCGACACGTCTCTTTGAGAGGTGAATTTTGAAAACTCACTTGATAGATATATTCAACGTAATATGGCAATATCGAAAAATGTCAGTTTCTCGAAGCAGATTTCCCAATTTCTCACTGGTTTCTTTTATTGCAACTGTTTTGCAAATGCTAGCATCGCATACCTCAAGAAAAGTGCTGTATCTCGAAAACCAGTAAAAAATGGGGAAATCTGCTTCGATCACGATCTAGAACATTGTTAGGGCTAGGTACAGGCAAAAGTTTGTGTCTTTCTAACCAAGGGTAAACCTTGAAAATGAATCGCCGCTCGCAATGTTAATCTTATGGGTGGCATAAAATGCATCGTGAGGTATAGCTTAATTATCACTTAACTTCCGCCGAACCTACCCTTGTAGGCAAAACATCCTCTGAACTAGTCGAAGGCTGGATTTCACCACTTCTGATAGTTTACTATAGTGTTCCCCTAATGAATAGATTTAACGGACGGATTTATGTTTTCATGTATTTAGCTTATGACAACATAAAGATACGTTATATAACTAACCGTTAAGCCGGAATGATGAAAGCTGCCCTTAATGAAATATTATTAATATTAACACTGCCAAGGGCTCATATAGGATATCGTTTTGGGCCAGCAGATTATTGGGGTTATTGGTGGGGGGGGGGGGGGGGGGGGTTGAAATTGGACTGCGGGTAAATTAGACCTCCAGTTCACGTTCGGATTGGACTGACGCCATTTTGATTTTACCGACACAACCGCCATAATTACTCACCACTTGTTTTCTGTCAGTTAGCCTGAACACTGTGGCTAGCCCGTAAATTATTGACGCTGCTGATTTCGAAACATAATTCAAATGCCATGGGGGAGGTGAATCGAATATCATGCGGCTAACTACCATGCCACGCTGGATAATATACGAGTTTCAAACCTGAGTCAGCTGATTATTTTGTAGGTCAGCACTACGGATCATAGCTCTTCATTGAGCGTCAGCATTGCCTGTCGTAAGCTAATACTTCAAGCTAGGGAACTGACGGTTTATATTTTGACTTTACTAACCCTGGGCTCAACTGAGGGCGGGCAAACCATCGGAAAAATTTCCGAAAATTATGCCTCTTTTCAAAAATTCATAAGTAGGTTCACATACAGAATCAAGAAATTTTAAACCGTCCGCGAACTCGGCCCATTTTTCTTCTTTTAAGAAAAAAAAACCGCAGGTCTCTAGCTACTGCCGTTAAATAGATACGAATTTTCTACGGAAGGCTTGCTTCTAGGTGTGCTGCTACTCCTCTTAGGAGTCCCAGACTTTCTCCTGCATAACCTCAGTACTGTCCGATGCAGATTCCGTAATTTTCGAGTAGTTTTTGAAATCTCCCCCTTTTCCCACCCTTGATAATTTTGAGTTGTACTATGCTATAGCACCGGCAAAACAGTTGAAGTCGATGATGTTTAGCTTATATTTTTTTCAAAATTGTTTTCCATGGCCAGAAAGATTTCTTTCTTTCCTAGTCTCATTCGATAGGTGTAGCTAATCGCTTGTTTTTCTGATATGATCAACATATACATGTTAGTAAAGTCCTGGGAAATCCCGAAAACTCAACCTAAGTTTCTTCCCCGTTTCACAATCACAACCTTCTGCGAATACTGAAAATGAGAAATATTACCGTAGAAAGAAGCTGGTTTGAAGAAAATGCTATGCACGCTTTATTTGACTTAAAAGTTTCTTGGCTCACTTTATCTTCATTTTAAGGAATTTTCTCTAATTTAACCTCAATGGGCTAAGAAACTCATATCAAAATCCGCGCCGATGCTGAAGACACTTTAGTTAAATTCCAGAGGAAGGAATGTTTGAACTCTGAGAAGTTATAATGAAATACCAAGATGGCGAGATGGTACTTTAAAGTATGGGATTGAATTGAAAATGAGTGAAGTCGTGGAGCTTTCTCGAGATTCATAACCTCTACCATTACGCCACCCTATCTAATTAGTATTGCTTGCAAGACAGCTTGAGATTGCTGAATGGGAAAACATTTTAATGCTATTATTACATTTTTTTAAGTGTGCCCTTTTAGAGGGCAAGTTTAAGTAAATTCCTTTTAAGGTCGACTACAAGTACTTGGTTCGCAATGCTACGTACTTCAAGCCCTACTCCGAAGTTACAGGGCGAGTGAAAAGTGTTTAAAGGGGGATGTAAACCTGAGACCCTTTGTCGTGAGGTATTGTTGTATTTTTGCATGAAATGGAGTAATAAGCCCACAGGAGCGATTTTAAACAGTCAACTACCAGTCCACATGTTTTTTTGACAGATCGCGAAAACACAACACTACCTCACGCAGAATATTTTTTCTAACGTTTCGTACTAAGAAATATATGATTTCATCGTCACATTTAGTAGAAAAGCTTGATAAATGTTTGTACTATTTCACGACGCCATTTTACATTTTGACAATTTTTATTTCATTTACGGAAGTGGGTAATTGCAACACCATTTCTCTACTTTTTCTCCTGTAAAAGCTAAACATAGTGTCCTACTTTCACTCGTTCGTTTCGCGTTCAAATAGCACACTATGTTTAGCTTTTAGAGTAGACACAACCAATACGATATTGCAGTTACCAGTCTCGGGCGGCACTAATATGTAAACATTAGTTTTGTCGAATATTTACTTTCGCACAGTTGTTTTGGTGGAGTTCGTCGAGAATGTATATACATCCTTAACATGTATCTAATTTTGAACATTCCATGGCGTTGTTGCCCTATGAAAACGGTGCGATTTTGAAAGGAATAGCTCAGTTGTCAAAGTCAAATTGAAGGCAAGAGGTTCCAAACCGATCAAAAGGAAACCACAGACTCGAACTCCGAGAAGAGCGTTTCCGGATGTGGGGGGAACGGGCGGCAATATCCTGTGGACGAGGGGCAAAGACCACCTCAAACCTGGTCGCGCTCAAAATATTTGTAATATCCTTGCCCCTTTTTATTGTTTACTTCTCCGTTATTTTTTGTTCGTTTGTTTGAACTACACTTTCTACTTCTTGTGAGTCGATTTTCAATAAATAAGCTAGGATTGCCCTTTGTTGGGATTTTTTTCCCCTCGTGATCTAAGTTTCTTGTTAGAAGTATTACTGCTCGTTGTTTGTTTCTACGGATGTACCTTGAGAGATTTTCCCTGTCCTTCATTTTGTTTGTTCAGTTTCCGAAAAATATAACAAGAACGAAAATAATCGAGAGAATTCAGAGCATTCCACTCTCGAAAATGAAGTTTTAATTATTGAAATTCATAAAATTCCATTTTCACGGTTCGTGAAATTTTATGAAATTTCAAAATGACCAGCTGAACACAAGACTCCAATTTAGCTGCCAAAAAAATACATGTCCGTCCTTAAAAATTAAATCGTAAAGTTGCTTTCAAAAAAGGGACCGGAACAAACTTGGTATTGAATTTTGGAGAGGGTGCCTGAAGGAACACGGATATGCCATTACAGGGGTGGGAATCCTGCACATGGCCGTGATCTTGCACCCCCTAAAACCTCCTACTCACCCCCAGCCACCCCCTATAAACCGTTTCGTTAATTCAGCACACATCACTCGCTGATCCGAGTTTAGTATGTTCGCTGTTGACGCTTTTCATACGCCCTTCTCCTCCCTGTTCGGCGTTAAGCTCCCCACCCTGTGCGTCTTATCAGAGCTGAGCCTGTCGTTCACGCCCCTGGGTCGATGTAATCCACGACTTGTCAAAATATTAGAGAAAAATATATAAATGTCCTCTCTGTGAAGGTAAAGAATCGTATGAAAGCCAGAACCCTTACAGAAGAAGCAAACCGCTTATTTTCCTACGTTTTACCATACCACCTTAGGGTTGTTATCATTTCTATTTTTTCAGTGTTCCCCTTCCCATCGTACAAGGGAACTTTTCCCCTAACTCAAGGCCGTACCTAGGAAAATATTTCGGGGGGGGGGTTAGGTACCTTGGTAGCACGAAACTATATTTTTTCCTTCAAAACTTAATTCCCTTTAGTGTAAAGCCGTGTAGTTTCGGGGAGGGGGGAGGGGTTTGAGCCCTCCTAACCCCCCCCCCCCTGGGTACGGCCTTGCCCTAACTCCTGGACAATAACTTGAGAGTTATTTTATATTTCCGACAATATTTCCCTCATGCTTGAAGAAATTTGGAGAACGACGTATTTCACTTGTGAGTTCCTGACATTATATGACACATAGGGCCCGATTACACCTTACAAAAAATATATGATCCTATTTTTATATGATCCTATTTTTTTAGTATCATAAAATTTTAGAAAAACTGTAATACACTTCACAATAAAAACATGATCATGTTTAGCAGTGATGCCAACTTGTCATGGTAAAAAAATAAAATTCCGAAGATTTTTAGGGTCCTTTTTTGAACCGTTATAGGTTAAATAATTTCTGCTATATTCTTTCAATTCATCGTTATATAGAAATTCGTACTCCTCCACATTTTCTATTAAAATACGGGTCATTTCCATTCCACTTACCTCAGCCGCCATTTTCAACGGACTAACCCAAAACCAACAAACACACACATCGCAGCCTAGAGGAAGGTAGTCGCAGCAGTTATGATACAATTTGTACCGGCCGATACAAATTGTATCATAATTGACTCAATTCACTTTACACCTTACAATTTTTCTTGATCATATTTTTTTATGATCATATTTGGATTGGAAATTGTAAGGTGTAATCGGGGGCTTACAATAAGCGTATAGGTAAGTTTAGGACCCATCTAAAATAGCCCCGTGGTCACATGTTCGATCCCGACTGTATCAAAATTTTTCTGATTGATATTCACCTTCTAGCGAGGTGGTTGGAGCCCACTTAAACTGTAGGTCCCTATCGTGGTATTTGTTAGTGCTGAACACGATGGGTAATTTCTGAAGTATTCCTGCAGGTGTATTCCCTTTCTCAAACGCCACAAAACCCACTCAACTAACACCTGCAAAATTTATTGTAAGAAGAACTGTTCTCCGTATATTGCATCATAGCGTGCCTTATCTTCTTACAGTAATTTTCGAAGGTGTTAGTTGAGTGGGTTTTCTGGCGTTCGAGAAAGGGAATACACCTGCAGGGCTTGGCTCCCCCACCTCTCTACTACAAAGCCCAGTTCGAAATTCTCCCTAAGACGTTAATCAGCAGTCAGCAATAGCCTGGTATTGAAGGCGATAGATGGGCCGTGCGTCTGCCGACTAGTACAGAACGGTGGGGTTGAGCATGATGGATGCCCCCTTGGAACCACCCTCTCCCTCATCCTCTAATGAGCAGGCTTGCCAACCACACTCAGTTTCCGGGTTATTGTCCCAAGATGTCACGTCCGGTAGTCAATACAGGCTTTAACGTCAGAGGCAGAGTCCCCAGCCACTCAGCCCAGAGTGGAATGTTGTAGGGGTAGAAGCAATGGGGTGGGGAAGTGCAAAGAGGTCCGGTGTAAGGGGTAGAAAATCGTCAAGTATCCCACTCTCTTTCTGCGGAAACTACCCTCTCTCTGGTTTCTTTTTCGGATTTTACTACCTGTAGCTGATAAAATGTGATTCTGAACGAAAGAAATGGAATTAGACATTGAAATGCTCCTTACCTTTCAGTTAGTTAATATTCCCAAAAAAGTAGCCGTCCACTAATTTTATGTATAAGGGGGCTATCGGCAGGATGGGGATGGCACAAACTTCTATTTCCGACACTAAAGTAGACTTTAGGAACTATAGTGAAATTTACCCTAAGTTGAAATTTTACGATCGGCAGCCTCAAGTTCACATCGTATAGTAAGTGATCTGAGAAACCCAAAACACAT
Organism: Mesopsocus fuscifrons; assembly: GCA_950004255.1. Lineage (NCBI taxonomy): Eukaryota > Metazoa > Arthropoda > Insecta > Psocodea > Mesopsocidae > Mesopsocus > Mesopsocus fuscifrons. The sequence continues at coordinate 4,116,946 of OX465374.1, read as the reverse complement.
TAAAATTTTAATAACCTGGCTGCCGTTGTCAACCCTCTGACAGAATGAGCATTTTTTCGTCATGGGGTGACACGGTCGCACGATGGTTGGGGTTCTTGGGGGTGTTGATCAGTGCAGACGTGAGATATTAAGAAGGAACGTGTCGTCCCGTCCTCTGTGTATCGCCGGGCGCATTATCTTAAGAGGCCATTCATTGGGCTTTTTATTAGAAGTTAATTTTTTAAGAGGGACCTTAAAGTTCGCGTTTAAAGCCATGCAAAAATTATGGTGTGAAGTGTAAAAGTAATCCAATATTATAGGGCTGTATAAAATTTATCAAAATTTTGAGAATTTATTCTTGACATGCAAAAATGGTTTATTTCATTCCCGAAAAGCCAGGAGTCTCTATTTTCAGCCATTATGTGGAGACTCCTCTTAAGGTTGAACCTCGCGCTTGGTCCTGCTTGTTGCCGGGCGCATGCCTTCATTATGGCGCGTCCTGCATTAATAACGACTGAGATACATTCATTTGCTAATGTAGTCCACCTGCCGCCGGCGGTCCCACCACGCATTACCCAGCTAACCAGGATTCGGCCGGATTAAGGGCCGAAATTCCTCCTCATTTTACAGGCACTTTTTTTTGTTTTTCGACTACTCAAATTTGGTAATTTAGGGGATAATCCGGCCCACTGACGCTCTGTATTTAGGACTAACTGAGATTTGTCTGCTGACTTCCAGACTCAGTTGACTGTCAGTTAACCTTCCCAATTAACCTCCAGTTAAATTGAACCTACTCTTCAGAAATTTACGTTATAGTGAGTTCATATTGTACTACCCTGTCGCTCTCCCTTTCACTCCATAGCCAAGTGGGCAACTTGGTTCAATGCGGAGGGAAAGATCTTTGGTTCGATCCGGTTTACCATAAAAAATTTCAGTTTAGTGGGGAGCTGTGGTTTTGAGGAACTGCCATCTGTGCACAAAATAGGTACTAGTTACTTGGTTACCTCCTTACGACAGGATACGAAATAATATATGAAGGTAATCCAGCCAGTTGCGATAGGTTTACCTTCTTGTATATCCTTTTTCAGAAAGTAAAGACATATATTATTGGAGTATTACAAAAATACAATAAGAAAAGCCACGATTCGTTTGTCTCGAGTATACAAACATGAAGACAATCATTGTTAAATGGGGTACGGGAAGTGGAAAAAATACCGGTAGAAGGGATTTGGCTAGGCCGCTCTCGAGCCGCGCACATCGCATTACCCCAATTTGAAATAAACGAGGGCGTATAAAATTCCACTCTCGGATTCAATCATAAAAATGATATATATAACGTAATAGAAATGCGGATGGGCTCAGAGCGCACGTAACTATGGCAATTTGCGAAATAAGGGGTGCATCGTTACAATATTCTATGTGTTCCACACAGATGCCGGCCACCGTTATCGGCAAACCCTTTCGCATATCAATGGAAACACTCAAATCTGGATCTCCTCTATATCTCTACACTCTGTTTCTGTATTTTTATGTTCCCAGCTGGACTGACACCATCTAGCGTACTTTTGACCCTAATCGTCTTCAGATTTTATGGTCGGGCGCTGTACCTAAAATTGACAAAGATATACTGACTCTGAATTAAGAGGACGCTATACCTGACGGTGCATTTTTTGCCGCCCATAAGATTAACATTGCGAGCGGCGATTCATTTTCAAGGTTTACCCTTGGTTGGAAAGACACAAAATTTTGCGTGTACCTAGCCCTAACAATGTTCTAGGGAGTGTGCGAAGCAGATTTCCCATTTTTGTACTGGTTTTCGAGATACAGCACTTTTCTTGAGGTATGCGATGCTAGCATTTGCAAAACAGTTGCAATAAAAGAAACCAGTGAGAAATTGGGAAATCTGCTTCGAACACTCCCTAGAACATTGTTAGGGCTAGGTACAGTCAAAATTTTGTGTCTTTCCAACCAAGGGTAAGCCTTGAAAATGAATCGCCGCTCGCAATGTTAATCTTATGAGCGGCAAAAAATGCACCGTCAGGTATAGCGGACCCTTAAATAGTACTGGTAGGTTTCGTTGAAAATGTTAAGAATGAAGCGACGTTATACTGCGCTAGGCCAGTACACTGGATTCTCCCTGGAAAACTTGTGGTCGAATCCCGTTACTGGCAAACTTTTTTGCGTGGGCCTACCGCTAGAATAATATAAAAATTGCAGCTCCTAAAGTGTACTATAATGGACCCTAAAAGCTCACTATAGCGTTATCCTCCCGAAAAGTTGGTGCCTTTAGCCATCGTGCTAATAACGCCCTTATCGTGGCGTTAGCTAGTGGACTTTTAACGGAAAGATAAATTTATCGACTACTTTATCGGGAAGGTAAATTTGCTAACACTATCTGTAATGTACCAGTGAAACTCACCCCTAAGCCATAAGCTTTTTGTAAAATACTGACACCGCTCTCGCTTACTTTAAATGGGTTTTTTTTTCGCACAACATTTTATAATATCGCCGTCACCAACGTCGCTTATCAGATTATTACAAATTTTATTCGGTTCATTAGCATTCCATTTGCATTCGGTGTAGGCCTCTGATGCGAGGCTTTAGCTTCCGAGGGGAGAGGACTGATCCTTTTCCATTCAGCGTAGGCCGGTGGTTCATGTCTAGCTCTTGGGTGTGGAGAGGCCTGTTGGGGGATTTCCTCTAACGAATTTCATTGTGTGGAAGGTTTTTGAGCACAGTAATTTTGTTGGAGATTATTTGGTTGTTACTTGTCGTATCTTTTAAAGTATCTGTAACTACTGTCTCTTTGTTTGTCCCCTTATTTTGAGGTTTAAGTATAGTCTAAGGCTGGATTTCACCACTTCTTATGTGCCCTTTAGTATCACAAGTTATGGTGATGACTGATGAGTTTTTTCAGTGAAAAACTCACCATCAATTTTTCACGATAAAAATATTTTTCTGACTTTTCCAGTTTGGTGTCGATTACCAATAAAAATATCTCAAAGCTTCGGAGACTTCAGTGACATATAGATTTTTCTTAATAAGAGAAAAACGTTTAGAAAATAGATTCGCCAATTTCATACTTTGGTTTTGACATGTGGCGAATAGAAAATATTTTCTAATCTGATTCAACTCTACAAACTTCTACATTTAATTTCCTTCACACATAGGAAAGAATCTGGAGTCTAGAACCTTCTTGGCCAACTTATTTGTGAGTCAGCAATCGAATGATTCTATAACAAAGAAAATGAAAAATCCCTCGACCTTAGTCAGCACTTGTGTGGCGTTTAAAAAATTATAAGACATTATATTACAGAGCTTTCTTCTGAGATGATAAGACCTACAGCATTGAATATTTGTTTTTTAAATCAACTGGAGAGGGTATAGACCACATTATGAGTTTTCTTCCGAAGATATCGGTTGTGATTTAAGCAGCATTATTTCAGAGACTGTAGAATGAATGACTTCGATTTGTGTGGCTGGCGACCCCTCCCCCTCCCAAGGAAGTATTGGAAAACCGTTAGATGAGTTTCCCATAGAAATCAGTTTCAAAAATTCTTTTTTTTATCCATTAACTGCAAACTGTATCCCCAATCCAACCTATATGGCTTATTGGATTTTCTGGTTGCTGCTGTAAAGAGCTTTGGTTTTTTCGAATCACAAGCTAAACATGCAATTCATGCTACGCCTGCAGAAACCACGACTATGCAATTCCAAAGTCGGTGTACACGAAATGCTCTAGTATCCAGCATCCAGCATCCAGCATCCGGAGTAAGGCCCGAGGGCCTCCTCTCCGTTCGATAACAATAACAGTGCCAGTCCTGGACGTCAGGAGTATGGCGGAAGAGAATAACGATAAAGAGAAGAGGAAGAGATAGATTGGAAATATAGATGGAATAGCTTTGGTGGTGACCCTGAAATATTAAACCTAGCCCTTCGCTAATCTGCCCTGCCCTTTGTCATGTTTGCGGCTTACTTCCGCCGGCTGATTCCGTCCCACACCCGTCCTAAATGCCTATCTACCCCTTTGCCTATGGGAAGCTCCTGCCGTCACTGGACAGGGAGGTTGGCATGGTTCCTTCGCTTTCAGCCGGGTCGTATATGGATGCCGTCATGTCATTGAAAGGTCCGCGATTGTCCACCGCCTGTTCCCAGTGTTCCTGGTGGAAGATTAACGGCTAAAGACTTGTTCCATGCCGTCCTCCCATGTGAAGCACGAGCGCCCTACCTTCATCCTGTGAGGTGCCAACGCTTCTACCACCCGAAGAGTATGGCCTAGTTCCCGTCTGCGAATATGTCCCCAAACGCAGACGGAGCAAATGAATTATTTTTGGAAAGACTCTCCCAACCACCAGCGAGGAGACGCTGCATCAGACCAGCCTGCCCCGGGATTGCTCCTAGATTGGTCATAGTATCTCTCTTCCTTCTAGTCTTGGAGTCGACCCTTTCCCTTTTGTTATCGCGGCGTGTTTGAGTCCAAAAATTCCGATGGCCCTTTTGTACGGCCGCAACGTCATTGGCCCCTGGATCTGGTTATTCCGAACTACTCCTTCACCGCTCTTTGACCCACTCCAATGCGGTCCACCACCTTGCTGGGCGGCGATGGAGATTGGTATGGACCCCACACTGTCGGTTCTAGCTTTACGAACCCCGCCGTGTCACTGAACGTCTTCGATTATCCACTGTCTGTCCACAGTGACGACATGAGAGAGATAAATTGCGGGTATCTGTTCCAAGCTGTCCTCCCATATCAAGCATGGTCGTCCAACCTTCCATGCGAGGTTCCATGCCTTCGCTTCACGGATGAGACGTTCCTGCTCTCGTCTGTAGATGTGCCCCCAGTATTCAGTCTGCCCGACCCCGTCCCCCTTGTCGCCAATTGCCTCGCCTAATGCCACCCAGCCTTCTTCGCCTCCCTTACCGGGTTGAATCATTCCGGCAGTCAACCTACCGATCTCAATTGTGATTGGAGCTACCTGATGTCTAAACCAATTCTATATGCGATCCTATTACTTCTAGGGAGACTAAAAATTGTGGAGAGAATACTTATCTTGCACAGGGGCCGTGAATGTTGGTGCAGTGTTTCCAAACCAGAATCTGGCCCGGTTCCCTTGTATGGGTCGGGTGAGGTGTATCGCAGTGTAGTAAAGGGGTTAGTCATCATACTTACCCTTCCCCTTTCCCTGAAAAAATGCAAGCAGAACAGCAGAGACCAAGAAAGCAAGCATTACGATACGCAGAGCAACATTACAAGCAATGATAACAAGCGACAGGTAAAGAAGAGTTGTTCTAAGTGTTGTAAATGTCAAAATGCAATTGGTAAAAGCCGGGTCCTGATGTGCACCCCCCGCGGCGAGTAGTACAGCTATGAGGAAGCTGCCCACCTGCCTGGCCCTGTCATGCTCCCACCCCCCGGGATCTATGTCTCCCCCGTGGCAACCTATCCGAGACCCTCTGGCGTGTCAGGATGGCTATAAGGGAACCACCTGATCGCCCTACAAGCTACAGGTTTATTCCGGATCTGTTAACTCATAGGTAACAACGAGACAAAGACAGAGTGGATTATTTTCAGCCCAATATAAGCGGTAGGAGCCCAACTTGCAATCAGCGACCAAAGATCCGGAATAAACCCTTTTTGTTACTCATTTCGCACCACCCAGGAGGCACGTGTGGGTTAAGGATGCCGCGGCCGCGAGTAACTTTATCTCCCATACACGAAATGCTCTAGTATGCAGAAAATTTAGGGTGCGTCCCACCATGCCCAGTTAAAATTAAACTGGAGATAATCTCCAGTTGTTTTTACTTTCTCGCAAGCCATATATGGCGAGAAAGTATTGTTTTCGTGCAAAATTTCGAAATTGAGATTTTGGGTTTCCCATGATCCTGGGGGTCCCCTGAGTCCAAAAAAGTGGTTTCTGGAAAAAGTCTGTCCGTCCGTCCGTCCGTCCGTCAGTCAGTCCGTGCAGTGCTCTAGCGCCTATACCGTTCATCCGATTTTGATGAAATTTGGTATGGACCTGTCTAAAATCACTGCCGAGGGGCATTTTCAAGGATTTTTTGATTGGTCAAAAATTGCGGCCGCTATTGTCAAAAAACCGCCAAAATAATTCAAAAATCATGTTTTTGGTTAGTTAGACAAGCGCCGACGGTACACTTTTCAATCTATAACACTAAAAATTGGTATGTGTGTTGACAAATAGATGCTTCGAGGTCATTTTCAACTAAAATTGAATTGGTTGAAAATTACGGCCGTTCTGGACCAAAGTTCGATCGTTTCGGCGCCATTTACATTTATTGACCGATTGTCATGAAATTTGGTAAATTTGTGTAGAACTGTAGATGTAACTTAAACATCTGTCGAACAGAATTTGGTTATCTTCAAAATTACGGCCGTTTTTGTCAAAAAAGTGTCGAAAATGAGTTGAGAATGAGAAACCACGTTTTTGAATGGTCGGAACGCATTTGGGACTACAGTAATAAAATGAAAGACGTGAGATTTGGTATGAGTGATCTCAGATAGATGCTCGTGGGTCATTTTCAACCGATTTCCGATTTTTTAAAAATTACGCCCGCAAAAAAATCTCAAAAAACCCACAAAAAAAAAAAATCATTCTGGGCGAGAAAGTTAAGTGCGACTGTTGTCGGACCCTTTATTTAACTGGGCACGGTGGGACGCACCCTAAATAAACGTGACCTAGGGCCATTTGCGCCAAGAAAAATTAACGTTGATTTCAAATTAAAATCAAAACTGACCCTAGCAACACCAATGGCGAAGCTCGAATTAGTTGATTACCCCAGCAACTGATTTGAATCAGCTTGATTTTTATTGGATTTTTCTTGGTGAAAATGGCCCCTAGTCGTCGTGGACCCCCGAGGGGTTAACCACTCGTTGGGAATCATTGGAAATCTTTATGATATCTCAGGGAATCCGGGAATTTTTTGGAGTGGTTACCCCTTCGGGGTTCATCTTTCTATGAATATCGTTGGGAATCTTTGGAAATCTTTATGGAATCTCAGGGAATCTCAAGGAATCTCTGGGGTGGTTACCCCCTCGCAGACCCCACGTGGGGACCCACTGCTCATTCCCAATGACTCAATATGAAAACGCGTGACACACTTTACGACCCGTAGACATGGAACTATTTCCGATTTTTATTTTAAGTTCTATAATACGTAACAGGTAATAAAAAAGCTTACCTACTGCTTACTTTTACGATCTTCTGAGCACTGCCAGAAACCTATTTCAAGAATATACGAGCGCCAAAGGTACTTACATACGGCAATCCTTTTATACTCCGTAAATATCTTATAATTTTTACCGGGAAGTAGGAAGTAAAAAGTCACCGAAGAGTTACAAAAAGAAACATTTTTTCTGACCGGAAATGAGTGCCGGAAATGAATTTTTGTTCTTACAATACAACTAATTGATATTGCAAATATTTTCCAACCTAGCCCAATCGTATTCAACGTATCTTCTGAAAAATATTTTAAAAACGAAAATCAAAATCTTATCTACAAACTTGAAAAATAGCCAAAAGCAGGAGGACAAACTTCGAAGCCACACATAGATGGACCTAGCGTGATTGGACAACCCTCAGTTAGCCTAACCTAAGGCTAATTTCACTAAGGGTCGTTGAATGAACCCTTAATTAATTAAACAGCCGGGGGAGGCAGGAAACATATCACTCAATAGACCTATGCACTGCTACATCCTACATTCAGAAACTATTTTAATTAACAGGACATAAGGGGTCATAGGGATCACGCAACTAGTTATCACAGTCACAGGGACTGTGACACCATTCGCCAACTATGTGCTGAGTATTCCGTGGTACGTATCACAAGCTTGTACATAGCTACTTGAGCTTGGTGAAGAAGCCCCCAGTAATGAAAGCCCGCTTGGACCGACACGGAGGACAAAGCTTTGCCTCAAAGGACCTGCGACGACCGCAAACCAAGCCAAGGAGTTTGCAACAGATTTAACTTGTGCCATTTGACCTCTTCAACGGTCCGTTGCTCGTCAGTGGTGTGACGTACGTTAGTTGATGAGATCTGGACTAAAAGCAGTGAGTACCTTCACAATCGAGTGACGTCAAAGGGGCTTTCGCTATGGTGTCTTTGATAATGAAATATATGCAAGCACTGCAAAGGCTCTGTTACATGACACACTAATGGTGCGTCCCACCGTAGGTTAAACTCCAGTTAAAGTCAGTTTTTACCGTGCAATAATCCGGGTGAGTCAAACAAAGTTAAGCCTCGATAGCCGAGTGGACTAAATGGTCAACTTTTGAGGAGCAATGAGAGCCGGGTCACACCGGTTCGATCCCGATCCTACCTAAAAGTTTTTCTGCTCGGCATTCACCTCTGATATGTACAGCATGTCAAGTGAAATGTATATCGAGGCTGTGGTGGTTCGGAACCAACCTACACGATGGGTGGGGAGCTGGTATTTGGTAGTGCTGCCAGCTGAGCACAATGGATAGTTCTTGAAAACGGTCTAGTTGCTGGGCTTCTCCCCCCCAACCCTCAGCTATTATTAAACAAAGTTTAGAATGAAATTAACAAGTTAACAATGAAGGGGCTATTCTAGTTCTGCAACAGCGTTAACGGCGTGTTAAGAGTTAATCCTGCAGCTTTATTCCTTTTCTCCCAAAAAAAGCACATTGAATTATCACCTTCAAACACATTGTAAGAAGATAAGGCACGCCATTATGTGATATATGTAGAACTGTTCTTCTTAGAAGAACTATACGTTGTGTTTGAATGTGGTTTTCTGGCGCATAGAAAAATCCTTGCCGAAGAATTCTAAAACAGAAATTGCCAAACAATGACACTAGATAAGAAAGATAAAGTTATTCTTAGAACTTTCTCATTTAGAATATGAAGGGAATGCATATTTTTTAACTAGAGTAATGACCGCTTTAGCTCTCTAGCATGGAACCAGAATCCGTGTTTAATGAACACCGCCTTCGAGGGTCTAAATAAGACTTATTGAGGAATGTGACCCGAAACCAGTCAGCACAAAAACCCGAAAGTCAGCAAGAGAAGCCCGTACATTCTTCTGCCAACTTAGCCTGCGGAAATGTTCGTGAATGACTTCTAAAAAGCGAGGATTTTGAGCGCGGAGGCTGCGGTCCCCTCGTTTTTCTGGACAACTCTCTGGAAAAAGTGTTATGTTACAAATAGCGCCATTTTGGGGGCAGCTTGTCCCTGCTGAAACCCTAGCCTGCTGCTGACTTTATTCGCTACCCGATGCCCTGCCGGGCAACAGTACTCCAGTACCTACCCCCATCCCCCCTACTTCCCTCTGGGAATTCCTATTTTATTTTGAAACCTGAAGAACTTGGTTGGTTTTACCGAGCGAGTTATGTTTGACCCGTCTACCGTCGTCGTCAGTTTGTTTATGAGTTGCAAATAGCCCATCCAGTTGGCCACCAGGCCGAAGCCGAATTTATCTTGTTTGTGACATCCGTTTACTGCTGTATTTCAGATACCTTGATTTGAACTCTGGACCTTCTACGTGTTTGACCACTCGACGTCTAGTCCCATCTTCAATAAGCTCAGTTCTGTTTTAGGGAATGGAAGTATTTATTTATGAAATAAATCATCCATTCGTGGTTTTACCGAGTCACTTATCAGTATCCATGTTGCTGAGTACTAAAAGAATTTTTTTGGTTTAGTCGAAAGTGAATGAAAAAAATATTATAAGCTCTAGTTTCAAAACATTGCTCTGAAATCATCATAAAAGCACGCATCAAAGCAAAGTACTCGTACTCCATATTTTCACAATAATAAAACTCCTCTCAACGATTTTTTGTTGCCTTTTTTCAGAAATAAAGAGTATAGAGTTGTAGGTAATATCCAAACGAAATCTGAGAAATAAATGAGGTAAAAATGAGCGGGGAAAACTCAAAAACGGTCATACTTAGAAATACCCAGAGTCAAGCGAAATGGGGGAAAAGCCACAGCTCCACAAGACAAACAGCAAATGAGAAGACAAGAGGTGGCGAAGAAAGTCAACAACATCTGGTGCTCGTTGAGCTGCACGACAGCAAACAAAAGAAGCTCTCGAGAGCTGAAAGCTGTGGCGGTTACAAGTGCTCCCCGGGTCTCAAGAGCGGCCACGGCTAAGTACCAAGCATTGCCTCTCATGCTCAACAGCCCCTACCACCCCCACTCCTTCTTTAGCATTTAGCCCCAGACCTAATAATTTGTCAGTGGAAACTAAACACCACTTGTTTGACAAATTTTTTGAATTTTTTTGGGTACGAATAGTTTACCAGCCTTGTACTTGTCGAGATGCACTCCAGAGATTCCTTGAGATTCCAGAAAGATTTCCAATGATTCCCAACGATATTCACAGAACTCCAAAAAAAATTCCAAGATTCCCTGAGATTTCATAAAGATTCCCAATGATTCCCAACGAGATTCCTGGAGTGGTTAACCCCTCGGTACTTGTCTTCTTCTTGTCCGTCATAAAGTAGAGATGTGAACTGAAAATTCTCATTTACAATGACATCCATACAGTCGAAAATTTACGGTAGTGTGTGACTTGAACTCAGGACTCCGTGGTTGAGTGTGAGTGTTTGACCTCTAGCCCATGGGAAGAACTTCAATTTGATGTCAATCACAGGTCTCACTTTTTGAAGTTATACCGTTGTTATACGTATCTGGGGTTTAATTTCTTTCTTCGTTCTTAATCTGAATCTAGAAGCCTCTGTGCTAGAAGGGTTGTTGGGCCATTGCCCTCAATTTCCTTAATACATTCTTTGAATGAATGTCCCCCTCCAACCACACAACCACATTGATGCTACTGACTCTCAACTAAAGAAACCTGCAACCCAAGCGCAAGAATCAAGAATTTTTTTAACGAACAACTCGAGACAAAACAAGCAATATCTTGGGACCTAAACAAGATACTTGCCTTCCCAGAACAGCAACATGAAATTTGGCGTGCTCGCAATTGTCTGCAACAGCTGGAGCAGCGATTTGGAAAGGGTACTCTTCCCTTAACAAGCAAAAGTTGGGGAGCCGAGGGGGTTTTTATGTCCTGGACCCGATAAAATATTCCGAAACCTGCCTTCCCGCACCATCCCCCCCACTTCCTGCCAATCGATATTTTGCTTTCTATCCACGAGTGTATGAACAGGGGGTCGGAAAAGAAAAGTGTACTATAGTTGGTTTTTTACAAGTGCCCAAGTATGTAGATACAACAGAAAAATAAAAAATAAAATCGTTGGGGTCTGCGGTTTTGACCGCAACCCCTCATGCCCTCAGGTAAGTTTACCAAATTTCAACGAAATCAGTCCAATGGTTAGCCCTTCAGGAAACACTGAATAAAAGCTGAATAAAACTAGAACATTTTGATTTAGTAGGTACTCGAGGGGGTGACCACTCCAGAGATTCCCTGAGATTCCATATAGATTTCCAAAGATTCCCAACGATATTCATAGAAAGATGAACCCTGAAGGGGTAACCACACCAAAAAATTCCAAGATTCCCTGAGATTTCATGAAGATTTCCAATGATTCCCAACGAGTGGTTAACCCCTCGTAGGTACTTCAAATTTACGGGAAAATATTGCCTACAAGTCTGTATACACTCGGAGCTAAGAGTAATTTCGAAGGATTTGAACATACTCATGCGAAGGACATGGGTGGAAGTTAGATTGGTATGCGAAGGTGGGGAGGGGGTGGTACGCCGAAGGCATGATGGATCAGAGCGGACGTGCAGATTGAATTCGCGGGTATTCCAACCACGCACAGCAAGGGATGTTCGAGATTAAGAGGAAATTAACGGTATCTGCGAGATTTTGACTTTCGAAACAGCCGGCGGCGTCAGCAAAGCGGTTGGTGCGCTGAGGAAACGCGTTCTGCGTGCTCAATCAGCGTCGTGTTCCCCCCCTCCACTAACTTGGAAGACTCTCCACATTGGTTCCGGGGCTTGTAGTTCGAATTTGTAAACTAGAAGTAAGTTTGGTCCGATGTCTTCTCCTGGTAGACACGTTCTTACTTTCTTGCTAGCTTTTGTGCTTTCTAACAGAATTTAGATTTCGACTTGTTGTGCTTCCGAACAGTCGTCCGTGCATCCACTGTACACAGCTCTTGAGGAAGAAGAAATATACTTACATCACCTTACCTTCTCTAGCACACTTGAATTCTGAAGATGTCCTGAGTTTCCTAGGTGGCCTAGCTGTTTTCCGCACACAGAAATATAAAAAAATTAATTCTCAATCTAAACATACCTAGATTAAATATTAGTGTGACTGCAAGCTTTTGCTTTCCTAACTAAATGGTTCGTCATTAATAGGGTTTAAACGTAAGGAGCTTGAGTTTGAGGTAATGGAGGTAAGGAGCTAATGAGCTCGCAACCATTTTCTTTTAATTGGCCTTATTCGTTAAATTACCTGTCTGTTTATTGAAAAGCTATAAATCCCAAAATTGAATTGTAAACAACATAAAAATATCGGATGCCCAAAGGTTATCAAGCCCTCAGTGGTGGCAAACTCGGAGTTTTAAAAAAGTGAGAAGAAAATTTGTGAAATTGTCAATGATCTGGAGAAGATACCTAAACAGTTTACTGAAGGCGGATGAAAAATCTGAAAACGCGATTTTTCCTGAGATGAGATTGATAATGTTTGTTGACGGAGCCGGTTCCGAAGGAGCTTTGATGCTTGGATGATCCTTAATCAGACTGGAGATTAATCAGGCGAATCTGGAGGGGAGGGGGATGGATTTAAGGGGAGCGTGACATCAAAGGGCCGTGTTCATGGGGCTGCGGACAAGGCGCTCTGCCTCCAAGATTAGTCAAGAAAATGAATATTCAAACTCGTATTCGGACACATCTGCGGGTTTCATGCATAGTTATGAGGCCCGCAGGAACAAAGTAACTAATTTAGCCGTGGTACCACCTGCCAAGGGTGTGTACCTAACTCCCAGACGCCTTTTCAATTAGAATGGTACCTCCTCTAAGTGTTCCTTAATCGCTAAGAGACGGGCGTTGTTTATCGACTATACCAGCAGTGGTATTCCCTTTCTCGAACGCCAGCAAACCCACTCAACTAACACCTTCAAAATTTATTGTAAGAAGATAAGGCACGCCATGATGCAATATATTGAGAACAGTTCTTCTTACGATAAATTTTGAAGGTGTTAGTTGAGTGGGTTTTCTGGCGTTCGAGAAAGGGAATACCACTGCTGGAGTATACAGCCTCGTTTGCTGAGTGGTCTCAGTGATGGTTGTCACTGTAACACCGGTTCGATCCCAATTAGCAGGTGTATTCCCTTTCTCGAACGCCAACAAACCCACCCAACTAACACCTTCAAAATTTATTGTAAGAAGATAAGGCACGCCATGATGCAATATACGGGGAACAGTTCTTCTTATAATAAATTTTGAATCTGTTAGTTGGGTGGGTTTGCTGGCGTTTGAGAAAGGGAATATACCTCCAGGAGTTCCTCATCTGGTAGTGCAGCCAACTGAGCTCGATCGATAGTTTTTGAGTTGCTTGGCTTGCCCCCTCCTCTCTAGGTATAGGGTATAGTGTTACCACTACTATACCTGAAATATGCGCTAGACTGTGGAAAATTCTTCCACCAAGAGTTGTATAAAGGGCCGTACCTACAGCGCAACGCTTAATATATTTTTCCTCTAAATTGAATTTGTGAGGTAGGGAGCTGCAGCATTACGCTGTGCCATGTAAAATGGAAAATTGCAAAAAAGCAGACTCGAATGCAACCGGGATGGACGGGAGATGTATCTCTCCCCGACAATAATGTATTTTTTTGTGTTTTATGAATTTCAGTTTCTGTTTCATTTCACGCTCCAACGATGAAACCTTTCAGTTTTCCTGTTACAAATAGGTCAGATGTGATGGATAAATGCAGATAAAAATACTGAAACCACCGGGCGATAGATAAATTAATCGCTGCTATTAGGTATAGATATTCGTTTTCACGGTTGCATGAATAAATGCTTCTATGTTCTATGTTCTATTCTATGACATAAGCACTTAAGGTTTAATGGAGATTGAGGGCGGATTTGTAGCTTTTCCGGTAAATTTAACTGAATGTTAGAGCAATTTTCAGCTTATGGACCTATGGTTAGGCTAACTTACACTTAACGAAAATGCTCCGACTTCGAATCCCGGGTTCGAATCCCGGTGTTAGGGGTTTTTTTCCGCTGGCTTCGACCTTGCCCAAACGGAGTTCACACCCATAAAAAAATTACATATTTCCCAATGATTCTTCTCGGTATAAAAGGCCAGTATGCGAAGTTTTTCAAAAAAATGACCTCTACTTTTCCGATATGTGAAGTCCATTTGGCTGGGGTTGAATTGAAAGAAAATAAATGGGGGATACCTGGTTTATTTATTATTCAGAGGGGAAAGGTGAGAATTTGCAGAAGGGTACAAATGGCGGTCCCGCACTGACCTGTCCATTTGTTTCATTTATAAGGGATCTGGAATTTATAACCACCATTCCAGCTTTGCTTCCGAATACTTACATAAATACGCCACCTACCCACCTACGTAAAATTTTATGAAGTGCTGTTAAATAAAATTGCAGTATAGCAGAATTTAGCTCCTCACCTCTTTTTCGAGCTTGCCCCTAGCGTTTTAGAATGTAGGGGCTGAAATGGTGGGCTTACAACGGCAATCCGGGGATGGTGGGTGGTGGGCACCCTAAAAAAAACAGACAGCCCTCCCCTCTAACTGTACGTCCCGCGGGATGTGGTGACAACGGCCGTCCAGGCATTCACAAAACCGATTCGTTTCCTTTTAGTAATATACTATCGAAGTATATGTATAGAATGAAAAATTTCACGGTTTCGACGAGGCTCTTAAGGCTGTATATACATTCTCGACGAACTCCACCAAAAAACTGTGCGAAAGTAAATATTCGACAAAACTAATGTTTACATATTAGTACTGCCGGAGACTGGTAATTGCAATATCGTATTGGTTGTGTCTACTCTAAAAGCTAAACATAGTGTGCTATTTGAACACGTAACGAACGAGTGCAAGTAGAACACTATGTTTAGCTTTTACAGGAGAAAAAGTAGAGAAATGCTGTTGAAATTACCCACATCCGTAAGTGAAATAAAAATTGTCAAAAAAACATGTGGACTGTTTAAAACCGCTCCTGTGGGCTAATAACTCCATTTCATGCAAAAATACAACACTACCTCACGACAAAGAGTCTCAGGTTTACATCCCCCTATAAACACTTTTCACTCGCCCTGTAACTTCGAAGTAGGGCTTGAAGTCCGTAGCATTGCGAACCAAGTACGTGTAGTCGACCTTAAAGGGCTTCCACACCCCTGAGGGTTTCGATCCCCCTTAAGAAAATTTCAGCAGACGATCATAAGGTTCTAAAAGGGATTGGCTGTTGGCTTTGGTGTAATAATATTGTGGCTGTCAGACGAGGAGTGACGTGTGAAACGCGATAAACGGTGATGTGAATTTCCAAATTGCAATCTCCCCCCCCCCCTCCCCCTCCCCCCTCCCCCCTCCCCCCCAACAGTTTACTCGGAATCAATGGACCGTGGTATCTGGTCGTTGCAGGCCGCTCATGGCTCACCTCATCACCCATGTTGAGCTTGCGTGAGTGACGTTTCAATTATTCTTCAGAATGTATCATCCCTTCAAATGGGATGTTTCAAAAAATTCTTGGCGGGATGGAGGAGTGATCAAGGGGGATTGGAAAATCACAGGGGGATGAAAGCCACATTTTGTCGTTTCTCTACCAAAATTGAAACTTTACTCTTTGGTATTAATTTTTTTACCGAGTTTTTTACAGTAATTCCGTTGTCTTTCACGCACAGACAGAGGTTTTCTGTGAAGTTGTGGAAAATTACAAGCTGAGAAAATTCTACTTCTCTTTCAAGAGGTACTAGTTTACCTTCATTTTTAATTTGCATGTGCACTTATCTTTGATGGGTTTAACAGCCCCCGTTGCTTCATTTTCTCCAACGAAACCGAAAACCTAACCACGGTACTGCTGGAAGAAAGCTATAACCACAAATTGGGAAGGCGCGAGAAATCGGGCAGGTTAGAGGTCGAAGGGGGTGTGGGGTTCCCCCGCTGTCGCCTTCGAATGTGCCCCCGGGGCGTCGTTTGGGGACCATGCCTCTTCACCTCGTAGTTTTAAATTACACCCCGCTCAATATTAATATCCTCTCTAACCCCTTCTCGTTATATTACACTCTCCTCGAAATTTATTGTACAAATTATTTAAATTTGAAAATTATTTCCCCCTTTACTAATTGCACTAACTATTATTATACCTGAACCTGTTTAATGGCTCAACAGGCTCAAAATTCAGGTTTCAAACAAACGAAAACCACTGAAGACCTTTATGATGATAATCGTAATCTTCAAAGGAAATTTTAAAATGTTTTTACCATTCCTTGCTAAGTAATAGTCTTTCAAGGCTTGCGTGTGGTATTCTATAGGTATTGCCGTATTGCAGCCTTATATAATGCCTTGGACTTCGTTTTTTCTTCGCTATTATAGGTATTTTATTTCTCTTTCTAAGGGTGTGTCCCACCATGCCCAGTTAAAATTAAACTGGAGATTTTGTCCTATGTTTACCATGTTAAATTTAACTTAAAAGTTAATTTAACTTAGAGTAAACTTAAAAGTTAAATTAACTTAAAGTTAACTTAGGGTGCGTCCCACCATACTCGGTTAACCTTTAATCTCCAGTTAAATTCAAATTATTGCACGGTAAAAGCCAAATTTAACTGCAGTTTAGCCGTTAACCGAGTAATGGTGGGACGCACCCTTAAAAGTTAAATTTAACATGGTAAATCTCCAGTTTAACTTTAACTGGGCATGGTGGGACGCACCCTTGGGAAATATTCGGTTAACGTTAAACTCCAGTTAAATTCCAATTACTGCACGGTAAAAACTGTATTTAACTGGAGTTTAACAGTTAACCGAGTATGGTGGGACGCACCCTAAGTAATCTACAAAGTCTGAAATATACTAAAGAATAATATACTACAGTTAAGGGCCACCATACATTCTCGACGAACTCCGCCAAAACCACTGTGCGAAAGTAAATATTCGACAAAAGTAATGTTTACATTTTAGTACCACCGGAGACTGGTAATTGCAATATCGTATCGGTTATGTCTACTCTAAAAGCTAAACATAGTGTGCTATTTGAACGAGAAACGAACGAGTGACAGTAGGACACTATGTTTAGCTTTTACAGGAGAAAAAGTAGAGAAATGGTGTTACAATTACGAACTTCCGTAAGTGAAATAAAAATTGTCAACATGTAACATGGCGGCGGTAAATATTACAAACATTTATCAAGCTTTTCTACTAAATGTGACGATAAAATCATACTGTTTTAATCCGAAACGTTACAAAAAAATATTTCGCGTGAGGTAGTGTTGTGTTTTCGCGATCTGTCAAAAAAACATGTGGACTGGTAGTTGACTGTTTAAAATCGCTCCTGTGGGCTTATAACTCCATTTCATGCAAAAAAACAACACTACCTCACGACAAAGAGTCTCAGGTTTACATCCCCCTATAAACACTTTTCACTCGCCCTGTAACTTCGGAGTAGGGCTTGAAGTACGTAGCATTGCGAACCAAATGGGTGTATTTCCCCTTAAAGAACAATCTATTTTGGTACGAAAAGTAAACAGACATAGCATTGGATATGAAGTTTGCACATGCTGTCGGTATCTTTATCTTTAGTTTTGGGTGCGGCGTGTTGGCCAAGTTTTAGTTGATCTATATGGGGGCAGGGTGTGTAAAATGTAAAGGGGTATTACGAGTTTCGAATCCATATTCACAATAGTTTGGTTATAAACTGAAACGCTTTGTGCGGATGTCTGTAAAGGATTAAGGGTGCATCCCACCATGCCCGGTTAAAATTAAACTGGAGATTTTGTCCTATGTTTACCATGTTAAATTTAACTTAAAAGTTAAATTTAACATGGTAAATCTCCAGTTTAATTTTAACTGGGCATGGTGGGACGCACCCTTAAGCGGATATACGTACATAATAATTTTCTGTTCCCTCTTTGGCCCCCGCTTTCACAAGATTGCAATATTCTCATATCGCAGCTTTAATATAGCTTTAGTTATAAGCATTTACATGACAAAAGGATGAAATGAAGATTGTTAGGGTTACCTATGATGGGTATACAGGGTATCTTTCATGAATGGAAAATACAATAGACGTACCATTTAGCTTTTTGGAGCTTAAATTTAATTGAACATTGTGGGATTTCTTGTTTCATTTAGGGACTTTCCTTTAGGTTCTGCTGAGATGGTTGAAAGTTTTCCGTGACCTGGATTCGAACCTCTCTCTGAAAATTGTTTTCTATAGGGTGGATAGGTTTTCAGGATCTCAGGAGAAATGTGTATTGAGCCTGTTGTGGTTCGTAACCTATCTAAAAATGTAGGCGGTGAGTAAAGTACGATGGAGAGTTCTTGAATTTTTCCACCACTCGACTGCTGCTAGGTACATCACTTACTAGGGCGACGCTGGAGGGAAGGGTGACATTTTGGAACTACAAACACTGGTTCAGAATGAATGATTTAGTGGGTTTTAGTGGGAAATTTTTTTATCAGGGTGAGAGAGAGGAGATGTGGTAGAATATCAGAATGAGTTACAGTTATAGTTTTGATTTGTTTGTATTATTTCGGTAGGTATTGTTTTGTTCATATGGTATTTTGTAAATTGAATACCCAAAGGGGGTGCCAATATAAATAAATATATATATATATACTTTGCTCATCTTATGTACCTTATTTTTTACTATTTTCATCTTGCATACTAAAATCAACAACAATTCTTTATCCATGGGAAAGCTAATATCCCAAGGAAAGCAGCGCTTTTCCGGATGACGGCATCCAAGTCTCGCTTCCGTACTTTTCTTATTTGAGGAAAAGTAACATTGACTTTTCCGTAGATACCAGAATTCAATTACTCGCTCCCAGAATGAACTGTATATTTCTGTACAGAGATGAAATTTTGCATTTTCTCTGGATTCTTTGAAATGTGTTCGTCCTATTTTTCCTTCTTGATACGGCAAAAGAAGGAACTAGAATCTCCCCTGATGCAGTCTGGGCTTTTAGCTTTTAAGGTAGAATTCATAGCGACCGCGTACCGAGACGGCGACTCATGCACTGCTTACCATGAAGTTACATGACGACTTTCTGCTGAAAACGACAGCCGTCTCGGGTCGCTAACTCCGGGAAGTGTACCTTGATTCTTCTGGACCTGATATCTTGCGACAAGTCATTTTAATTCAAACACCTTTCTGATTCCATTGTCGCAGGTTTCCTAAGAGTAGAAAGCCTCCAGCCCAGTGCCTGCAATTTTTTTCTCGGTCCATCCCTGAAACCTGGCAACCATTTCAGGCGACAGTACGTTCCGCCAACCTCCAGTCTTTCCTTCGCGGATGAAGTTGCCGTCCTTGACGGCGTCTTCTCCTAGGGCCTGGGTTACTTGTTCCTTCACCATCTCATAGTTGACAGCTCTGTTGTCGCGCATACCTTCAACGCTCAAGTGTTTCTTCAGCTTGTCTATGTCCTTCTCTGACAGAGTTTTTCCCAGAAATGCGGCAGTTTTTTGAAGAACTGCTGTAAAGTCTTGCTTCATTTCTTCGAACCTTAGAAACAGTACGTTGGGTTCGTTCCTCATTTTCCAGAATTCTATGGCGTGCTCCCAGAATGGGCTGTAGACTACTGAAATATAATTTCGGAACGTAAAGAAATTTTAGGCGTTCAAGGACCAACAAATATCAGGAAGATGGGTACCAAATGGAAAAGCAAGTCCTTATTTAAGGTCCGCTAGTTCTAAAGGTTTTCTCTTTTGGTGATGACGTAAGTTTGGAACTAACCTCTATCGTTGAGAGTATGCTCTAAAAACTCTTCGAGGGTTCCTTCGTAACAGTGAGCAGTCTTATAATGATGATAGTTAGATATGGCTGCATCTTTCGGGTCCCGCAAGATGAATACTATCTGTAAGGGTTGGAAGTGCGATAATATGTTCAATATTTAGTTAAGATGGACTAGGTTGAAAGCGTGGTAGCTGAAAAAATTTGCAAACGGATAGATAGAGGGGTGGGGTAGGAGAAGCATACGAGTATACCTACTTTGCATTTCTTTTCCCATACATCAGTAGGAAGAAGTACCGCCGGGAGGTGAGTCTTGATGTACCTGGGAGAAGGCATCTTCGAATAAAAATCCAGTAATCCTTTGGCGACATCTACGCATGCTTCTGCCCTAAAATCAGGAATTATAGTTGCAGGGACCATGGCTCAGTTTTATTTTACAATTTGGCTTTTACTGGACCCATTTTCAGAGACAAAATAATTTTAATTTGTGCAATAGATTTAAGAAAGAAATTACTGAAAAATGTCTGGGAACAGGCCGAACTGGGAATAATGAACTTACTCGATGTAGGGGAACCTTTCCATCAGGGATACCTTGGCGCCTTCGAAGTCCACGTTATTTGCAATGAGCCAGATCATTTCTTGCCCCCAAGTTGTACCTGAAGTTACGTTAATTCCAAAAAATTACTTATTGTTCTATCTATGGTAAATGTGCTACGGCAGGTGTACGCAGAGTTGAATAGGTACAAAATTAAAGAACTCACCACACTTGGGATTTGTGACAAGAAAAACATCCTCTTCGTGTACCTGAAAGTTTCGGATATTTTCCAAATGAAACTGGTACTTGTACGGCAAGATACATTCAGACGGTGACACCTTAATAACGCCGTGTGTGTAGTAGCCAAGTTTGTCGTGACATTTGTCTTCAACAGATGAATCTTTGGGAAGCTCCTCTATTTCGAACTTCATTGCTGGGCTTCACGAAACTAAGTTCGACGAAAACTGGTTGTGATTCCAACGGTACAAAGTTTATAACGAACTCTGAAGTATCACTTTAGGAATGAGATAATATTTCCTATATCTAAAAAAAATGAAAAAAAAAATGCATATCAGAAAAAAATTCTTAACTGATATTACTGTGGAAACAAAGGTATAGACGAGATATCGCCCGAGGTTCTACTAATGTATTGCCAATATTTTTTTTAATCGATAAGACAATTTTTTTTCATTTTTTTTTTATTTTATTGAGATTACAAAGCCGGCAATAGTGAAGTAGGCCACGTACAAAAAACAGCAAGTAACCTATGCTTACTTAGGCTAGGAGGGTACCGATTACTTACTCATAATTTCTTGCAAATCTAGGGCTGATCAAAACTTCTTCTTGATCAGGAAAATATCTGCTTAGGGTCGGATTGGCATTTTTAGCGTATGGTAGGATATGGAACCCAAATCCGGATCGGCGTCTACTGAAAACCTTCAAGGAATTATGACTAATCGGTACGCTCCCAGCCTGATTTGGACTATAGTTACTACTTAGCACTAGTGCGAAGGTCCTTGGTTGCCTTACGGTGGCTCAACCAGTTAGTAAATTTGTCATCCCGATAAAGCTGCCGAAAACTATCGGCAGGATGGTGAAAGGCACTAACTACAGTGAACTTTTAGGGGTTAGTTAGTTAGTTAGCAGAGGGTTGGGGGGGACAAGCCCAGCAACTAGACCGTTTTCAAGAACTATCCATTGTGCTCAGCTGGCAGCACTACCAAATACCAGCTCCCCAGCCATCGAGTAAACGATGGGGACCTACGGTTTTAGGTGGGTTCCGAACCACCACAGCCTCGATATACATTTCACTTGACATGCTGAGGTGAATGCCGAGCAGAAAAACTTTTTGGTAGGATTGGGATCGAACCGGTGTGACCCGGCTCTCTCTGCTCCTCAAAAGTCGACCATTTAGTCCACTCGGCTATCGAGGCCGTTGAACTTTTAGGGGACTCTCTAGTATTGTAGACTATAGAAACCTAAATATGATTATTTACAAACTCCCGGAAAACTTTCCGAATACACCTATACAAAACTGAAGACGAAGTAGGTACGCCTGGCTCAACCTTGCGAAAGTCCGCATCTACGTTCATTAGACAAATTACGTTTCCCTCAAATTCAAATGAAAATGAATCCCTCGAGCCCCCTCCGAAGGAATTTAGAAATGGAAGTCGAAGTTCGAGTAGATTTTCCAACAACTGAGTTATAATCCGGATTTATAAAGGAAGCGTGGTGGAAACTTACTCGATGTGGGAGGGTCCCCTCACCCTGTCCCTCCAAGTCCAAGTTACTTGCAAGCTATTCAGGCTGTACTATCTATCCTGTCTTTCACCAAACTTTTTCGCACTTCGACGTACCTATACCTACTTTTACATAGAATTTCTCCTATACATCTATACGTCAGCGAGTGCTCAGGCGTTTTGCATACAATTATATTATGCTGCTACTTTCCAAACAAAAAATCGCGAATCTACTCTAAAGCTGGATTCAGCTAATTTCGGAATGGAATTTCTTCGAATTTTTTTCTGTAAGTTAAACAAGGTTGCCATGCGTTGCTAAGGTAAATAAAGTCTGAATTTTATTTCCCTAGCAACCCATGGCAACCTTATTTAACCTACAGAAAAAATTCGGGTAAATTCCATTCCGAAATTAGCTAAATCCAGCCTTAAGTAACCTTAGCTGGCAAGGGATCTGACTCGTGTCCCGAGAGACCTCGGTTCAAATCCCATCGTGAGTAATATTTTCCGCTTATACGTTGCCAGATAACTTCCTTTAAATCATCTTGAAGGAGGAATAAACAGTTGACAAATAATGTTGTGGAGGAAACTTTTAATTTATTCTTCGATGGTGACAGGAACGTAGTTCGATGTCAGGTTTCCTAGGAGTAGTAAGCCTCCAGCCCAGTGCCTGTAATTTTTTTCTTGGTCCATTCCTGAAACCTGGCTACCATTTCAGGTGACAGTACGTTCCGCCATCCTCCAGTCTTGCCCTCGCGGATGAAGTTGCCGTGCTTGACGGCGTTTTGTCCGAGAGCCTTGGTCAAGCGTTCCTTCGGCATTTCGTAGTTGACGGCTCTGTTGTCACGCATGCTGTCCACGCTCAAATGCTTCTTCAGCTTGTCTATGTCCTCCTCTGACAGAGTTTTTCCCAAAAATCCGGCAGTTTTTTGAAGAACTGCTGCGAAGTCTTGCTTCATTTCTTCAAACCTTAGGAACAGTACGTTGGGTTCGTTTTTCATTTTCCAAAATTCAATAGCGTGCTCCCAGAATGGGCTGTAAATTACTGGAAAAAAAAATGGGAAGTATATAGAAAACGTTTTAAGGATTTCTATGTTCTATCTTTATCAGAATCAGAATGAAGATGTAACCTACACCATTCCCAGTAGAACTAGGGGTAGGGATACATACGAGGGGTTAACCACTCCAGAGGTTGCTTGAGATTGCATGAAGATTTCCTAAGATTCTCAACGAGATTCGTGGAAAGATGCACCCCGAAGGGTTCACTACTCCAGAAATTTCCAAGATTCCCTGAGATTTCATAAATATTTCCAATGATTGCCTGAGATTCCCAATGAGATTCCTGGAGTGGTTAACCCCTCGGATACTTAGGTGGCTCCTAGATGTCTAGTTACCCTGATCCTTCCTTTCAGATCGGTACTATGTCATAAATTTTATTTCCTCGTTTCCGGGACTAACCTCTGTCGTTCAGGGTGTGCTCTAAAAACTCTTCAAGAGTTCCCTGATATCCATGAAAAGTCTGATAATGATGGAAGTTGGATATAGCTGCATCTCTTGGGTCTCGCAAAATAAATACTATCTGGAAGAGTAAGAAATATGTTAGATTTTCAGTGGTGTTTGTATTCTTGTCTCCTTTTAGGACCTATAAAATTCGCTTATATCAAAATGTAAACCTTTTGCTAAAGAGAGCATCATTTGAATAAGTTCAACCATTATATCCAGGTTGCAGACAGGTAGAACAAATACCTACTTTGCATTTCTTTTCCCATACGTCAGTGGGTAGAAGAACTGTCGGCAGGTGACTCTTGATGTACCTTGGAGAAGGCAGCTTTGAATAAAAATCCAGTGCTCCTTTTGCGAGATCCACGCAAGCTTCTATTCTAAAAATAAATAAAAAGGAATAATAAATAATTAGGTACTACGACTTCACATGTTTTCAAGTGAGAATGTATTCGAAAAAGGCTCTCCGTTCGTCCGTGCGTCATACATGGTCCTAGCGCCTATACCTTTCGGTTAAAGAACTTCGTGCCTGTATAAAATCCAAAATATGATTAATAGCTAGGAATGAACTTACTCTATGTAGGGGAATCTTCCGTTCAGCGATGCCTTAGCTCCTTCAAAGTCCAGGTTATTTCCAATGAGCCAAATCATTTCTTGACCCCAAGTCGTACCTGAAATTACGATGGTTCCAAATAAATTCCTCCATCTGTTTAGCGTGACTTTCTCTTTCGAGTCTCTAACAAACCTGTGCTTACAAAATTGCAAAGTAAAAAAACTCACCACACTTGGGATTTGTGACAAGAAAAATGTCCTCTTCTTGTACCTGAAAGTTTCGGATATTTTCCAAATGAAATTGGTACTTGTACGGCAAGATACATTCAGATGGTGACACCTTAATAACGCCGTGTGTGTAGTAGCCAAGTTTGTCGTGACATTTGTCTTCAACAGATGAATCTTTGGGCAGCTTCTCTATATCGAACTTCATCGTTGGGCTTGCTATTTGTGAGTGAACTTCGTGAAACTGAGTTGAATGTGAACTGATCAGCGAAATCAGATAAAGAGTTATACCGACTCTTAAGTGTGGAAGATATTCGATAAATCAGAGCACAGACGTGTAATCTAGAATCACATGGTTTTGATTACAGGGCCCAGTCTAATAGTGTCGTGAAAACGCAGATTGTTTCACTGACTGTTCGGAAAAACCTAACGATAGCTTGAGAGAGCAGAGTATAGATTAGATCAGCGGTCCCCTAACTACACTGGGGTTCCGTGAAAATTTTTACATCAATTAAATAAATTAGAATCCACTATCAATAATAGTTATTAAATCGCAACTCAAAATTCAAAAATTGAAGACAGTTTTTTTAGCTGCTTTTTTGTCAAGGAGAGGAACGAATTCAAGGTTCCTGAGTTGAACTCCTTTCCCAACCACTAACTTGTGGTTTTCAAAGTGCGCAAATACAAATCCAAGTACAGAAATTGCCTTGACGCCGAGGGAGATGTTCGGCTTAATCTCACCAATTCAGCCAAATTTCTTGGGCCCAAAATGAAACAAGCCCATCCAAGCCGTCAGTGGCGGCTCCATGGAGGAGGGGGCCATGCCCCCCCCCCCCCCCCAAAGTCCTAAAGAGGGGCCCCCAACAATTGGTGAAAATGAAAAATATTAAAAATTCCTTTAATAAAATAAGGAGATTTTATGGAGATGAGTTGAATTTTCTTCTCGCTCGCTTCGCTCGCTCGAGTATTTGTATTATTTTGGACTTTGGGAGTCTGGTGGATATAGAGCCAATTTGGTGATTAACCGTAGGGGCTCCGCGAAAAATTTAATGGCTGTTTGGTGCTCCGCGGTGCAAAAAGTTTGGGGACCACTGGATTATATAATATAAAAAATAAAAACACACTACCACGGTGGTCTGTGAATGGGGTAGTACCTTAAAATCGGGTAAAGATAATTAAAGTTCTTATTTATTCTTAATTAATTCACAGTTACTCTTACAATGCATTCAGGATAAATTTTCTTTTCTTTTTCCTCCAAGTAGGTAACTACCTAACTTACAAACAGTTACCTTACATACACTGAGAAAAATGGTAACAAAGTTTTGCTTTGCGGGCTTCCGCGGTCAGACAGACAATATCGTTATGCGTTTTGCCCGGCGGATTTTATGGGAAACATAGCCGAGTACTATGGGTATTGGATAGCCAGCTTCCAAGTATCTATTGCACGACAGGGACCTACAGTTTTAGGTGGATTCCAAAGCACAACAGATTTGATACAATAGGCTTGCATGAAAATGAAAATATGAAAGGTATCGACAAAACAATTTATTACTTTCTATTTTATTGAGATAACGTTTTGTTGATGTTTTACAAATCATACCGTAGTTATAGCAATTGTTTGTCATACCAGGTTACCTTTATGGACACAATGACTTCTCCTGTAAGGAAGAAGAATACTGATTAAGATTTTGGAAAATACCGGAGCTATTAATGCTCACTGTTATCAATGGATAAAAATTTGAAGCTCAGATTCACAGATAGTCGTATAGAGAACTGCCCCTAGCAATATATAAGAAACTGTGACTTCAAAGTCAAGGAAAGTATTTAGACCTGAATCGACGAAAGTGATAGAGGCCAAAGTTCAACGCTACTGATAAAAAATTATTGCTGACCGATTAATAAAATAAATAACCCTGTACTATAGCCAATGAGCTATTTTAGCCGTACAAGGCCTCCAAGCCGGTTCCAGCGATTTTTCTGCTGGTCCATTCTTCAAATTTGGCGTTCATTTCAGGGGAAAGTACGTTCCGCCAACCTCCAGACTTTCCCTCACGCATGAAGTTGCCCTCCTTGAAAACGATACCCTGTTCCCGGCTCAAGCGCTCTTTCAGAATTTCAAAATTGACAGCCCTGTTTGCTCGCATGGTTTCCAGGCTGAGGTGCTGCTTGAGCCTTGCAACATCTTCATCAGAGAGAGTTTTCCCAAAAAATGCGGCAGTTTTGTGAAGAACTGCTCCTAAATCTTTCTTCATTTCTTCATACGTTAGAAAGAGAACGTTGGGCTCGTCCTTCATTTTCCAGAATTCTATTGCGTGCTCCCAGAATGGACTGTATATTACTGAAATAAAAAATGACAACGATGATTTTACCTTTTATAGAATTAACCGATTCCTCTTGAAGTTTTTTTATTACAAACCTCTATCGTTGAGGGTGTTCTCCAGAAACTCTTCAAGGGTTCCGTTGTACCCATGGAACATTTTGTAGTGATGGAAGTTCGATATAGCTGCGTCTCTTGAGTCTCGAACGATGAAAACTATCTGTAATAGAGAAATGCACATCAATACCAAGCTACCTTTTGGGGATGGGTTTTTCGTCACAATTTTATTGATATTTTTAGAAAAATATTTAGAAGCTATATTCTAGATGGGCAAATTTTCGACTTTATTTGGGTAACAGCAGGGGTGCGGCGGCTCCCTTAAAGATACTTACTTTGGTTTTCTTTTCCCAAATTCCAGTGGGGAGGAGGTCTTTCGGCAGGTGGCTCTTGATGTACCTGGGAGACGGCATCTTCGATATCTTTTCTATGGATCCTATTTCCATATCCGATTTTAGGCATGCTTCAATCCTAAAAATAATAAATAAATACATTCAATACAAATACAATAAGAAATAAATTCACATGGAGACTGCATTATGTTACCTATGTAACCTATCTATCTCTTGCCGTGAGAGGTTGACTTATCGATTACAGGATGAACTAGTCTCTCAATTCGACTTGTTTTGTTTACTTACTCTAGGTATGGGAACCTCTCATCCAGAGCTCTCTTTGCTCCTTCGAAGTCAAGATCATTTGCAATCATCCATACCATCTCCTGGCTCCATGTTGTACCTAAAATCAGGTATAGGTATCATTTCTTGCGTTATAACGTTATAAAGTGCTGACGACGTTGTGGTGTGGGGGTTATAAAATATCAGATACGAATGCCGATAAGAAAAATTTTGACAGGATTGGGATCGAACTGGTGCTTTCAGTGTTCCACGACAAAGACCAACGTCTACAAGTACGTCTAAGTAGCAGGTCTCTCGGCAGCAAAGGTTTCACCAAAATAAGTTTGCAGAAAAATAATAAAACTAGGTAAATGCTGTTATTGCTGATTAGAACAGTAACTCACCACACTTTGGGTTGGAGATGAGAAAGACATCATTTTCTTGAACTTCGAACTTTCGAATTTTTTCCAAGTAAAACTGGTACGTATGAGGCAAAATACATTCAGACGGAGAAACCTTAATAAGACCGTCCGTAGTGTAACCACCAGCTTCTTCATGGCATTTTTCAGCTACGCAGGAATTTCTGGGCAATTCTTCGATTTCGAACTTCATGGCTGTACGATATATTCTTCTTCCCCACGAGTGACGCCTTACGAAACTGAGGTAAAAAAGATTAGAGACCAGGAACTATATTGGCTCTGATAGCGATGGAATATGAATATGGTGTGCCATAATATTGTGAAACGTTTGATAAAAAAAATCCTCGAGATGGACTATCTCTTCAATGTTAGGTAACAAACAACGCTATGTATTCTGAGAAGATAAAGAGGAATTTTTTGTTCATTACGCAATGAATTCGTTCTTTTTGAAATGTGGTCAGTCCCACTTCCAGAATCGCCCAAAAGGATGTCTGTATATAATTATTTTCAAGATAATAGATGTAGCTACAACATAACAGTACCAACCTGAATGATATAGTCCTATTGGAAGTTAGAAGTCTGCACCAAGGACCAAAAACTCTTAGAAAGAAAGCTGAAAGACTTGTCCATAGTCGTGCACAGCAGGACTGACTGGGCGCCGAGTGAGCCAGAACATACGTTGTAAACTAATAACACTGGCATCAGGGTCACCAAGCAGCTGAGAAGGTCAAGTTCACATCCAGAACATGTGCATAGACTTAAGAGGTAGTTCAAGTAGGTATTCCAGAATGATTTTTTTTTTTTTAGAAAATTTTTAAAGATGGTTTTTCGGCAACTGTAACTATACTGGCTTTAGATAGTAGGTTCATAAATTTTATATATGCAGAGGAACGTTAAAGATATCATATTGTAATATAATCTAGTATATTTAGAAAGAAAACACCACTTCTGACTCCAGAAAGTATATATATTTAACCATAGAAGACCTCCAACCCAGT
Organism: Mesopsocus fuscifrons; assembly: GCA_950004255.1. Lineage (NCBI taxonomy): Eukaryota > Metazoa > Arthropoda > Insecta > Psocodea > Mesopsocidae > Mesopsocus > Mesopsocus fuscifrons. Next base: position 4,088,145 of record OX465374.1, on the reverse strand, counting down.
TCCAGCAATTTTTCCCATGGTCCATTGCTCAAACCTAGCGGCCGTTTCAGGAGAAAGTACTTTCCGCCATCCTCCAGACTTTCCCTCACGTATGAAGTTGCCCTCCCTGAAGATATACCCCTGGTCTCGGGTCATGCGCTCTTTTAGCATTTCAAAGTTGACAGCTCTGTTGTGACGCATGCTTTCAAAGCTGAGATGCTGCTCAAGCTTTCTAACATCTTTATCAGAAAGGGATTTTCCCAAAAATGTGGCAGTTTTGCGAATAATTTCTGATAAATTTTCCTTCATTTCTTCGTACCGCAGAAAAAGGACGTTGGGTTCGTCCTTCATGTTCCAGAATTCTATTGCATGCTCCCAAAATGGGCTGTAAATTACTGAAATTAAAAAAAGACAGTTTCGCGGACCTTTCACACATATTCGCAAGAGGAACAATTGGCTCATGGTAGTCAGCAGATATCTACCTATCTCACAGAAAATAGTAAACCTACCCGCATCAATGTTAATGCGAAATAGATGCGAATAAGAAATAGTGCATGTAGCCAAACCATAATAAGTAACCGAAAATAATTAAGGTGTGATCAAGGTTCGCATTGAGTCATACCTTTGATTCTTTTATACCTATACCAACCTCTTTCGTTGAGAGTGTGTTCCAAAAATTCTTCGAGAGTTCCTTCATATCCGTGGAATGATTTATAGTGGTGGAAATTCGATATAGCTGCATCTCGTGCGTCTCGAATAACAAAAACTATCTGTAGGTAAAGAATTACACATGAAAAACCTGAAGTTCCTACGAATTTTTGTTCTATACTATAAGATATCGCTTCACCGTCGAAAACTCAAAACTTGGATTACTCACTTTGCATTTCTTTTCCCATATTCCAGTAGGAAGGAGGACTTTTGGAAGGTGACTTTTCATGTACCTGGGAGATGGCCTCTTCGATAATTTTTCTGTGGCCCCCGTTTTGAATTTCATGCATGCTTCCATCCTAATGAAATTATAAAAAATTAAGAGCCACCAGAGAGACTTGTTTTGCAATGTTACCTGCTACATACACGTTATTCTCTCAAATTAGCATGTCTGCCGGTATTTATTCTATACCTGAACTTACTCTAAATATGGGAACCTCTCATCCAATTCTCTCTTTGCACCTTCAGAGTCAAGGTCGTTTGCAATCATCCACACCATCTCTTGACTCCATGTTGTACCTTAAAGTTCATACCACATCTTGTAAACATTCTTGTCTTTTGCAAATGGAGGAGGAAAATGTATATATTATGAACTTCATAACATACTGAGCTTTGCTTCCTAAGTACTTAATGCTTAATGTTTTGCACTTATTAACTTGGGACATAGGATAAAGTGAACTCACCACACTTGGGGTTGGAGATGAGAAAAACATCATTTTCTTGAACTTCAAAGTTTCGGATATTTTCCAAGTCAAACTGGTACGTATGAGGCAAAATACATTCGGACGGAGACACCTTAAGAAGACCGTCCGTAGTGTAACCAGCTGGCTCATGGCATTTATCCGCTATACAGGCGTTTTTGGGAAGCTCCTCTATTTCAAATTTCATGGCAGTAGGTATTATTCAGTTAATGAAACTGAGGTAAGGAAGGGGATTAAAAGGTCACTAACGAAATGGTTCGGATGTGGAACTGCTCAGTATCTATAAGTAGGTACTATCTAACAAGGTAAATAATTTGATAAAAAATCTCCAGTAATTGATAAGGCTGCAGCTTGAGTGAAGTTCGAATTTTTTTAGGAATTTATGATTGGAATTGCTTTCCCTCACAGAATGGGGACACGCCATTACTTCACGTAACCTTGAAATTATGAGAAAACTATTTTTCTGAAATATAATATTTATTTTAACGTCATAAATTAAGAGGTTATGTCGTGATTTCATTGTCGGGAAATTTTGGACCATATTTTGTCGACCCTAGAATCACGTCATAAATATCCAATAATTTCCTCATGAAAGGTGCAGAAATAAAGGGTCCGACAATGGTCGCACTTGACTTTCTCGCAATTTTTACGCCAGCGGTATCAAAAATTTTGACTTTTTTTACCAAATTTATTTTTTTTTTGGACCAAAATTTTAGCTTTTTCTAAAAAATATTTTTCCATACACTGGACAATAATTTTAGGCACCTACTCACCGGATTTCAAACATATCCGTCAAATGGTGAAGCGTCGTTCGACGTGCAAAGTACCTACGTGTTTTCTATTTTCCATGTCACGGCCTTAATTTTCAGGTAATTGAAAATCTATTGAATATAACCTTGAAGCATCTATCTGAGACCTTTTTCACCAATTTTCAAGGAAATCTGTTGATTAGGGTTGTTGCAAATCCGTCTTAACCAATGAAAAACGTGATTTCCATTTATGGAAAATTTTCCTACGATAATGCCAATATTGGCCATAATTATTATGTTGGATAAATTTCGTTCGGTAAAACATCAAACTAAGTTAAACTACACCTCCTACCAATTTTTATTGAAATCGATCGAATAGTGCTACCGGAGTGACGACCAACGCGTTTGGGCCAAAACTGGGCCAAGTTATGGGCCCACCTCCAAATGATTGTAAAAGGCCTAAACGCATCTATTCAAAAACACTTTCGCAAATTTTCAAGGTTCTAACTTGATATACGTAGCTTCCAGCCCTTCTTAACTGTCAAAAAACACGATTTTTTGCCTTTTTTTGACCATAGCAGGCGCAATTTTTGAGTTATCAAAATTTATCAAAAAACGTGTCTAGATATTTACATTAGGTACTGTGGGGGGATACGTTCGAAGGACCACTCACTGATCACGTGAGAAAGAAGTTAACTTACCGTTGACGTTTAGGAGGCGTAAACTCGAAAACAGAGCCTCGGAAAGGAGTCAGGCCAAAGGATTAAAAATAGGTAAATTAACGATAATAGTGAGGGATGGACATAAACATACAGTTTTGGAATGAGGCGATGTATATCCGATCCAGAAATGAGAAGAGAAGTATGAGTTGATGAGGTTGAGCACGGTGGAACACCGCAAAGAAGGCACCGAGATGCGCGGGAGACAAAGAGATGTGAGTGCAACTGGTAACTTAGCGTCACTGACTATTGAAGTTATTGTTTAACTGACTTAGCAATTTTATATATATAAAAGAGACATTGCGCTCCATCTAGCGAGCACCATAGAGGGTTGCAGACATTCTCGGCCGACCTTGCTTGAACCTGTACAAGCAAGCACACACATAAAGAATATACCCAATAAAATACAATGAAACCCGAGAATACATGAATATGACCCTTAAGCTAAGAGAAGACATGCATAAAGCGTTAGTCTACATGATAAACAAGAAGTTTGTTGACCGGACGAATCAAAGATCCGGAAGCAGTGCGAACGCGAACGACACGAACAACACCGTCAGAGTGAGGAAGGACTTCTTCCACGACACCGAGAGGGTAGGACTGAGGGGGAGTGTTCTCAGACTTGATGAGAACAATGGCACCCTTTTCGAGATTGGGAGTGGACTTGTTCCACTTGCAGCGAGAGATCAACGTATTTAGATAATGCTGACGCCATGCCTTCCAAAACAGCTGAAGGGTGACGCGCATAACTTGCCATCGACCTAGATGACTGAGTTTGCTCTGAGTCAGGTCCTCCTCAGGGACGGAGAACATAGGGCTTCCGATGAGGAAGTGACCAGGGCACAAGAAAACGCCTGGTTCTACAGACGACAAAGGAATAAGAGGACGAGAGTTCATCACGCCCTCAATACGGGTAACCAAAGTGATGAATTCAGGGAGAGTGAGACGACGATCGGCGACGGAACGCACGAAAAGTTTCTTCATAACAGAAACCAAAGACTCGGAAACACCATTTTTCCAAGGAGAGGCAGGACTTACGAAAGAAAACTTGACCTGATTTTGTGCAAGCAGCTTTTCAACATCCGAACCATGCTGAGAGAGGAACGACTTTACTTCATCAAGCATCTTGCTTCCTGAAGCATAGTTTGTACCGTTATCAGAAACGATACTGATACATTTGCCTCGACGCGCAGTGAAAGCATCGAGAGCAGCCAGAAAACTTTCGGCACTGAGACTTGTGACTACTTCCAGATGAGTAGCACGGGTTGAGAGACAAGAAAATACACAAACATAAACCTTATCAATTTTAGCACGACTGTGAATACCAGCGTGGACATAGAAAGGTCCAGCAAAATCAGAGGACACGTGGAGAAAAGGACGAACTTGCTCAAACCTAGAGGCTGGCAGATCAGCCATCATGGGCTCAGAGGGATGAGCACGAAGTCGAAAACAGGGGAGACATTGATAGATTGACTTCTTGATAAGACGATTACCACCAAGAATCCAAAATTTCTGGGCCACATAGGCTTTGGTGACTGCATTACCACCATGAAGCGTGTTGAGATGAGCATCGCGGACTATCAGCTGAGATAGGACCGACTGATGAGGAAGAAGGCAGGGATGCCTAGCAGAGAAACTTAGAGGAGCCTTATCAAGGCGCCCTCCAACCCTGATGAGACCACTGCTGGACTCGACGAATGGAGACAGAGGTAAGAGCTCACGACTGAGAGGTTTGCCCTTGAGAATGTCAGAGAAGTACTTTCCTTGTACCCCAAGAAGTAGAACATCCAACGAGTGACGGAGCTCCGAAATACTGAGATAACCAGTACTGAGTTCCTTTTGTGACTTTTTGCGATTGCAATTAGCGATGAAACGCAAGCAGTACGATGTGACACGAATGAGTCTTCGTAAGTCACTAAAACGAGAAATGAGAGCGTCCTCAATGTCAAACTCTGCGAGAGGAGCGAGGAGAGATGTGGGTTTTTCCACAACGACGTCGGGCAGCTCGACCGACAGTGGAGAGCGATCAGGCCAGACAGGGTAGACTTCCTGCAAGAATTCAGGACCTGACCACCAAAGATCACAAGAGACGAGTTGAGGAGCAGAAGCACCACGAGATGCGATATCAGCACAGTTTAGCTCAGAAGGAATGTATCTCCAATTTTCGAGAGATGTTTTTTCCAAAATAGCAACCACTCTGTTGCTGACATACGTTTTGAGGCGATGCGGGGCAGTCCGCAGCCATGCTAGAACGATACTAGAATCCGACAGGAAATAAGTAGCTGAAATACTGAGCTCTTCGAGAGATTTACGAACACCATCATAAAGAGAAGCTAGCATCTTTGCAGCTTGAAGCTCAGTACGAGGAATAGTAAGAGGTTTCGATGGAGAAGGCTTTGACTTTGCCTTGAGAAGATACATACGAGCATGCGTAGAGAACACACAACGAAGATACAAAGCGGCACCATAACCATCTTTGCTACCGTCACAGAAACCAACAACTTGAATGGACACAGCCGAGTCAGTTGGAATACAACGAGGAATGCGCAAATCATCAAGATTTAGAACAGCACAGAAACTTGTCCACTCTTGGGCAAGTGAGTCATCGAAAGGTTCATCCCAATCGAGAGAAGACAACCAGAGTTTGCGAAGAAACAACTTGATTTTCAAGACAAGGGGACACAAAAACCCCAAAACATCGAATATGCGAGCTAAAAAACTCAACACATTCCTTTTGGATAGCGGACCAGAGAAGGCATTGACATTGTAAAAGAAACAATCATTATCAGGAGACCAACTCAAGCCAAGAACTTTGATGAATTCTTCATCATTACTGAAACTGATTTGCCGAAAATCAGGAGGTAAATCTTCCAAAACTTCTTGTTCGGACGATGCGAATTTTCTGAGTTCGAAACCACCCTTTTCCAGGAGGTTGACCATTTGAGATTTGATTTCAATGGCTTCTTCGACGGAAGGAGCACTGAGACAGACATCGTCAACATAGGTACATGTCTTGAGAGATTTTGCGGCTAAAGGGAAATTTTCCTTTTCCACATCGACTAGGTCCGAAATGACCCTTTGGGCTAAATAACCCGATGGAGCGAGTCCGAATGTGACACGAGACATTTCGTACTCAATGAGTTCAGAGTCAGGCTCATCACGCCAGAGAATATGCTGGTAGATGCGATCCTCAGGATGCAGAAGGATGGCATTGTACATGCCTTTAACATCACAAATCAAACCTATTTCATGCAGGCGAAAACGAACGAGAACGTCAGAGATATCAGACTGTAATTTAGGTCCAATATGAAGTTTCTTGTTTAAAGAGGAACCCTTGACATCAAGAGAACTAGCATTGAAAACACCACGAACTTTCATAGTTCCATTAGATTCCTTGAAGACAGGATGATGAGGCAAAATGTACTGCGCCCTATTTTGAGCAGGATACATTTTTTCTTCAGAAATGTAATCATCGAAGAACTTGACATACTGAGCATGAACCTCAGGTTTACGATACAAACGGGATTCCGTTTTCAGAAAGTTTGCGACAGGGCGAAACTTATTAGGTCCCAAATCAACAGGGCTTTCCCGAAAGGGGAGACGAACAACATAACGACCATCAGAAAGACGAGTGGTCGTTTCCTTGAAAAAGTGTTCACAATACAGATCGTCAGGATCAGGAACAACGACGTGATTCTCACTTTCAACTTCAAAGAATTTATTAACAAGCTGAGTGAGCGAATCATCAACAGAGAGCAACGAGGTGGGATTCGAGGCCGCACCCTCAAGGGAGCCACTAACCAGGTACCCAAGATGAGAGTACTGAGCAACCAGACCACCAATACGAATTAAGGGGAGGCTGTCAGACAGAATCTCTGAGATCACAGAGGCACCAAGCAAAATATGAATTTCACCAGGCTGAGCGAACGAGGGGTCTGCCAAGCGCAGGCCTTCAGAAGCCAAGCTGACACTACTAGGTAGTGGCGAGGCAGGGAGACTACCGCAAATTCGAGGAATTACTACGGCACTGAGATATCGAATGAAGTTAGGGTCAAGCCTAGAAGACACTTCCAAACACACTTTACCCTTAGAAGAGAGAGTACCACCAAGACCTTGAACGATAGTCTTATCATGGTGACGTTTGAGACCCAGACATTGAGCAGCATTTTCAGAAACAAAGTTGACATGAGATCCACTATCGATCACACATCGAAGCGAGCAGACGGCACCAGAAGCGTCCTTGACATTGACTACAGCAGTAGCCAATAGAGAATGGTTGGGAGATCCAGCCATACAAGATAAAGCCTTGACCTCATTCACAGGTAAAGGAGAAAAACCACCAGAAGAAGAAGGGGGAGAACCTTCAGAAAACTTCTGGCCCTGCGAACTAGACGGAGACGATGCATACGAAGCACTCTCGGGCTTATCACGATGAAGGAGAACATTGTGTGCAGTAGTATTGCACTTACGACAGACATGTTTCGAAAAACAATCCTTACGACTATGCTTTGCAAAGTCCAGAAAGCACAAGTGATTTTGCTTCACAAAATCCCATCTTTTATCAATTGACAACTTGATAAAGTCAGGGCATTTACACAATACATGAGACGAGGATGAACACAAGAGACATGACACCTTGTCCTCAGACAGAAGAGAGATAGGCCTACTTGACTTCTGAAACTGGTTACCAGAAGCCTTGCAGACCGAGGTAGACACAGAAACCTTAACAGCAGGCGAACGATTGGAATCACATGACTCCGCGAACTTAGTAAGCTGACTAGCCGTAATACGCTCTTGAAGGAATTTTACAAGATCAGAATACCTAACTATATCCTTAGTATTATCCCTAGACAAATCAAACGATTTCCTCAAACTTGAGTCGAGTTTGCTGTACAACAACTGAAAGAGTAGGAAGTCCAAGAAATCCTTATCATTTTCTTTAAAAATGCGACGAGATTTGGAAATCCCTTCCGTGAAACCTTTCAACAATTCTTGTAGATTCCCGGAATTCCATTTAGCAGGAAGAGATGAGGTACCCAGAAACTGAGTAACAGATTCGCTAGCAGTAGCGCGAGTGTTAGTGAAATGTGCTATCAAAGCACTAAGAGCCAAAGCATAGTTATCGCTATTGATTGGCCGAAAATTAGCAACTAAATGTGCAAGAGAAGGATCAAGACTCCTAAGTAGGTACTGATATTTTACTGAACTTGAGAGGCTTGGGTTCGAGTCAATTAACGAATCGAACAGATCGAAGAACAACACATGGTTCTTATCAGTGAGAACAGGTAATTCCAGAGGCGGAACACTTACCTGAGGGACATAATGAGTAGGCGTATTTACATTCACACTATTTGAATTTTCAAATTCGAGTTTTAAAATATCATTGATCAGAGCATCGAACTGAGATGCGATAGGTTCGAGGTCAACTTGACAAGCCTTCTTAGGTAAAGAAACATTACATTTGATGATTTGAATCTCCAGTTCCTCATATCTATCCTGGAGCTTTTTAGCTGATACAATAGCAGCTTTGACTTCAGAAGCCTCGATTTCAGGTCTGAATACACGATCATGCAGTTTAGTAGTTTTCTGCAAGAGATTTTGTCTTTGTTCTACAAGACAACGGCTTTCCGATGACATGATTAGTGATTAGTTAGGGTCAATCAGGGTAAATGGGAACGGGGGGTAACTGGAAACAACCGTCATACTATCGAAACTAAGGCGCTTATCGAAGAAATATCGATGCTATAATAATCGGGTATTCAGTGTGGGCAACGAAACGAAGAAAAAAGCGGGAAATCTGTAGTAGCCTTCTGCTGGTCATTTATTTACCCTAAAGGTGCTGTCCGCTCCGGATTTTAATATTTTCATCTCCTAAGAAAAAGAGGTAAGCTGGCTTATTTTTTCAGTTGTACAATTTAAATAGTGCATTTTGTGATAAATGAACTATATTTTAACTGTTATTACCATGATTTGAGGTTATCCCAATTTGGAGGGAGACGGGACTACTGTTTTCACTTACCCCCGTTTTATTGTGGATGGGGGTAATTGAGAACGCTGCGAAGGGGTAATTGAAAACACTGGTTTTTTGGCCATAACTCCCTTAATATTGCAACTAATGAAACGTGGTTTTTCTGAGGGTCGTCTATCGGTACTACCTACAACTTTTCTTAGTAACGTTTTTTAATCCCACCCAATGGTTGAATAAGGGTGGAAAAACGGTTTTGCGCACTAAAAAATTCATAACGTGTGTCCTAGGGGTGTTATCGAGTTCTTTCGTTTTGTAATGCATTTGCCTCAATATTACCTACAACATTTGTCTGAAAAAGTTTTTCGTCCGACGCACCGTTTAGGCAGGGGGTGGGGGGTTGAATTTTCAAAACGTCATAACTCACTTATTCGGTGAGATATTGAGTTTATTCTTTTTGCTATGAGTTTCTATTAATAATATCTACAACTTTTGTCTGAAAAAGTTTTTTGTAAAATCACTTTCATTTTCTTGTTAAGGGGGGGGGGGGGGGGGGTGAAATTTCAAAACTCAATTCCTCCGTTGTTATTGTAGAGAATGCATTTGGGTCAACTGAAAATCTTCTTAACCGTCTTTCTAAATTATTTTAGACTGCTTGCCACCAAGCACCAATATCATATTTTCAGAAGCGTAAGAACAAAAGTAGCCGTTCCTAATTACCCCCCTTTCGCGGGGGCAAGTGAGAACAGCCGGGGGTAAGTGAAAACGTGCTCAAAGTTCGGATCTGAATCATCCAGGAGTTTTTTTTCTTTATCGAATCCATTCCAGTATGAGGAAAGAACGTAGTAAACGTCCTTCAGTATTACCAAAAAGAATACGAAGCGAAAGGCATCGAAAAATGAAAAACAATGCGTAAAAAAATTCAAAAGTGTTCTCAATTACCCTGATTGACCCTACTTAAAATAACATGCTTAAGAAAATAATGATTAAAGATAAGGAGCATTAATTAATTACTTTTAATTAATTAATGAACGAGCTTAGTAATTACCCCAAGTAAAACTAAGTAGGCATGAATAAAACACATGCACTTGCACTAGGCATGCACTGACAATAGACAGAAATGATGATGGTAGGTATTGGCACCTCGCCAATAACAGAGATAAGCGTGAGACAGCCACGATCCTGATGGCTTGCCATACAATAACGCGCTTGCCATACAACACAAGATGGGCCGAGATTCCATACAAAAAATTACAAAAATTACTGATTCAATCCGGCTCGAAGGACCAAATGTTGGGGGGATACGTTCGAAGGACCACTCACTGATCACGTGAGAAAGAAGTTAACTTACCGTTGACGTTTAGGAGGCGTAAACTCGAAAACAGAGCCTCGGAAAGGAGTCAGGCCAAAGGATTAAAAATAGGTAAATTAACGATAATAGTGAGGGATGGACATAAACATACAGTTTTGGAATGAGGCGATGTATATCCGATCCAGAAATGAGAAGAGAAGTATGAGTTGATGAGGTTGAGCACGGTGGAACACCGCAAAGAAGGCACCGAGATGCGCGGGAGACAAAGAGATGTGAGTGCAACTGGTAACTTAGCGTCACTGACTATTGAAGTTATTGTTTAACTGACTTAGCAATTTTATATATATAAAAGAGACATTGCGCTCCATCTAGCGAGCACCATAGAGGGTTGCAGACAGGTACCTACGTACCGAATTTGAGCAAAATCGGACGAACACTGAAAGTATTAACACTGAAAAGTATTAATAGTCCACTTTCACTATACATCCATGAAATTTCATTTTTATCTAAGTATATGACGTAACAGGGTGCACTTCCTTTTTAAGAGGTGACCAAGTGGTAAAAGATAGACAGGTATGAAGTTATGTACGTCCAGACACATGGTGGATGTGTGCCTTTTGTTATTATACTACATCTGATGATGGATATTGTACAGCCTTAATGTGTTGGCAACATGAGCGATATTAGATGTCAGGGTACATAAACGATGCTGTGTGAAATACGAGCGGCGTAGAAGCCTGCGGATCGATTCATCACAACAAAGCGGTTTTGGGTGTAATATACTAAGTGGTATAAATGATGGCTAATGTATTGTACATATATTAGCTTTTGTTGCCCACTATACGCTTCTCTCACTGATGGATCTGTGATATGGGTCACAGAGAACCTGGTGAAATTGGTTGTAAACCCTTCATTTACCTCCGCAGTTGGTGTCTCTAACCCCGTTCTGCTCCAAATTTTTAGGCAGGAAATCAGGTACTTACGTTGCTTTGTGTGCTGTTTCTTCTCTTTTGACTCGGATGACTGAGGTCCTGGGTTCGAATCCTGATAACACCAATTTTCTCAATTGACATTTGTACCTTCGCGGCAATAAGATGGACAGCAAATAGGCGGGAACTTAGGCTGTAAGAAATCCTACCTATGTCGGAAAACCAATGTTCCATTCCCATCTACCTCTCCTCTGAGTACTCCAATTACATACCATAGTAAAAGAGAGACAGTAAAAACTTAAATGGGCCTTAGCATACTGTCAAATATACTGACCTAATTTCTAATCAGTGAAAACATTAAATAATTTCCTCGGATAAGCTCTTTGAAAATATGACCCTCGTCCCGCTTTTACTTATGATTTCTTGACTATGTATCGAATAATAGAGGCGACAGAGTATTCTACCCCTCGTAGGAAAACCACCCCTCACCCCTCCCTCCCCCTCTCTTTCCCATTTACTCCGCTGTGAACAACAAGGCATTATTTGTTTTCAATACAGAGACATCCCCTGTATTCTCGAGAACTCCGACCCCTCATGCTGAGCGAATAATTCTTTAGACTTATCCGCTTTCCTCCGGGGGTTTTGTTCCGCTAGATTGTACTCGGAGTATGTCTACCCCGCCTTTTGAGCGGGATCTGTTTTGCCTTTGGAGTCTTTTCAGCGCTTGGGGGCGAAAAAACTAACTTTCATTCATATGCCCCTTCAATAGCGTCGTCAGCGAAATAGCTTCGATGGTAGTCTAGCTAGAGGGTCGACTTGAGAGAAGTACAGACAACAGACACACCGGTTCGATCCCCATCATACAAATAGTTTTTCTGATCGGCATTCACATCTGCAAGATATCAAATCATATTTGTTCTTCTGTTTGTGGAGTGGGAGATATAGAACCAACGCACATTTGATAACCGTTGATAAGAAGAGGTACATTATCTAAGAGAAACGTAAAGAGTACAAGAAGCCGGATGGAAAGGTTAAAAAGCCCCTGCCCTGACCGGAAAGCTCTGTACCTAGGTAGGTATTGGTACAGAACCCGTCCCATGTTTTTTTATAACCAGTTTGTAGTCTGTACCTACCTTTTGTGATTTTTCAGTAGTCCGAAAACGATTGAAAATACCCCTGAAGCTCCGCTCCTTCGTTGAAAACACATTCGTCAAGTTTCAATGATTGAAAAGTGTACCTATACCCCCCGGCCGGTCCCGAACAATGAAAAACACGAATGCGTGCGAATCGTGTAATTTATCCGTTTTCCACAGATCAGTGACGGAATGAATTTCAAACTTTGAAATAAATGTAAGGGATGACATAAGGATCTTGTTTTCATGTTAAAAAATATGTGAAAGAGAGGGAGAGAGAGAAATCTAGAAATAAAAAAACACTGGTCAATGGCCGAGCAGCAGTCAGTCAGCAGTAACGCTACGTTAGGGTCAAATTTTGAGTCTTTTCGAATGCACCATAATCCGCTGCAAGGCCTTAATTGAAACCCCACATTTTAATGCGGCGGCAGTGAGCAGATTGCAAACAAAAGATAAATCTTGTGAAAACCATCAGACTAGCAGCTTACTAATGTAAAAAGCCGTAATACGTGAGCAGCAATATAAGCGAAACTGTTAACTGGGGATGATTTTAAAATTCATGGAAATCACAGAGTCCCAAGGGAGGAATATCAGCGGGGTGTTGGCGTGAAAGGGAGGGGGTGGGGGTGGAGATTAACGACTGCAGACTCGTTTGTAACACCAAGTGCAGTTTACAGTTACATTTGCCATTTACAGTAACAGACAACAGTCAGCTGTGGCAACAAGCACAACGTCAGCACACCACACATATTGTTTCACAATTTCACAATGAAATGTAGGTAGGTCCACTGATTTATTCAGCTATAATGGAGTGAAAATTGCTACTGTGCAGTTCCTACAGATACTAATTGGGTTTAGAAATTACGAGATTTTGCTATTTCAAAGTCAGCATCGCTGACAAAAAAATCCAGTTTTTCCGATACTAAAAAGGGAAAAAACCAGCTTATCCGGGGCAAACAAGTAAACAACAAGGGCAGCCGATAATTACGTATCTGCGGAGTTAGCGTCGATGTTCCAGCACTCAGGGCACGTAATGTTGACAATGTAGCTCAATACTACAGGTACCTACCTCGCAACTCGCACATGGCTGGCATAGTTTCGTAGCTCACCAGGTTTGTCTTTTAGCTTACCATAATTAGCCGAGTCCTCTAATTGTCTCTAGCCAAAAGAAACAAACATCGAGAAAATATTGGAAACGTGCTGAAATTTGAGATTTTCTATTTCTCATGATTCTGCTGTCCCCTGACTCCTCTGGGGTGGAAAACTTGGTTTTGAACTGTAGCTCTGCTGTCTCGTCTGTGTCTACGTTCCAAACCCTATCGCGTCTACGAGAAGAGTGACTGTGACGAAATTTCGTGTAGCTACTTTTCAAGACATAATTCAAGGCGTTAGTTAAAAAAACTTGTACAGAAGGGTGTAATTAGGTCAGAATGACGCCCGACAGTCGATTTTTCCCCTAGCCAGTGAAGGCCAGGTACAATCACGGCTGGGTAGGCTCAGCGAGGAAGCATTCAAAAATCTTGGGTTACATAACAGTTCATTGCGCTAATCTGGCTAACGATAGGTTCCACAAATTAAAATGAATCAATCGATTCTTTGTAATTAAATCAGTCGTCTTCAAGCCAGAAGTAAATAATGCTTAGCGGAGTTTTGAAACTAAAATAAAAATCCGGGTGAAAGTATGAAAGTTATAAAGCAGAAGCGACAGCCCAAAAGCTGGAAACCATTGGTCTGAGCCGTAGAAGCCTCCGAGATAAGGGTGGAGTGATCCGGACTAAGAAATCCCGCGTCACTTTTTCTCCGCAGCACCCATTTGGATTAGAGGATGACGTCCCTAAATCTTATCACGGGCGTGAAAAACACATCATTAATTGAGATTACACAATTTTTCTGACGGTTTAAAAAAGAGGGAAGCTGTCCTTTTTATAGCCTTAGAAAAAGTGGAGCTTTTCATCGTTTCAATGGCACATCTGGTTCTTTTCAGTTTTCAAAGAAGAGTTAGGTACTCAAAATCTTGATGATGGGTACATTTGCTTCCTTCTTTCCTTCATTCCCAAGAAGTAAAGAACTCGTTTAATTTTTTTAAATATTCAAGTTAAAAAGGATAGAGCTACAAACTCGTTGAGTTGTTGATACCCCAGCTCAACGGTGTCTCTCTACAGCGACCGTGAAGGGATCATGTAAAGTTGCTCGCTATGAAGAGAGTTCACTATAAAGAGGTTTCAGACTGAGTCATCATGGTATTTGACCTTTATAGAGAGGTTTCCTCCTTATAGAGAGTGATGCAGCTCGAAATGAGTAGTTTTTAGTAGAAGTGCACGAAACAATTGGAAGAATATTGTTTTCAGCTAGGCACTACTTAGGTAGGTATGTTTTTCTCCCTGTATAGAAACATAGTCGCAATTATCAGCAGATTTGTCTGCAGAGATTTAAAAAAAAAAAATTACGTCTCCTCCGACATTAGGTATCTACCTATTTGTGATTTTCCTTACCGGCCCCTTTTGTCCTAAGAGGTCTCCGTTCGAATCCCAGCATGGGCAATATTTTCCGCACATAGCATCGATTTAGTGCCTAACTCCTTAACTTCAGCCCAAACAAAATCATCCCTCTTCATCCAGCTGAGTCAATTCACTACACGAACCCTTTGTTGTACGAGCATAGAGGCGACATCGACAGCGCCGGAAGCAAGGGGACAGCAGTAACCAGGGGGTGGGAATACGGAGTCGAAGCCAAGGAGAGCAGGAGAGCAGGAGGAAGCTCAAAGAACGTGAGCTGTGAACTAATTCACTTCGCACTGCATTGCACACGGATAAATTATCAACAAGTTACGGCCCTACACACTGTCTTTTTGGATACCTTTGTCCCTCCTCTTCTACGATCATAATCCATTGTCCCTCCTCTTCTACGATCATAATCCATTGTCCCTCCTCTTCTACGATCATAATCCATTGGATCTTTTGGATCACTGTAATGTAGGTGGCTATTAAAAAATCTTTCGGTACGATACTCAGGGTTTTTTTTTTCAACGCGCCACGTTCAGAGAGCATATGCGCCGATGAGTTGGTTTATTAGATGTTTTTGGCCGAAGCCGAATATGAGTGGGCCGAAGCCAGTTTAGTAGTGGGCCGAAGCCAATACATCCATGTCGGAAGCGGGAAATTTTTCCGTTCCGCCGAGATTCGAACCCGGACCTCTCACGACACAAAGCGGATCCCTTGACCACTCGGCCACTGAGTGGCACTCAGGGTGATCTATATCTGTACAAGAGAGCAGATCATCGATTCTTAAAAAAATATTTTTGGAAAAAATTACAGCCATGAAATTATATTTCACTACGCCTGCGAAAACCATGATTATGTAATTTAAAAGTCGGTGTACACGTGTTCCGTCTCGTCTGCAAAATCATGATTATGTAATTTGAAAGTGGGTGTACATGTATTTCTAAGTTCCTAAAAAGAAGCTACAGTTGGGATGTCGGAACTTAATTTTTAATCCTTCTCTCCAAATGCCAAAGCCCCTTTGAGTCTCATGTTCCACATTTTAAAATAAATATCTGAACAAATTGCAAATCAGGGAGGAAACATAAATAAAGAGCTTACACCTTAATGGCTTGCATGGATTTCTACGTATATAAAAGCAGGATTATAAAAGTACCTACAGTAACAAATCGTAGTCATTAGCGAACCGGCCTGGAAAAGCCGCCATCAAAGCCCAACAGCATTTCTACCCACAATACGCCAAATGCCGGATTGCATGCCCTTTATTAACCTGTATAAACCTACCTCCGTATGAAACAGGTGCTCAGTACTGCATCCTTTCATTACAATTTTTATTTGTACAATGTACCTAATTAAAGTTTAAAAAAATTTGATTTCACATTTTTTATGGGTCACGACGAGGTGAGGACTATAGAATAATTTGACGGATATATTGAAGCTTGGTGAAAATGCTTTCCCAAAATTGAGATCGTTATAATTTATAATATAACTATCGTGCAAAAGTGTAAATATGTGGTTTGAGCGTATAAGCATATCAGATGATTCGATAAGTTGGTGTCTAAAATCAATGACTATTGGTATAGGTATGTAAAGGGCCTCGATAGCCGAGTGGACTAAGTGGTCGACTTTTGAGGAGCAGTGAGCGGGTCACACCGGTTCGATCCCGATCCTACAAAAAAGTTTTTCTGCTCGGCATTCACCTCTGATATGTTCAGCATGTCAAGTGAAATGTATATCGAGGCTGTGGTGGTTCGGAACCCACCTAAAACTGTAGGTCCCCATCGTTTACTCGATGGCTGGGGAGCTGGTATTTGGTAGTGCTGCCAGCTGAGCACAATGGATAGTTCTTGAAAATGGTCTAGTTGCTGGGCTTGTACCCCCAACCCTCAGCTATAGGTATGTTGCCCCGAAAAACTGTAAACCTGTGGGCTGTATTGGCCGCCTCCATGTGCGGACTACGTTGCCGGTGTGCAATATCCAAAATCAAAAGCTTTTTCTATTTACAGGTATGAGAAAAAAGATGTGTTCCTTTTAACTTCACCAAAGTGGACGTTGAAAACTTGGCAGCAGCTTGAAAAACGGAGGAGGGGGTTTAAAATACTGGGGGGGGGGGGGGGTCGTTAGCGGGGGCTGTGCCCCGCGAGGCTTGTAACAAAGCCAACATCATTTTATGACGACACCTCCTCAAATCGATTCCAATTTTCGCCGCCGTTTGGAGCCATCGTGATTTAAGATGAAAACTGAGGCCCCGGGGAGCCCTGGGGGATAACTGAGAGATAGAAAGAAATTCAAATGACAAAATCAAGAGCGAGTTTCTTCTCCTCATTCGCAGCCCATTGTGAGGGGACGGGCTCTGTAATTGCACTGCAGGGACGTTTTGAGTTTTCCAGAAAAAGTATAACCTTGTTTTTCTTTGCTGTTTTACCCTTACACGTGCAGCTCGGCCACAGGTACCCCCATTGAAGGCGTTTTCCTTTTTTCATGCCCTTTTGCTCTTTTACTTATGGTGTTTTTATAGGGTGGATTTCATTACTTCTTAAAAGTAAACTATAGTGTCTCCTATCAAACAGATTTATCTCTTGAGGCCTTGCTGCCTTGCTGTAGCCCTTGTCATAACCTAAACATACGATAACTCTGCTCGTTACATCTGTTCGATAGGAGACACTATACTTTAGAGAAGTGGCGAAATCCACCTTAATGCAATTTAAGTGTCTGTTGGCAAGAGATATCATTATTCAGGCATCTTTACACTTCATATTGAATAACAAATTGACCGGAAAATAGGGAAAATCGTAAAGCCTATGTACCTGAAAGTCTAAAACATTGCTAAAACTACATACTACCTCGTCATTATCTCGTCCTTAACTATGCGTTAACAGGTCCAAAATAGTGCTGCAGAGTAATCGCCTTTTTAAAAAATCAATATTCAGTATAGATATGTTGGATGAAACCACCCGCTACATTTTTTCCTTTATTGTTTCAGATTTTTTCGGGAAGGAATTTCAATTAAAAAATTTACCATTTTAGTATACTATAGAGAAAAACACTACAATATCACGTACTCAAAGTTTATAACGTACCTTTATTTTCTCATTATGTGTTAACTACCTTCTGGTTTCATAAATATGCATAGCATTTGCCGGCATACTTTTCTACATGGCAGCCAATCTGCCCTGATGAACACTGCCGCGCCCTTAATTACTCTGGCTTTCTAGTCATTAAAACTTTCCCACATTTTCCTACCTTGTCCTGTTGGCTGTATCTCATGCGAAAACTCCCTTGTAGTCTGTGTCGACAAAGCCATTTTGGGTCGTGTTCACCAAAAAATTCTTTCTGCCTAACGAGACTCGAAATTTCCCTGCCTCTCTGCAAAACATGAAAAATTGGGACCTTAATTTTACGGTACTTCAGTTTCCAAGTCGATGGATTTAGAAGTGGCAAAATTGTGAAACTGGGAAGCTGTCCTTTAATAAGTAATCTCCTAAACGGGTCGATATTTTTCGACGAGGGGTTAACCACTGGGAATCTCGTTGGGAATCATTGGAAATCTTTATGAAATCTCAGGGAATCTTGGAATTTTTTTGGAGTGGTTACCCCTTTGGGGTTCATCTTTCTATGAATATCGTCGGGAATCTTTGGAAATCTTTCTGGAATTTCAGGGAATCTCAAGGAATCTCTGGAGTGGTTGTCTCCTCGTTTTCCGATCTCCTTATAGTAGACAACAGGAGAGCCTTACGGACGGACAGACATTTCCCAGAAACCACTTTTTGGAAATCAGGGGACCAGTGTTAGTGTGGCCGTCCGCGTCCTTGTGGTCAAACACAGTAGTTGTAATCGGAGGGCCCCGGGTTCGAGTCCCGGCATCAGCAGTTTTTCTGTTGGCCAGTAGAAATTTGTATGGAGATGGACGAGGGGAATCTCGTTGGGAATCATTGGAAATCTTTATGAAATCTCAGGGAATCTCTGGAGTGGTTACCTCCATGGAGATGGATGTATAAGATAATACAATAACAACAAATAGAACCAACGTTGGTACATTTTCGTTTGAGAGGGATATAAAAAGCACTACGTTAATTTTATGCTTAAATATAAATTTTCATTTTTCATTAGTAACAGAACCTGGCGCATGGATGCATTAGGCCTCTAAAAAACTCCCATTTTTTTTTTTTACAAAATTTCACTCCCCATGATTACGGCTAGGAAACCATTAGGCGAGGGCATATACAATACAGCACAATTTTGTAAAGTATATAGCAGAGGAAAACGTAACTCGAAAGGGCTGGCGAAATCCGATGTAAGAATGGTTTATGAGCATCCCATTTTCCGAATGTGAAATGTATTTTCAATGCCATTCGATTTAGATAGGAATCTATGTGCTTTATGTGCTACCTTTGTATGGGAACCGTAAGTTGCGCCGGCCCGTTCTATCCGGAAGGCCTTATCTCTATACCGTTTCGAATTCACATGAGCTTTTACTACGATTACATTCCATAGCGGCAATGCGGGCTTCCGCGGTCAGACAGACAATATCGTTATGCGTTTTGCCCGGCGGATTTTATGGGAAACATAGCCTAGTGCTATGGGTATTGGATAGCCAGCTTCCAAATATCTATTGCACGACGGGGACCTACAGTTTTAGGTGGATTCCAAAGCACAACAGATTTGATACACATTTCACAAGACTGTGGTGTCATCGTTTTCGACGTTGTTATAATGCTGAATATACATTCCCTATTTTTTTACGTTCCGATTTCAAACTTTGTGAGAAAACTATTGGATATTTAAATATTCGGAAATATAATATGTCTTTTTAACGTCATTAATCGAGAGGCTATGTTTGTGATTTCACGATCGGTTAATTTTGGACAATTTTTTGGGTGACAATAATCACTAATCACTCGATCGTAAAATCCCAACATAGCCTCATGAGTATAATGACGTTAAAAAGACATATTATATTTCAGAATATTTAAATATATACAATAGTTTTCTCACAAAGTTTGAAGTCCGAACGTATAAAAAATAGCGAATGTATATCCAGCCGTAAAATAAAAATATTTTGTACTTCATGTCGGTTCAAAAATTTTTCTACTCTCTTTCGAAGTAACTATAAGTGGGTAGGTATAAGGTTCGTCCCTGCACAACAACGCGCAATATCTCTCTGGGGTACACAGCAACTTGTTTATTTACACCCCAGCCCGTGAGATAAGGTCTCACATGACACATATCTCTCCGAGAGAGACAGGCGTGTAAAATTGTTTTGAAAATTGAAAATTATGGGCGCAGGGAGTTGAAACTGAGGATCGAGGCACATTTTTCGTAGCTTCCGTGGCCAGGGAGCTTTATTTCAAACTCTATGTTGCTTCTGCCGCAACCCTTTAACTTTAAGTAATGAAATTATTACGGGGACTCTACAGGCCTTGCTGGCTCAGAGTTTCAGAAAAACAGAAATGAAATTTTACTGAGGATTTAGAAATGTTTGCGAGAAGGTCCCTAGTACGTATACTCGTACATACAAAATCCCCAATCATTCGTTCAATTTAGCTCTAAAATCGAAAATTACCGAGGGGTAACCACTCGAGAGATTCCTTGAGATTCCATACAGATTTCCAAAGATTCCCAACGCGATATTCATAGAAATATGAACCCCAAAGGGGCTCCAAAAAATTCCAAGATTCCCTGAGATTTCATAAAGATTTTAAAATGATTTCCAACGAGATTCCTGGAGTGGGTAACCCCTCAAAAATTACTCATGGGCTGAGAAGGTAATGTCACCGCGAAAAAGTACTTAAAACTGTATGTAGTATTTCTCAATTAAACTTTTATTGATGACATCTTGGGCTCTTGAGAAGATTAGAAGTTCAGGAATTGTGAAAAGAACCTTTTGACAATCTAAATCTCTCTAATACCCTCAATGATTAGGTGCTTTCCGAGGGGTTAACCACTCGTTGGGAATCACGTTTGGAATCATTGGAAATCTTTATGAAATCTCCGAGAAACTTGGAATTTTTTGGTGTGGTTACCCCTTCGGGGTTCATCTTTCTATGAATATCGTTGGGAATCTTTGGAAATCTTTATGGAATCTCAAGGAATCTCTAGAGTGGTTACCCCCTCGGTACTTTCTTATTTCAAATCGTTCTGACACTTCAAAAGTCTAATCAGAACACCTAAGTCACTACTAATTAGCAAAACATGAAAATTCAAAAGTTTTTTCAAAAGGAAAGGCTAATATTTTCGTATAAAAAAGGGATTGGGAGCTTGTAATTGTTTTTTATGGCAACACACAAGCGTTTGAAAAAATGAACACGTAATATTTGGGGGCCGTAGGGAGGGGAGGGGGAGAGGGGGGAGAATGGTATTGTGGGTTGGGGCGGATGTAGCATTTTTCCATTACCACAAAGCAATTTCATTATTGATGCCTATGCTACGCTTTTATCCTCCCCCGCGATTTACCCCTCACATTACCTAATGCAGTCGCTGACAAAACATATTGTTTCTACGTTTGTTGAACCTGGAGGTATCTCTGAACAAAATCCAGTAGTTGAGCAGCTGGACCAGTTTAAGAGGACGCTATACCTGACAATGCATTTTTTGCCGCCCATAAGATTAACATTGCGAGAGGTTTACCCTTGGTTGGAAAGACACAAAATTTTGCCTGTACCTAGCCCTAACAATGTTCTAGTGCGTGTTCGAAGCAGATTTCCCAATTTCTCATTGGTTTCTTTTATTGCAACTATTTTGCAAATGCTAGCATCGCATACCTCAAGAAAAGTGCTGTATCTCGAAAACCAGTAAAAAGAATGGGAAATCTGCTTCGAACACTCCCTAGAACATTGTTAGGGCTAGGTACAGGCAAACTTTTGTGTCTTTCCCACCAAGGGTAATCCTTGAAAAGGAATCGCCGCTCGCAATGTTAATCTTATGGGCGGCAAAAAATGCGGACCCTATATTCATCTATATAGTCATCTATAGCGGACCCTTAAGAATTAGCCATCGTGCTCAGCTGGCAGCGTTAGTACATTCTGGAGACTTACAGTTTTCGGTGGGTGTGTTGAA
Source organism: Mesopsocus fuscifrons (assembly GCA_950004255.1). NCBI lineage: Eukaryota > Metazoa > Arthropoda > Insecta > Psocodea > Mesopsocidae > Mesopsocus > Mesopsocus fuscifrons. The sequence continues at coordinate 4,066,396 of OX465374.1, read as the reverse complement.
GCTATTGTTATCAAGGGTCTTAGACAGACGTTGATGGAGACTACAATCGCCTACTCCATTTCCAGGAAAGATCTTGAGTTTGGAGGAGGGTTCTCTTTTAATACAGGAACTGAAGGTAAAGTAGGTACAGGGAAATTTCACAGTTAGTCCGAAAGAAGTACAGTTTCCAAGTGCTCCTGCCGCTCGGGGCCTCACCCCATGCCCTTCTTTAAATTAACCCGTCATGACGATGGGTGATTTCAAGCCCCGAATAAAAAAAACCAGCTTTACGCCATACTATAAATTTTAAAATTAGCAAACTATAAACAATAATAATCCGAAACTTTAGAACCCCCCACAGTAGCCGGGCAAGGAGTGAGATCCCGAACGACAGGTTTTTAAACCGTTACAAGACCTACAGTTTATATGAGCTCAAAATTAACAGGTATACGTACTGTTTCGATACCCGCCACCAACGATCTACTAAGGCCTAAGGCTGGGTTATTCTGGATTTTTTTTAAGGGTCCGCTATACCTGACGGTGCATTTTTTGCCGCCCATAAGATTAACATTGCGAGCGGCGATTCATTTTCAAGGTTTACCCTTGGTTGGAAAGACACAAAATTTTGCCTGTACCTAGCCCTAACAATGTTCTAGGGAGTGTTCGAAGCAGATTTCCCATTTTTTTACTGGTTTTCGAGATACAGCACTTTTCTTGAGGTATGCGATGCTAGCATTTGCAAAACAGTTGCAATAAAAGAAACCAGTGAGAAATTGGGAAATCTGCTTCGAACACTCCCTAGAACATTGTTAGGGCTAGGTACGGGCAAAATTTTGTGTCTTTCCAACCAAGGGTAAACCATGAAAATGAATCGCCGCTCGCAATGTTAATCTTATGGGCTGCAAAAAATGCACCGTCAGGTATAGCGGACCCTGAATCCAAAAACGGAAAACGGTTACTTGTAAATTGGGTGCCATATCGGCTCTATGAATTCCTTTTGGAATTTTATTTCCCTAACTTAGGTACGCATGGCAATCATCTTTATCATGGTATACATTTTCAGAGTTTCTAACCCAGCCTATATGGTACGAAAAATTTCTATGCCCATCGGGGTTCGAACTCGTTGACCAGTCCGGAATTCAACCAGTAGAGTAGGATACTTCGGTACTGAAGGAAGTTGAGCAAATTGAAAGACAGTCAGTAGCGGTAATAAGAACCGGATACAGGGAAGCAGAAGTAGGGCCGGTAATTCCTCCTTCCGGGCTAAGCACGTGAATGACGCTGGTTCCGATTCGTCTGTTTGTTTCCTCGCGCCATTTGCCCTCATTTCCTTTCATTAAGACCCATTCACCCATCTCTCTTTACTTGTTTACAGCTTCAAGTCGGGGATTTGTTTATAAACAACCTCGTTAAAAACAATTGAACAGGTTTTACTTGATTATTCCTTTACAGGTGCTCTTGGCACTCTCTGATAAAATGTTGACGAAAATGAACAACGTTTCCCCATAAAATTGTATCCGCTATTTATACAGTAGTGTCTCTCTATAACGACCGTGAAAGGACCATGTTCGCTATAGAGAAAAGTACTCCAGAAATGTCCAAGATTTCATGAAGATTTCCAATGATTGCCTGAGACTCCCAACGACATTCCCAGCGAGATTCCTGCAGGTGTATTCCCTTTCTCGAACGCCAGCAAACTCACACAGCGAACACCTACTAAATTTATTGTAAGAAGATAAGGCACGCCATGATGCAATATGCGAAGAACAGTTCTTCTTACAATAATTTTTGAAGGTGTTAGTTGAGTGGGTTTGCTGGCGTTCGAGAAAGGGAATAGACCTACAGGAGTGGTTAACCCCTCGGCATTACCAAAAGAGTTAGGGTATGCCAAGGGACTGGATATAGCATCGCTTTGTGGTTTGAGGACGCTATACCTGACGATGCATTTTTTGCCGCCCATAAGATTAACATTGCGAGCGGCGATTCATTGTCAAGGTTTACCCTTGGTTGGAAAGACACAAAATTTTGCCTGTGCCTAGCCCTAACAATGTTCTAGGGAGTGTTCGAAGCAGATTTCCCAATTTTTCACTGGTTTCTTTTATTGCAACTGTTTTGCAAATGCTAGCATCGCATACCTCAAGAAAAGTGCTGTATCTCGAAAACCAGTAAAAAAATGGGAAATCTGCTTCGAACACTCCCTAGAACATTGTTAGGGCTAGGTACAGGCAAAATTTTGTGTCTTTCCAACCAAGGGTAAACCTTGAAATGTTAATCTTATGGGCGGCAAAAAATGCACCGTCAGATATAGCGGACCCTTAAGTAAATTTAGGTACATTTAGTAAAAACCACTTTTTTAGGGACTAAAAACCTCTGGAACAGTGTTTACAATGAAAAACTTAAAAGTCTATGCCACACCCCAGAACTTTCTCGATACAGGTCCTTCGTATTCTGTGAAAATATAACTGGGTCAATATATTCTACTTATGTACCTAGTCGTATAATGTATACCTGTGGTACTGAAACACTACAGAGACTATCATCTGAAGAGGGAGGAAAAGTTTATGTGACAGTGCTTTGTGAATGGCCTCGCCGCACCGACAAATTTACAGCACGGGTCTCACAAGCCTTGTGTATATTTTATATACTCTTATGCGGGGCTACTGTATATTTCAGCCATCATCTCCAGTCCCACTCCAGTTTGATTTGCACTTGTTTCTTTCTTTTCATTATTTATTTCGTGCAGAAGCCGCGGCATTTTCACTGTTCTTGGTTTTTAAAATTTTCTTTCATGTCAGCCTCCCAGTAGTGGAGTCTTTTTTGTCCAGGCGTTTGTAAAACTCCCAGGGGCGTTGATGTCGCAATCCAATGGGTTCAAAGTCCAAAATTGGGGGTTGAGCCCGAGTATTTCACTCACAGCATCGCTGTTCAGTTAGTATTTAAATTTTCTTTGATTTGCGTTAAAATCACTTCCTATACCACATTCCTGCTCAGCAATGGTTTTATTGGTAAAGCTCATTATCGTTAGGGAACAATTGTTTAATTATCCACTGTGATGAAAAGAGACTTTGTCGTGCCTTTGCTAATTGTGCTGAATTCTCCCTCTTGTTCAGCAATCTTCCCCCTCATAAGATGCGCCATCAATTTGAGAAATTTGTTTAGGGGAAGCGCGACATGAATTCATAACAATATCTTGCGTGGAAGACGTTGATAGCATATTAAATTAATTAAATAATTATTGTCAGGCTTGGAGAAATTACGAAATTATTCTGCGAAATACGGTTACTTCGATCGCTGGTGGTGTGCCACGAAAATTCCTTCCTTGTTATTATATAAGCTCCTTAGTTTTCATGAGACGAGTTTTCCTGAGTAAGCGATCTTGTTGTTAAACTGCTCTGCCATGACGTTCTCATAGCGATTTTCCTCCTCTTTTAATGGAGTTTTATGGAGCTTACGTACCCAGGGGAATCAAAAGACAATAGGTATCAGAAGATTTCTCCCGTAGAAAAATAAATACGTATGTTTCATTGGTTTACAGCTGACCCGAGTTTCCTTTGGTTACGAAGTAACGTTACGAGTACTCAGTTTCGGCCTTGTTCGGCCCCTGTGCAACTCTATAGGCCTCATTGGAACTAGTTTTAGATTTCTTAGTTGTCGATTGGTGGTAGAACTGAGTTTAGCTTAAAGATTCTACTTATAGGAGCTTAGTAAGCATATAAAGTGATGTCTGAGTTTGTAACCTGCAGGAATTTTTACGAGGGGTTAACCACTCCAGGAATCTTGTTCGGAATCTCGTTGGGAATCTCAGTAAATCATTGAATATCTTTATGAAATCTCAGGGAATCTTTGAAATTTCTGGAGTGGTTAACCTTTCGGGGTGCAACTTTCCATGAATCTCGTTTAGAATCTCAGAAAATCTTTGGAAATCTATATGCAATCTCACGAAATCTCAAGCAATCTCTGGAGTGGCTACCACCTCGAATTTTTATTTATTTTACTGTATTTTACAGGTCAGCTACCATTAGGGTAGGTAGTTGGTGCAGTTTTTAACTCTCGGACCATATAACGCTAACTGACGGATAAATCGTTAAACCAAACCTTGAAAATTCAAATCGATGTCGGTACCTTGTTATCCATAATGACCGACAAGCCAGATGGAAAGTGCGGCATCGCCGCAGAGAACGTGAAAGGTCCTCATGCCCCCCCGCTAGTTTTTAATGAGTTTTTCCGATGACCCGTTCAGCAGTTCAGCACGTTCTCCTTGGCTTCTCAGCATTAATCAAAACCTTCCACTAACGACAGCCTTGTCTGCGCTTCCGATGCTAATTTTTATCCTGTTGACTTTACTGCGACAAATGGGTTGTACTCATTTTAGTTACTTATGTGTGATTTAACTGGATCCTCACGTGTTTGTTCATAAAATGAACTTTAGGTTTCTAGAACAACCTTTTAAGTTTTTTATTAAAAAAAAAATAATAAGTACCTGCTTGAAGTCAGGAGCATTCGGAGACATTCGCAAAAGAAAATTGTTATGTTCTGAAATATAAGTAATGTACCTATTTTACAATTTGGTAGTCCTCTGTGCTGTTGTTCTTCCAATTATTATCCTCTCCCGTAAGATAGTTCTTAAGAATTGACTGTAGTGAGAACCAGTTGTGGAAAAAAAAATTATTTTAGCTCCAAGTTGAATGTACCCTTAATGCAAAATGAGGTGAAAAATGATAAACGTATTTATCCTACTTTGTTCTCTCGGTTCTCCCTCTTTTGTCATGTCATTTTGCTGGGAATGTACAGCTTTCGCAAAAGGAAAATTATCTTGTTTTTTACGTGGGGACAATTTGGTTCATTTCAAGCTCACCGACTTTAATTGTCTGTTTAGGGCAAGAGTTATTGCGAAAAGTAAGCAGGAGTAGGTAAATGAAAAAAGATGGCTAGCCATAAAATTCTCCGTGGTCGCAGAGCTTACCGTCGCTATATGAAAAGAAAAAGAAAGCTTCTCTACTTAATTTTAAGTTACTGTACTTACCTGACTCGCTTGGTAACAGGGGCGAAGTCTGAAATCAAGTCAAATGCTTTGAGAGGAATGCTGGATAGAGCCAAGCGTCCTGGACGGCCATTCTGGCCTGTTAGCATCCCCGGGAGGGATGGCTGTATTTGTATGGGTAACCTCCCTCCAAACCTGCTTAGGAAATAGTAGTAGACTTGAGTAGAAAATCTCAGGATCAGGTAGCTTTAGGTTTACGTAAGTAGTTGTAAAGTTCTGTAAATGCGAGACAAAACTAAGTATAATCAATCGTAAAAAAAAAAAAAAAAAAAAAAAAACAGAATGATTTTCAGCCCGTCTATGGGCCCTAGAACTAGGCCGAAACTGGCTAATAGACGGGCTACAGCTTCAGTTGGGCCTTCTACCTTACAGAATAAAAATATCTATGCAGTTAGTGGGTGCCTAGTCGAAGAAGTGGAACAAAAGACCGTTGAAGCAGCCACCAGATAGCGCGGAGATACAGTTTTGAAACACCTCTTCGTAGCTGAGCTGCTTTGAAACAAGTGGTTCAATTATGGGTGGGGATTGAATAGAATGTTGAAGATGTCATCACGGCAGGGAGTTGAGGGGTGATTACTGTCTTATAATGATGCTTTCAGCGATATGGAAGTATACGTACAGAAGAACAAGGATACAGCGCCTCTTGGCCATCATTCTGTTTTGCACAGTCTACGGACATAGTGAACATACTCTGGAAAACAAATTAAAGTAGGTATGAAGTTCGACGGCTGCCTGCTAAGCCATAATTCTTGGAATGGTGTAGTTACTGGGCTATAGGGCGGGGGGTTTTCTTCCTAGGGGCGCTGAGCCCCTAAGATTGGCCCAGGGTGGGGGTTGTTGGAGATGCCATCAGACTAGAGAGAAGAGGGATGATTACTCTGTGTGTTAATGATGCTTTGCGCTCCTTGGCTACGTGCGTCTGCTGAATAGACGAAGCAGAGACTAACGAGCCATCCGACGTGATATTAATTACTAAATAACGGAATTTACCGTCCTTAACCAAGGCGTCGCTTCGCGAAAGCCGCAGCCGAGGCTCCACTTTCAGTGCTTAAAGCTAGCATACTCTGTATCACTAATAAGGAGGTCTCACTAGCTCTGCAAAAAAAGGAGACACTAATGACTGTGATCTGGTTAGAGATGTTCACGTCGGTTGAGGTAGAAAACTTCACAGCTTCTTTTTTTATTTACTTCTGCAGTGCATTTCACTGAATTATTATGCATTTTTTTTATGTACTACATGGTAACGAGGTGCTACAACCCGAGCTCCGTCGCAATGTTCACTGAGTGTAGGAATATACAGATTAAAAAATGTTAAAAATAAATGTAGTGCTATCAGTTGATTGTTTTGCATATTTACAAATACATAAGGGTGAGCACACAACCATGTTTGTTTATGTTTTATCTAAAAGTTTTTGAGGAAAATATCCTGAAATATGATTGGTTAATTTATCACGATAAAAAGACGTATTATTATATTATATTTCAGAATATTTAAATATCCAACAATTTCCCCATAAAATGGCGAGAAAAATCATTCTGGTGCCACGTCTTTCCCGATTGTGTGCTTCGCCTTAGATAAAAGATTCGTTAGGGAACTAGGAAGAAAATAGAAAGCAGGGGCCACGAACCCGTTTCTTAAAGCTTCGTCTCGGTCGGTAATGAAGAATGGCAAGAGGGTTGAACGTAGCTGACGCTTGGACAAGATTTTTATAAATGCTATCCTTTCCCCAGTTCGCCTGAGAGGGGATGTGACGGGGGGGCATCTGTCAGCGACTGTGATATGTGAAATTATTATTTGGAGTATTTTTCCCTTTGGTCGACACGCAAGAGTTTTCTAAAAAAAAACATTTATTTTCATCAAAAGCACTGATTTCGAAAATCACGCAATTTTTTGATACTTCAAGTAGTTTCGTAGGTTTTTATGAAGTAGGTAGGTTCTGTATAGTGTCTTCAAGCGTAGGTAAAAACCAAGTCCCACTACGTTCATGGTTGGGCACTTCCAATATACTTACAGCCACGTCTTTTTCAATAATTTAACTCCTAAAAATATCAGTGTAAAAGGCTGAATTTCACCACTTTCCTATAGTATCCGATAGTGTCTCCTAACGAAAGGATTTAACGAACGGATTTACGTAATCGTATGTTTAGCTTGCGCCTTGTGCCTTGCGCTTGCACTTGTTTCTCTGCGATCGCACTTGTCGTAAGCTAAACATACGATAACGTAAATCCGTTCGTTAAATCCTTTCATTATGAGACACTATCGGATACTATAAGAAAGTGGTGAAATTCAGCATACCTGTCAGCACTAACCGTTTCCCTACCTATAGGGCAAGATAATACAGTTTTCAGGCTAAAATTAAGGGTCCGCTTAACCTGACGATGCATTTTTTGCCGCCCATAAGATTAACATTGCGAGCGGTGATTCATTTTCAAGGTTTACCCTTGGTTGGAAAGATATTTTTTTACTGGTTTTCGAGATACAGCACTTTTCTTGAGGTATGCGATGCAAGCATTTTTTGCAAAACAGTTGCAATAAAAGAAACCAGTGAGAAATTGGGAAATCTGCTTCGAACACTCCCTAGAACATTGTTAGGGCTAGGTACAGGCAAAATTTTCTGTCTTTCCAACCAAGGGTAAACCTTGAAAATGAATCGCCGCTCGCAATGTTAATCTTATGGGCGGCAAAAAATGCACCGTCGGGGATACCTAGCGGACCCTTAAAGAATTCTGAGATAAATTCCATGAATAAATCTAAAAATGCAAATCAGCACCATCTGATGCGCATAATGGTTTGGAATGAGCACAAGAGCCACAAAGGACATAAAGTCAGCGATGAAAGGGAAATGTTATCAGGCTAATTACCCTGCAGGTGCTGAGAAGGGAGTCACTGGGTATTCATAACTGTCTGCGACTCCAATGTTGAACCATGGTTGGATTCACATTTTTAAAAGACATTCTTTGAGAAGCCATACCTTTATTCCAAAATGCTGCCTATAGTAATCCCATCACAGACTTTTCCATTAGGAACTCTAAGCAAAAGTTGTCCCTCTCTATAACGACATTCTCTATAACGATTGAACGGTACGGTTCCTTGAAAACACTTGACTCATTTTCTCTGTAGCGAACTCTCTGCAAATTTACCCAATGTTTTCCCCATGACGATGCATTTTTTGCCGCCCATAAGGTTAACATTGCGAGAGGCGATTCATTTTCAAGGTTTACCCTTGGTTGGAAAGACACAAAATTTTGTCTGTACCTAGCCCTAACAATGTTCTAGGGAGTGTTCGAAGCAGATTTTTCAATTTCTCACTGGTTTCTTTTATTGCAACAAACTGTTTTGCAAATGCTAGCATCGCATACCTCAAGAAAAGTGCTGTATCTCGGAAACCAGTAAAAAAATGGGAAATCTGCTTCGAACACTCCCTAGAACATTGTTAGGGCTAGGTACAGGCAAAATTTTGTGTCTTTCCAACCAAGGGTAAACCTTGAAAATGAATCGCCGCTCGCAATGTTAATCTTATGGGCGGCAAAAAATGCACCGTCAGTTATAGCGGACCCTTAACAGTAGGACTCATCAGTGAACCCTCAGATGACAAAGTCATGTTTTACAGAAAAAAGGTTAATGGAATAGGGACCCCAAAGTGTCATTAAGACCATTAGTCGCAATTTCGTGACATCGGCCTGTTCTAGTTGTCGCTTGCTTCACAAAAACAGGCATGATGTTTTTTCTCACTACAATATAAAATTTCTTAATGATTTTAGCAATCTGCAAGGTAGAATTTCAGATGGCTCAAGCTGACTTCCCACTAGATTTGTGAGAAGGAAGATGATGACTGTTCCACACTAATTTGGTCTTTTCCTCCTTCACAGAAAAATAGTAAAAAACGTAAAGAAAATCTAATTTTATAAAATTATTTTTAGGTCAGAAAAATTGCTTCAGCGATAAATTGAATACCTTTTTATGAAACAATGTTGATAACGGAGATTTTCATTAGGTCCCTAAATTCTGCTGAAAAGTTTTCGGATTGGGAACAGTGCTGAAATTTTTCCAGTCCGTAGGTTTAGCGAGTGTGCGCGGTCGGGGTGCTGGCTGAGCAGCTTTTCTGGCTCACCGCTCTGGCAGCTGGAGGTGCTCTCGGGGCTTCCCCCGAGGCTGGGATTAATTTAATGCAATTTCCATGTTCAACCATGGCATTCACTAAAAATTGGGGTGTTTTAGCATTTTGGATAGACTGCCCGAAGCGCTCACTCGGCCAGTGAACGGGGTAGCACTCCCTCAACCTCCTGGGGCCCACGGTGTGAAAAAAAACCCATGAATAACTAAATAACAGCATTGCGTAGGTGGCTCCCCTGTACCTATTGGGTGGAGAACGAACATGCAATAGGTCTATAGTTTTTTCGATTCAATAGTACGGGTGACGTTGAACGAACAATTTTTCTTGCGAGAAATCTTTCAATGCTTATAGACCTTGTTTGCTACAGGAAATACCTATAGCAATGACAAGGGCTCACTGGCAGGAACAATACCTGAGAACAAAAGTTTTTAAGTGAACAACGAGATGGCTAAGGCAGAGTTCCAGCACACTCGATTCGGACAAGGATATCGCCGATTCTTTGGAAATTTACCGGCAAACATGCGGGCGAAAATCCACCATGACTAATTTCGAAACGAGGGGTTAACCGCTCCAGGAATCTCGTTTGGAATCTTATTGGGAATCTAAGGCAATCGTTGGAAATCTTTATGAAATCTCAGGGAATCTTGGAAATTTTTGGAGTAGGTAGGGAATCTCAGGCAATCGTTGGAAATCTTTATGAAATCTTAGGGAATCTTGGAAATTTTTGGAGTAGGTACTTGAAACCCTTCGGTATGCATTTTTCCACGAATCTCGTTGAGAATCTCAGGAAATCTTAAGAAATCTTCAAGCAATCTCAAGCTATCTCTGGATTGGTTAGCCCCTCGTTTCGAAAGCACAAGGTATACTTCATAACTACTAGGAGGTGTATTCCCTTTCTCGAACGCCAGCAAACCCACCCAACTAACACCTTCAAAATTTATTGTAAGAAGATAAGTCACGCCATGATGCAATATACGGGGAACAGTTCTTCTTACAATAAATTTTGAAGGTGTTAATTGGGTGGGTTTGCTGGCGTTTGAGAAAGGGAATACACCTGCAGGTGTAGTACGCGGGGCAACCACTCTGCCGCCCCGGGCCTGATTTTTTTTTTCCATGAATAGGAAAATAACACTGTGGAGCGGTCGACTATACCCAACACCTCATTCCCTATTCAGCGGAGAAATCCCAAAGGCTTCGAACCACTTCTACCCTCTTGGCTTAGTAGACATTTTGAATAGTTCATAGAGATTCAGGGGAGGTCTCACGTGGCCTTCTGTTCAGCTGTGAGCGGCGTGAATTATTTCTAATATTGATGTCTTGAGAAGTGCGGTTTTCTGTAGTTTCGGCTTTGAATTTCAGGTTCTGGTAACTTTTAAGAGGACGCTATACCTGACGATGCATTTTTTGCTGCCCATAAGATTAACATTGCGAGCGGCGATTCATTTTCAAGGTTTACCCTTGGTTGGAAAGACAGAAAATTTTGCCTGTACCTAGCCCTAACAATGTTCTAGGGAGTGTTCGAAGCAGATTTCCCAATTTCTCACTGGTTTCTTTTATTGCAACTGTTTTGCAAATGCTAGCATCGCATACCTCAAGAAAAGTGCTGTATCTCGAAAACCAGTAAAAAAATGGGAAATCTGCTTCGAACACTCCCTAGAACATTGTTAGGGCTAGGTACAGGCAACATTTTGTGTCTTTCCAAGGGTAAACCTTGAAAATGAATCGCCGCTCGCAATGTTAATCTTACGGGCGGCAAAAAATGCACCGTCAGGTATAGCGGACCCTTAAGGCACATCTCCACCTCCACTTGCGGCATGTTTTAAATCACAACATTTGGACATAAAATGATACTTTGGAAGTTAGGTTACCTGCTCTACTTTTAAGCTATGTGGAGGATAGCTCCTGCGAAGGTATAGGTAGTACCTATAGTAGGGGTGGGAGACAAATCCACCAACTAGACACTATTTGAAAAATTATCCATCGTGCTCTGCCGGCAGCACTACAAAACACTAAACACTATAGTCCTCCAGCCACCTTCTTAGTACACTATGGGGACCTGCAGTTTTAGGTGGATTCCCAACCGTCCCAGTCTACCTGAGAAACTTCGATAAGATGACTATTGAACATTGGCCACAAGTGGGGCGTTGTCTTGGATATTGCAGTTGAGCACTATACGTCAGCTACTGCAACGTCAGGAGGTGTATTCCCCTTCTCGAACGCCAGCAAACCCACCCAACTAACACCTTCAAAATTTATTGTAAGAAGAACTGTTTCCCGTATATTGCATCATGAATTGCCTTATCTTCTTACAATAAATTTTGAAGGTGTTAGTTGGGTGGGTTTGCTGGCGTTCGAGAAAGGGAATACACCTCCTGGAAAAGAAAAGTATAGGTGCCCTTTGAATCCTCTGAGGAGTTCGGCAAGAAAAACCTAGTTTAGAGTCATCTTTAAACTCCAAAATGAAAAAAGTTTTGTCAAAGACACGCGAAATGTCATAGTGTAGACCAGGCCCGTATCCAGAAAGCGGTCATGGGGGGGGGTTTTAGTGTCAAGGGGGGGGTTTTAGCCTATATTTTTTTTGCTTCACGTTGGTATTACCATGTTAATTTTCCGCTCATGGGGGGGGGGGTTTAACCCCCTAAACCCCCCCCGTGGATACGGCTATGGTGTAGACAGAAGATATCCGACACGTATAGGGGATCCGACGAGAGCGCCCTGATGGTAGATTCCGAACAGTAATAGGTGAAGAATAGGGGGAATAGGGGTGAGATGGCTCCGTGAACCCACTCAAAAATAAAATTGCTCGTAAACAGACGAAAAGCAATTAACTGATAGGATCTTTGCCCCTGCTTCGCTCCCATACACAACCCTGCTACATCTCCCAATATAATGACTTTCTCCGGCATTTTACGGCCCCTAATGCTGGCGAAGGCTGATTTGTCGCCTCCACCCTCTCCAACCTCTCTGGCACCCTCAAAGGTCACCCAACGTCACATCCCCTGTCATTCCGAGCCAACCTTTTCACCCCTTTTGTGGAGATAGGGTGCCCCGAACTCAAAAAGAGGTTTTTTGTTTCCGTCATTTTTTTCTTTATGAAATTCTTACGTGTGTGCGCCTATAAAGACGCCATTTCAAGTCTCCCGACTTCACCTCAGCTTGGGCCAAGCACAATTTAAAATCAGGATCGTCAGTACTCATTACAATATCCAACAATTTGGCAGCCATGGTTCGACATTCCTGAGGTAAAACAGCCCAAATTGGCTACGTAGGCAGTAAAAAAAAAAATTACAAAACAGAAAAAAGCATGTGTATTTAGACACATTGTATCGAGCCTGAGCTTTCGGATGCCACAGGGGCTTTTCCACCCCTCCCCCCCCCCCCCCCCCCCTACGGGATTTGCAAATTGCGGCGCCGTGACTGAGAGCAAACAGCACGTCGTCAAGAGCGTATTGAAAACAGATTATTGTAATTTGGTTTATCAGCTATTTTTGTTTGATCAAGCGCGGACGACAAACAGGAGAAAATCGATAGGAATGATTTACCTACAAAATCATGGTGTTTTCAGCACAAATTGTCACCTCTTTTTTCACGCTTTTTATTTAGGGGTGGATCGATACGGGATGCTGTGGTGGGGCTGTTGATAATAGGAGTTGTAATCTGAAAAATTCCTTCAACCTTCGTTGGGTAGTGAACCTTCCGCTTTTGAGCTTATTTTCAGTATGTTATTTATAGAATAAATAAAAAAAATAAACATTCACAACATAAGTAAGATTTAAAGCAATTATTTACATAACGGAAACAAAGAACTTGGACCCTGAAGGTTCATTCGATTCTTTCAAAATAAACAACGGAAATTCCACTTTGTTGGTCCTTTTTCCGGCTTTGTGTCTCTTTACCGACCGTTTCAGTCTCATAGGATTGAAGTAAATAGGAAGACTAGAAACTGTAGGCCCCCGTCACATACTTACAAGATGGCTGAGGTGCTGCCAGTTAGTTAGTGTGACCTATTGAGAATTAAAAATGTAGTACAGTTCAGAAAACTCATAGTGAATGGAAAATAAAAAATTTCGAAACAATTTATTGCAGCCGATTGCAGCAGTTATGCAGGTGCTTTGTTTCATAAACATGAAACTTTGAAAAAGAAGTTTCTTTGGGAGTTGGGTAATTATTAAATAATTGCTTGGTAATTTCTACCCAGGAGATGGTATGAAAGTCTGCGAAATTGAAAAAGTTGGGTGCACGGAGCTGGGGGAAGTGCATAATTTGAGATAAGAGAGGAAACTGTAAATAGAGGTGGTGGAAGCGGTACAAAGAGTCCAAGATATGCATTTCTCTTGTAGCTGTGTGCCTCAAGCTTTTTTATGGAATCGTAATCGCTCGCCTTCGTAAAAGCCTCTCAGACTTTCTCCAGCTTTCTACTTTTCTCCGTTTCCGTTTGCTCGTGCAATTTTCTCTTATTTTGTTTCCAGCATAAGGTAACTTTTCCCTGGATGATATGGTTTTCAATCCTTGCCACACTAAACTCAAGCAACGTCGCCTACGGTTACTTCTTCAGTGGGAGACCTTCGAAGTAAAACATTGCTGATTTATTTCGACCACTCTACTTTCTGTCAGACTTCAGCACCGGCAGAACCATTACTGGAAATTTCCCGCACTGCTGAATGTTGTATTTACATCTTTAAATTTATGTCACCCCATCGGTTGGTACGCACAATGAATTTTCTCATTTCTTCAGCCATATAGAGGTGAAGTTCTACAGGCCTTCTCTGGGCCTGGTGCGAATGGGGTCGGTTGGCTGCGGGAAAGGCATGTCCAACTACCCCCTGGAGGAAAGCTTGTCCAAACGCATTTCTAACCCCCAGCCCTTCTGGATCCCTATCTTCATTTTCACCCCCTAAATTCTACTTTTTTCCTTTCTTTGCTTTCTCCAAGTTTCCCTACCTCAAGGCTTCTTTACACTTTACACTTCCCTTTCCCTAAATTAGAGAATTCTTGAACTTGATTAGGAAAACCAAGAAACTCTCTTTCGGTGTTTCCATGGTTTGAATTTATAACCTTCTCAATATTTGGGAGATATTACGTTGCTTTTAACGGGCTTCTCCTAAGGGGGCGTTGTTAACTTCGGGAATTTTACTTTACGGCCTTGGCGGCTTCGTGAAGAAGTGGTTTCGAAAAAAATTGAGAACTCAGCAATGTAGATTTCGAGTTGTATTTTATATAATTTGCACGTGCTCAGTCAGGGTGAGACTTTCCTGGGCTGAATCTTCTCTCACTTTGACTCTCGAGGGTAGGTCTCACCCTGGCTGTGGACAAGGGGAAAGGGCAGCCATTATAGGGTTGGGGGTAGGGTTAACCACTCATTGGGAATCTCGTTGAGAATCATTGGAAATCTTTATGAAATATCAGGGAATCTTGGAATTATTTGGAGTGGTTCATCTTTCTATTAATATCTTTGGGAATCTTTGGAAATCTTTATGGAATCTCAAGGAATCCCTGGAGTGGTTACCCCCTCGGTTGGAACTTTTGATCAGTGATTCAAAACGAAATAATTTCAAAATTATAATAACTCTGCGTATCAAATTTACGTACGTGGGATATTGCCCAAACTGACGAATCCAACTCCCAGCTGAAGCACGTAAATGACTAAATTTATCAGAATCATGTTTCGTGCCCTGCCAGAGGGGGATGTTGTACCTATATAATTTTGTTGGGGAGGTGTAGAACCCTTGCCCGGGGCTGGACCATGCTGGGGAACCATCTCTGTATTTCGCTTAACTGACTCAATTTGGGGGAGGCACGTCCCTCCAGGCTGTGAAAAACCTGGAATGAAGCTTCAACTTTGTCAGGACTCGACAACTTTGTGAATTCATTAAGAGTTATTCAGATATGAGCAACTTTGCGCTGGGCGTATTGTAAACTTTCCAATATAAGACAGTTTCGTGCAAACTTAGTTCCGGATGAAAACTTGCACTTTCCTTCCCCGAATCGTATTCTATTAATTAGTGTGACTGCTATGGAAATTGAAACTTCTACCTAGGTTATTATAACTTTTCATATTTCATTCAATCGACTGCTTTTGTCTTCAATCTCCGCTAAAAACGAACTATACGGGTTTTAAGTTATTCGTTGCATATATCTTATTGTATATCAGTTTCGTACAATATTCAACATTTTGCTATTTACTTTTTTGAAATTTTTTATTAATTTTATCTGTAAACAAGTTTGAGTTTACGTGGAAGTTTTTTATTGTGTATTATCGGTTTTACAAAACATGTTTTTTGATTTATTCTCTGAAGTTTTTTGAAATTCGTGATGATCTGAGTAGTGATGCACGAAAATTTCCTGTCTTGCTTTTGTTCTTGCATGCAAGAACAAGAAAAAGAACAAGAGTTGATTTTGGCTGCAAGGACAAGAACAAGAAATGACTTGCAAGAACCACAACTCTCGCAAGAGTCTTGCGAAAACAGTTTTTTTCCAAAGCTTCATTCATGGACTGCAGTCCATATTTTGTACAAAACACTCTGCAGACTATGCGACGATAGATTGCACTTGCATGAAATGGTCGTTCGGTAGGCAATAAACCACATTATAACCGCAGAAAATTCCATGTGTATACAAGAAATTGCAAGAGTCTCGCAGCAAGAACCAGAGCAAGAGCAAGAAATGATTTCTACTGCAAGAACAAGAACAAGAATAACATAGGATTTTTACTGAAAGAAGAAGATCAAGATTCGTTTTGCGAGAACAAGAATAAAAACAAGAAATGCCGTTTCTTGTTCTTGTTCTTGCATCGTGCATCACTAGGCACACCCCCGCCATAGTCTAATATGTCAGCTATATACTGCTGGAGAGGAAATTGTTCATCTGGAACTTCCTCCCTCTCATGTAAAAAGATATGGACGAGAGTAAAAGCTGACTTAGACCCAATAAAGAATAAAGTATCAAAGAAGAAAATTTTTATTATACCCACGCACTAACTTCTCGAAAACCCATGTTTTGAACAACTAAAACAACAGGGGGCGTAGCCTACTGTCCTAGCAATGGGAAGACCATAAATTTGTGTTATTTTCCGAATTGTTGGAATTGAAGGCAGAGTCCTTCTAGAATAAAATACTTTTAATATCACTAGATTCAGATTACATTTTATATTTTGGCAACAACTCCAGTTTCCCTTATCTCCGAGAAAACATATTTTCCGGAGCGTGCATTTTCGATGGTCAGGGCATCCCAATGTAGCATTCCCTTTTATACATACTAAGGTTTTTAGTAGATTTATTATTTCCCCTTAAAACAAGAACAGACTGTCATATACACGTAAAATAAAACAATAAAGGCATCAATATTGACGGAAAATTGGCGGTTTTTTTTTTGGTGTACTTTTACAAAAGAAAACTGTCTCATTTTTACCAAAAAATAAATAAAAATTCAAAAACCTTCTCTCACCAACCATTAACCGTTAATTATTACAATAATATATTTATAATATCTGCTGTATGCTGGAATAGAAATAGTTGTTGCGTTTGGTCAGAAAGAATTTCTGAGCCCTGAGTCACCCTGAGTGTTCGACTGAGAAATATTTACTGAAGAAATAAAGATTATAGTGGCCCAGCAAAAATGCCGGAGTTTAAATATCGAATGCAATAAAACGGTATCAAACAGAGATCTTCATATACCAATAACTTGTACTACACAATCTTGTTCGGACGCAGCGTTTAATTTTGTAAACTTGTAGTTGGCAGACTTTGAAAGGGGTTGGGAGGGGGTGGGGGATGTAATTCCATGCATGAGAATTCCTCCCTCTTTAGTACAACTTTCTGCTTCTCACCTTCAGCTAAGCCGTTCTTTTCTACTCATTGTATTATTTTATTTTTTTCATGGTGGTTTTTCTTTCTCTTGTTTCTTCTCCATGTCTGTTTTCGATAAGTTTATAAGTGTTGAACGGTTAATCGCACTAAGAAGTAAAATTACGATTCTGAAGGTGTGGGACTAACATTTTGAGTTTTTTTTTTCATTCTGAATATAGGTTTTTTTCAGCGGTAAACAAGAAAATTATATCTGAAGAGATACTTTTCAGCAATTTCTATATAAAAATTTATCCAATAACGGCTCTTTAATGTATCCTTTTATTTTTCCTTGTATCAATTAAGTGAATAGATAATTTCCTGGACATAGCCTGTGGGAGTTTTTCATTTATTTACCTAACATATTTCATCATATCGCTTTATCAGTTTGTGGGGAATTTCCCAGTATTAATCACAGTCTAATCAAATAATGTATTTCGATAATTTTATCATTATTTAATTAAAGTTAGTCACCTATTTTAATAATTAATTCAAACATAATAATATCTACTCTACACTAAAATATAAAATAATTCCGCCTATGTTTCATCCCTCCAGGTAGCAGCTGTGAACTGCTTTGATAAATCATTTCGTTGTATTTCATCAGCCAATTCCAAGCGGGGGAGTTTGCAGTACGTGCACTAAAACTAGATGTAAAGCTAGCCACATGCCACATACCATGCGTCCTGGAATGGCGGGGCTGGGATGGCGAGCTGGGATGGAAGGTTGGGATGGCAGTCCTGGGATGGCGGGGCTGGGATGGCGGGGATGGGATGGAGGGGCTGCGATGGAGGGGGTGGAATGGCGGGTCATCCATTTTGCGTGAACAAAATCGGTTGACATCGTCAAGTTCCTGGTATTGTACAGTCCCCTCTACTGACAACTGACAAATAAGGCTCCAAAATAAACAAATAAGGTAAAATAAGTAGCGTGCTTACAGAGGATGAGGTTTGCGTGTCCGCTGAGCCTCCCCACTTTTGTTTATTCTATTTCCTTCACACACCTCACTATCAATTACTTAGACGCCCTTCCGGCTACTTTACCGACAACAATCTACCACTTGCTACATTAGGTACAAAAAAATTTCAATATTGAAAGTGATTTGGAAAGACTGTGCAAGGCCTACATTATCGTTTTGATGTACCGCAGCTACGCTCAATATCCTACCCCACACTATCGAAAGCGGCTAGATGGACGACCTCCTTGACTCGAAATATTCATTTTGGAAAAAACTTGAAACTTCTGCTTCGGTAGACTCTGAAGACCCCCTATTGGGGTAATAGCTGTGAACAGGTCAGCATACAATACCTATAGGACCCTACCCTAAGTGCTGATCTCTCCTGCGGATCGCTTAGTGAACGATCTGCCCTCTTAAGTCCACTTAGTAATACTATTCTATAGGTATAATGAGAATAATCAGGATTTGCCGTAATGCCCGCACTGTTCTATTTCATTCAACAATAGAATGGTCTCGAAGTTGTGGTAGAAGCTATTGTTCTATTAAATAATAGGTACTTATTAAGGCTTGTTCACCTTTAAACAAAAGGGGTACAGAACAACAATACAGCTGAAGATGTCATAACTCAGTTTCTTACTGAAAAGTTACTGCTTAAATCCAAACAGCGTAGGTAGGTCGTTTCGAGTTTCGACCCTATACCTGAAAATAGCTGTTGGTAAAATCTTCATGAGCCTTAGTACTTAGGTGTTCAATCTGTTGTCCCTCCCTTCAGAGGATCTCGAGGGGTTAACCACTCATTGGGAATCTCGTTGGGAATCATTGGAAATCTTTATTAAATCTCAGGGAATCTTGGAATTTTTTTGGAGTGGTTACCCCTTCGGGGTTCCTCTTTCTATGAATATCGTTGGGAATCTTTGGAAATCTTTATGGAATCTCAGTGGAATCTCAAGGAATCTCTGGAGTGGTTACCCCCTTGGAGGACCTGTTCCCTTCCTATTGTAATTTTTGGTTTGAACCTTCAGCGCTACAGTTCTGCTTTCAAGTTCTGAAAGTAGCCATGTGGACGCACTCCACATATCCGAATTCTATCTCAAAGTACAGGCGGCTGTGCTCTAATATTAATTCAACAAGTCCCCGGTGGCTGATTTCGTGCCGGGTGGGAGAATGGCGAAGTGCTGAAAAGCGATAGACCTGTCGCCGCAGGGTGTGCCTGTAGACTGCAGACTGCAGCCCCTCAACAGGTTGCCCGCAGCGCGAACCAACCCCCGTGGCAACACCGCGAACTACCCTTTGTATCCTCACGCTTTACCGATCTCAACTTAAGGGCGAACAAACATTTTTTCTGCAAACTCTATGAGGAAACTATTGGATATTTAAATGTTCTGAGGTATAAAATGTCTTTTTAAATAATTTTTGTCGACTGAATTTTTCCCCGAAATTAACCGATAGCAAAATTACATCACATTCTGTGGTACTTCGGCCGGTATAAAAAGACATATTATATTTCAGAACATTGGAATATCCTGTAGTTTCCTCATAAAGTGTGCAGAAAAACGTAAACAATCGCACGACTGCATATAGGCACCCTTAAACAGAAAACAGTACTATTAAAGGTATACCTACATATCCGAATTAAAGCAGAATACGTTGGCTTCTTTGTTCGTCAAGGAAGTAAACAACCTTGCTTACTTTCACGGTATGCGCCTACGAATGGGAATCAGGGTAAATAGATGCTAGATAATGGCTTGCAGGTCTTTGTGCTTTTGGAATAAGGTAATGAGAAACCTTCCAGCGTTAGTACCTACATTCCAGCAGCGTTAGTACCTACATTCCAGCAGCGTTAGTACCTACATTCCAGCAGCGTTAGTACCTACATTCCAGCAGCGTTGTCTCGTTGGCATAATTTTTGTCTAGATAGGGGTGGCTTAACCAAAAACTGTATCTTGCAGTTAAAAGTCCATGATAAGGGCGCTACCTGTAGGGTGGTAACAGGCAACTACTTTTCTTTTCGGGAGATAACGCTGTAGGCTGTAGTGACCTACTTTTAGGTGGCACTGTAGTAGTACCTAGACTTATTTTGGTTCACATTAATACATACTTATTTAAAATCGTCTAGTAAACCAACAGTAGTGGCTGAATTATGTCGAAAGGTTTTTTGAGAAAAGGTCTAATTTAAAAAGGGGAGCAAGGGAGTTGTCCTTACTCCGGCCCTGGGCTGCAGTCTGAGAGGGAGAACAGCATCATGTTAATTTCATACCTGGGCGAGTCCGTGATGAATTTGAAAAGAACGCCCAGAGGTTTGTCCCCAAATCCCCTGGCCCATACCGGGCTCAGGGTTTCCCCTCTCGCCCACAAAACCCAGCCCCATTCTGAGTGGCTTTCTAGGACTTTTTTCAGGTTTTACATTGAATAATAGTAACTCTAAAAATGTGTAGGAGTAGGTACATCACACATTGACTGTTTTCTAAAATTGATACTGTAGTCTCTCCCTATAATGACCGTCCAGCTCGCTATAGAGAGTGTTCGTTATAGAGAGGGTGTCATAATGAGTCAGGTTTGTCAATGGACTGTATAGGGTTCGCTTGTTAAATTGAGGTTTCCTGACGGATTGTCGTTATACACTTACCTATTTACGCTATTTACCGACCTGCTCAGTATTGGACGTCCAGCCTGATCAGTAGGTAAATATTTCTTCGATTATGGTAGGTATACTTAAGGGCGTCTCCAGTCATTTTTGTTTATATTTTTTTCTGCACACTTTATGAGGAAACTACTGGATATTTAAATGTTCTGAAATATAGGTAATGTCTTTTTTTAACGTCATAAATTAAGAGGCTATGTTGTGATTCACGATCGGTTAAGTGGACGACATCCACTCGCTCCAACTAATTTCTGGCTAGTTAGTGCGTTGTTGCGTGGAGTCCATCCAATGACTTATGCGGCATAAGCTAAGTATGCAAGACCCAGCGAGCGTGATAGTTGATTGCCTCGTCAGCTCCACCCGCTTAGAATTAGAACGGCATATATTCATGTTGCAACGCCTCGTTACAATATCCGAAGCGAATTTCAATATTTTTTAAAAATAGTTTGGCGTACATTTATCATTTAAATAACTACCACATTCCATTACAATATCTTTTGGCAAATTAAAATCGTTTTTTTCACCCTCGTAAGGATAAATGCCTAGGCTGTAGAGGCCGTAATACCTGGGAGGGTGTAAACCACCCCTGCGTCAATGGCATCAGGGTTTCTTTTATTTTGGCGACAAGTGTCACACCAAATCCACTTTATACGCACGTACTCCACGAATCGTATCAAGATTCGTAAAATTCTGGGAGCAGCAAGATTTCTAAGAGAAAAAAATCTACTTTTCACCCCCTAACTTCTTAAGGGGGATGAATTTCACAATTTTACCAGCAAAGTGAACTAGCTATACATTTTCTTAAATTTATGTAATTTTTTTCGTGGAATTTCCTCCAAAACTAAAAGCGTAGCAACGTCCTAAGTCCCCCAGCTATGGATGTCGTCCACTTAATGTTGGACAGTTTTTTTGTTGACAAAAAACACTCGATCGTAAAATTACAACATGACATGACGTTATCCAATAGATGACGTCTTACATAAGTAGGTATCATAAAAATAGTCTTACGACCTTATCGGAAAAAGATTAAATCACCATATTGTCCTTAAATGGTTCACTTTAGTAAGTCGAAGTAGTCGAAGTATTGGATTGGTGCTTAGAGAGATGCATAGTCGAGATTTGTAAAGTTTCGTCTGATTCGGGTGCATGTAGTTATACTAAGACCATGATGGAGTATAGGGATCGCTAATACTAAGGATTTAAGAGATTACTTCATCTCCCTTTGCAGTAAGCTGCAGCTCTAGGGAATTTCCTCTGAGTAGGTACCTCTATCCTTGCTGAGTACTGCATTGCCCGAAGAAGTTTTGAAAATATTGAAGAAAGGTGACTCAGGTTCGACTGCTGATGGCCCGAAAAAAAATTTCAGTCAGCCCCCCCCCCCCCCCCCCCCCCTCCCCAGAAACCGTTTAGCCACCTTCAGGACTTTTCTGACCTAATACACATAACACCACATAAAGCCATGCCTACCCCCCAGGTGAGGAGAAGGTCTGGGGGGCTTAGCCCCCCAGGTTTTTGGTCCTGCTACGCCCATGGTGAAAACCTACCCTAAGTATAATCCTTGAAGGATGAAGGGTAGTTTAGTCAGTTAGTAGATACTTAGTCGGTGAGTTGTTCTTGAAGTGGCTTATTTTCTCCAATACGAAGAATAAATTACACCTTCGTTGTTTCAGAGTTCACGGAGGGGGGAAGGGGAGGTTGGATTTCAGAAGGAAACAGGGGGAGTTAAGGACCTGAGAAGCCTAGGGCGGCCGTCGTCCAGTCAAGAACGAATTTATCTGATGTCTGACTCACATCAAAACTTGAAATGACTTTTATTCGAAAAAGAAATTTTTCAAATTAAAAACACGGACTGAGAGAAAGATGTAACCCGTGAGCTGTATGACATCCAACTACAGTTTTCTTACAAAAAAGATGGAAAAGTTAAAGTTTGAGGGTAAACATAATATTATTTTGTTATTAGGGGAATTCGTTCCTTTGTGCATTACTATCAGGGTTCCATTTACCAGGTTCGTCGTAAGAAGGAACGTTTCACTCTGAGTTGGGCAAGGAAAATGTCTCCAACTGAGCGTCCCGCAGGCTTTCTTACATAAAAACACAGCCAGGAATGGAGGAAATCCCAGTCTTAATATTACGCCGGGTGAATTTTTATAAGAATAGGGAATTGACGAGTACAGCTGGCTTTGGGCGGGTTTTATTCCCCAGTTAATGGCACTCAGCTCAAAAAAGTCACCTCAGTTTCCCCATAGCATGCATAATATCTACTCTTTTATGAATTTAACCGCTATTTCAGGACCGAGTATTTGTAAAATGATACACCTTACACAGGTACGAAAGGGGGCGTGGGTTACTGAGTCCTACAAAAAGTAATGGGAAAAATTGCTTCTATACGAACGAAAAAACCAATAAAAATTAGGTGCCTTTTAGAAAAAACACACGTCTGATGACTCCAAAAGAAAAGTCCTACCCTGACCGAATTAGAACATCTCAGTCGAAGCTCCTTGAACTGAACTCACACTGTATCCATTTCAGAGAGACTCAAATCAAGTTTGCTCAAGAAAGAAGGAAGCTTTCGAAAGAGAGTGTGGAGTTTTTCATTTTTCCAATTGAAATTTATCTTCCGTGTCAAGTAAGATTTTCGAAAAAAGACAAACTTTCTCTCAGGAAAGTGAAAAGGTGACGGGAGTGAATCCAAAATCACATCCCGATGGGATTTCCTGTACATTTCCCCTCCAAAGTGTTTTGTAGTTAGCTTTCTCGTACATTTTTGCCAGGAAGAAAACTCGCCGAAAACTAAACTTGTCTTGATAGGTGAAAAGGCTCTCGACTTTTTCCCAAGTTTAACGTGAAAGTTATCATTGGTGTCGGGAAGCCAAGAGTGAATTGGGCCTCATTTATATTTTACAACTGCTTACTTTTTTATTTCAAAAAGTTTGAGTGAACTGCAGCCCTCACTAACTTGATAGTGACTAGGGTAGGTAATGTTTTTCAAGTTTTTTATTTTTCACCATTCCTTTTAGAGGATGTTGTTATAGTTTGACGGAAAGTTTCGCTCTTTCCCTTTTAGTTATCAATTAAATAAGGAGTTCTTTTTTTATACCTACTGTGGGCTGAAGAAGTCACCGGTCTGAAGTATCAACTCGTTCTACCTGTGTTCACATTCAGGTTGCAACCCTAAGTGTTAACCACTCCAGAGATTGCTTGAGATGGCCAAAGATTTCCAGGGATCCTCAACGAGATTCTTAGAAAGATGCACCCCGAAGGGTTAATAACTCCAGAATTTTCCAAGATTCCCTGAGATTTCATAAAGATTTCCAATGATTGCCTGAGATTCTCCACGAGATTCCCAACGAGATTCCTGGATTGGTTAACCCCTCGTTGCAACCTTAACTGCAGTTATCTTCAGGGAGCCTCATCACCGTCTATTCCTCACATCCTCTCCTCTCTGTATGCTGTCGACTTACCCGTAGCCTTAACGCAGCCTCGATAGCCGAGTGGACTAAATGGTCGACTTTTGAGGAGCAGTGAGAGCCGGGTCACACCGGTTCGATCCCGATCCTACCAAAAAGTTTTTCTGCTCGGCATTCACCTCTGATATGTTCAGCATGTCAAGTGAAATGTATATCGAGACTGTGGTGGTTCGGAACCCACCTAAAACTGTAGGTCCCCATCGTTTACTCGATGGCTGGGGAGCTGGTATTTGGTAGTGCTACCAGCTGAGCACAATGGATAGTTCTTGAAACAGTCTAGTTGCTGGGCTTGTCCCCCCCCCCAACCCTCAACTATTATTTACTATACCCGTAGCCTTTCCAATAAGCCTATATACACACTATTCTGTATTACTGTATCAAAAATATCGATCGCTTCATTCTTTTTTAAAAGAAATTTACAGAACTAGTACCTTGAAAAACCCTGTTCTAGAATTGAAGACAGGTTTCCTAGAAGTTGATACACGTACCTTTTTATGAAAGAGAAAAGAAGCTCAAAGCAAAGGATCGTAGACGTCTCGTGCTTTGGCGAAACCATGTTTTAATGAAGAACGAGCCAGCAACACTTCTTTTGGTTTGTTTCCCTACTCTTAAATTGAAAAAGTTTCTCTTTGGGAAGGAGGAAAAAAGGTCCTTCCTCGAGATTGAAATTTGAGGTCAAGTTGAAGTGAGCTTTTCTTGTCACTATCCCACTTTCCCGCTTGTTCTAACTTTAGAAATGAGCTTTTGTTACATTTAAACAAGCTTTTAAATCTTTGACAACTTTGGTTTTCACTTGGTGTCTGTAATGACAGGACTTTGATTAATTAAAGTATTTCTTGCAACTCTTTCCTTCTATAAAAAATTAAGGATGTCACTTTTTACTCAAATTTATACCACTAGTTTTGGTATTAATTTTATTGACTTTGAATTAAACCGTACAGTTGCCAAACTTCTGTCAACACTCTGATATAAAAGGATAACACCACTCATTTGTAAAAAAAATGGAAATTCCTGTATTTTCTGAGGGCCGTATTGCTCAAATTTTAGGAAAGGCAAGTGCACATTTCTGAAAATTCTACTTGCAAATTTTATTAGAAAAGTGCATGCACCCTGAAGGGTTAACTGCTCCAGAAATTTCCAAGATTCCCTGAGATTTCATAAAGGTTTGCAGTGATTGCCTGAGATTCCAAACAAGATTCCTGGAGTGGTTAACCCCTGTGTTTTCCGTGATCGAGAAAATCAGGTTAGGATAATAGAGTACCCGACCCTCTGAAATTCCCCATGAACCATTAAAAACATATTTTAATTTTTTTCGAGCTCAAACAAAAATACTTAAACGTTGCCCTAATTATTTTTTCAAGTTGGCGAGCTAAGTTGCTCCATAATAAATTGAAGCCAGAAGCCAGAACACTGGAATTGTTTTTGGTTTTTATTTCTATTTTATTTACCGACATTGAAATTTTTCAATTTTCCAAGCGGTTAATTTTTGGAATTAGAAGTCCAATAGAAGCCTTTTCCCCCGGCAGGGAATTTCGTATTTCGACCTTTCTGAATTAAACATAAACCTTTCAAGCTGTATTTTTTAGTACAGATTTTTTCGTGCTTATACCTGTAGACTGATCTTCTGTTAGCTTCTTCCAGCTATCAGTATTCGATAATATATTATTTTGTAAGTTGAAACAATCTCAGAAGCTCCCTCAGCTCAGTGACCGAGATGGTTGCCTTTCGTCCATCCCGATCTGTTCAACTTCTGTGGCTGTGGTGGTTCGGAACCCAGCTAAAACACTATAAATGGGGAGCTGGCATTTTTTAATAATCCCAGCGGAGCACGATGGATAATTCATACAGTGGTCCAGTTACTTGGGTTTTGATTCCCCCACCTTAGTAAACTAAATATCTTTTTTTGGAAAAAAAAAGTACAAAATTGCCGTGAGAAAGATCAGGAGGCCTTGAACCTCTTCTTCACCTCTTGCTGGGGCTAACAACCCTTGCCGTTGACGGGGAGGGAGGTTTTCCCCTTCCCCCGAACACAGTTTTGTTATTACCTACAACTTTGCTGACGTCGAACAATGTGAAACTTCGTACAAGAATTTAGTACCCGTACCAAAACCACCCCAATCTCCCTTACCCCGTGCTTCTATCCCACCCTTTGATTCTCATTAATTTTGGTCCTTCTTTACGTACTTACTTACTTATATTGATTTTTCGTAGTAGTACTTTTTGTGTAATAGTTACAGATTTTACGTGATTAATTTGATCAATGAAAGACGGAATATTATGCATTGTTGGGTATTTCACAAAAGACATATTATATTTCAGAACATTTAATTATCCAACAGGTCCTCAAAAACTGTTCGAAAAAAACAGAAACACATACGATTGGTCAATGAAAAAAACCTAACTGCTTTTATAAGAAAGGAAAGCTTTAACAATATTTTTTTGAAATTTGACGTATATTTATGACCCTGTATACTTTTAGGACCGTGTGTTTTAGGAATGTGTGAATAAATGTCATTGTAAACACGTCCCGTATTTACCAAATTAGAATGCTTTGGCCTTTAGTGGTCCGTGTGTACAAATCCTGCATACCTACAAAATACATACACACTTCGTGAAAAAAAAAATTGGGAGTTACTGAATAAAAAACTCAGCACCGAATTTTACCTTACTTAAAATTTATTTCCTGATTCTACATCCTATTTTTGTACATAAAGGTAAAAAAAAAGTCGTAACAAAACTCTTTAGGAGCGATAGCGGTAAACACAGGGAAGGCTGTTTAGGATGCTTTGCGCCAATTTCGGATTTTATGAAGCGCGAATGGAACTGTGGGGAAAAGGTGGAAATTGTGTAAAAATGGAGGAAAATTGGAAAGTGTATTTGGTACAAGGACGTGAAGGGATTTCTAAAATATTGCCTTCGCAGAAAATCTGGGGCCCCGGCCGGCGAAGTTTTTCGGTATTCTGGAGGGCGTCCGGATCCGTGTCCGAAGCAAATATCATGACCCCGACGCCTGACGTCCCACGTCCAAGTTGTAGTCACTCACTCTTCTCAGTGTTGCTGTGTTCGTTTTCGTTTTTGAGAATTTTCAGTGTAGAAAAAATCAATATCTATGGAAATCGCTGAATTTTTGTACCTACTCTCATATGGCTGACTTAGTTTTTCGTACAGTATATTTTAATCGCTGACTAAGGCTGGATTTCACCACTTTAACGTGAAGACTATCGTGTACACGATAGCGCTATCGTATCGGTAAAAAATGTTAACGGCTTTCACCATGCACCGTTACCGTTTCGTTAGCTTTCGAGTGGATTTTCCGTTCGTTAGCGAAAACGTTAATTTTCATACCTGCGACTCATTTGGTGTAGTCTAATGTAGTCTAATCAACATTTTAACTTCTTTCTCCGAAATAATAGGGGTTTTTTCACGTTTATTTCCACTTTTAGATTGAAATTGTTGAAATAAATTTGAGGTAAAGAAAGCAGGCGAATTCTATTGACACAACAAAACCTAACGAGAGGATGTCTGCTTTTTCGAATCGATAGCTATTTGAACGTTAAAAGGCACTATCGTGAGGCGGTGAAATTCAGCCTAAAAAGTTTGTAGATTGGGCATTCTTGAAAATGACTATTTTGGGCAATGTACCTACCTATACCAAGAGTAGGTATGTATGTAACAACTATCCATACTCGATAGAGACCGGTAATTGCAGCTATATATATTTCTCTCGTTCGATATTATTTTTTCTCCTGTGAAAGCTAAATATACTGTCCTATTGTCAGCCGTTTTGTTTTGCGTTTGAATATCACTCTACGTTTAGCTTTCGGAGCAGCCACGGTTAATGGCGGTATTGCAATTATCAGTCTCATTCAGTACAGTAGTAATAACTACAATCAGTCACGCAGCTTCTCTACTGCCTCAACTATGAAACCTATTCCCGAACTGGAAGCCAAAATATTCAACCCCCATATTTATGAAGGGGGAGACTTTGAAAAAATTTAGGTTTCTACGTCACCGCTTTGAAGTTCCTATATTTGTGGCTGATATAGGTACAGATTCTCCAAATGCAACAGCCCCATTTGGAGTAGTCTGATGTCGATTTTTGATCCAACTTTTAAAAAACTGTTACTGGCGTAAAAAAAGTATATAAAGTTTCCTATAAGTACAATAGCTGGACGTAGAAGACTAACGACCTCAAAAAAAGTTGCCCTCTAACGATGAAAATAGCTCCGGTCAATTTCCTCTATTGTTTGCCTTTAATCTAGCTCGTTGTTGACCTGAACCCTTTGAAAATAAAATGGAAGACGTTGATAACTTTATAAAAATAATATGCTCGGCAGCGTGGGCAGCTTAAGGGGCACCTCTTGTTTATTTTCCCTCTTATTGGTTACTCAAAGAAAATATTTAACGGGGTTTGAAATTTTGGAGGGTTTTCACCCTTCAGATATTTATTGTGCACCCTAAAATGTAGCCAAAAATATTATCATACTGTTAGAAGTCTACTGGCTATAACGTTGTGATAAGGGCACTATCGTCAGGATGCGGTGAAAGGCGCCAACTTTTCTTTTCGGGAGGATAACATTATAATGAACTTTAAGGTCGACTACACGTACTTGGTTCGCAATGCTACGTACTTCAAGCCCTACTCCGAAGTTACAAGGCGAGTGAAAGGTGTTTATAGCGGGATGTAAACCTGAGACTCTTTGTCGTGAGGTAGTGTTGTATTTTTGCATGAAATGGAGTTATAAGCCCACAGGAGCGATTTTAAACAGTCAACTACCAGTCCACATGTTTTTTTGACAGATCGCGAAAACACAACACTACCTCATGCGGAATATTTTTTTGAAAATTTTTGGACTAAAACATGTATGATTTTATTGTCACATTTAGTAGAAAACCTTGATAAATGTTTGTACTATTTACCGTAGCCATGTTACATTTTGGAAATTTTTATTTCACTTACGGAAGTGGGTAATTTCAACAGCATTTCTCTACTTTTTCTCCTGTAAAAGCTAAACATAGTGTCCTACTTTCACTCGTTCGTTTCGCGTGCAAATGGCACACTATGTTTAGCTTTTAGAGTAGACACAACCAGTACGATATTGCAATTACCAGTCTCCGGCTGTACTGATATGTAAACATTAGTTTTGTCGAATATTTACTTTCGCACAGTGGTTTTGGTGGAGTTCGTCGAGAATGTATAATACAGCCTTAAGGGGATAGTAAAGTAGACTATAAAGTAGACCACCCTATTTACTCGCAAGTAAAAGCAGTCTCCCTGCAAGCTCGCTATAGGGAGTGTTGTTACAGAGAGTGAGAACTGTAGTCTGAACCCCAAAAGGAACAAAATAATTTGAAGAAATAAAATCCCCGACTGTTTCTAATATCATAAATCGTAGAAGCTTACAATCCAGTATATTGCCACAAAAAGGACGGGACAGAATTATTTGGAATCGCAGAGTAGAATTTAAAAGACCTCAATAAAAACCAGCAGCATCGTAAAGTGCAAGTATCGTAATAGTAAAAAACAAGCCTTTTCTTAAAATAAAGAAATAAAAATCGGGGCGTAAAAACCGTTGTCTGCCAGAGGTGTGCAAGTGACGGACTTATTACCTTATTAAAGTAAGAAGATGACATCAGATGCAAGTCGGATATAAGATTTCCAGTCTTCTTGTGGTCCCACGTGCCAAGTACTTTCTAGATTGTCTTTTCTGTGGAAAATAGGCTTCGCTCCGCTTCACTTCTTGGGTAAACTTGGGATATTTTATACTAAAGAAATCATTTGATCTCCTAATAGGAGCCGTTGTTATTGGGTCTAACTTAAGACGGATGAATACGGTATACAGACCCTTGAAAGTATTGACTATATTCCATACTTACTATTCTGTTAAGGGTCCGCTTAAGAGGACGCTATACCTGACGATGCATTTTTTGCCGCCCATAAGATTAACATTACGAGCGGCGATTCATTTTCAAGGTTTACCCTTGGTTGGAAAGACGCAAAATGTTGCCTGTACCTAGCCCTAACAATGTTCTAGGGAATGTTCGAAGCAGATTTCCCAATTTCTAACTGGTTTCTTTTATTGCAACTGTTTTGCAAATGCTAGCATCGCATACCTCAAGAAAAGTGCTGTATCTCGAAAACCAGTAAAAAAAAATGGGAAATCTGCTTCGAACACTCCCTAGACCTAGTAAAATAAAGGGTCCGACAACAGTCGCACTAAACTTTCTCGCCCCATGTGATTTTTTTTTTTTTTTATTTCTTTGAGATTTTTTTGCGGGCGTAATTTTGAAGCAATCC
This sequence comes from Mesopsocus fuscifrons, assembly GCA_950004255.1. Classification (NCBI taxonomy): domain Eukaryota; kingdom Metazoa; phylum Arthropoda; class Insecta; order Psocodea; family Mesopsocidae; genus Mesopsocus; species Mesopsocus fuscifrons. Next base: position 4,036,056 of record OX465374.1, on the reverse strand, counting down.
AAAATCGGTTGAAAAAGACCCAAGAGCATCTATCTGAGATCACTCCCACCAAGTTTCATGGCTGTCATTCTATTACTGTAGTCCCAAATGCGTTCCGACCATTCAAAAACGTGGTTTCTCATTCTCAACTCATTTTCGACACTTTTTTGACTACAACGGCCGTAATTTTGAAGATAACATAATTCTGTTCGACAAATGTTTACGTAACATGATTCTACACAAATTTACCAAATTTCATGACAATCGGTCAATAAATGTGAATGGCGCCGAAACGATCGAACTTTGGTCCAGAACGGCCGTAATTTTCAACCAATTCAATTTTAGTTGAAAATGACCTCGAAGCATCTATTTGTCAACACACTTACCAATTTTCAGTGTTATAGATTGAAAAGTGTACCGTCGGCGCTTGTCCGACTAACCAAAAACACGATCTTTGAATTATTTTGGCGGTTTTTTGACAATAGCGGCCGCAATTTTTGACCAATCAAAAAATCCTTGAAAATGTGTCTCGGCAGTAATTTTAGACAGGTCCATACCAAATTTCATCAAAATCAGATGAACGGTATAGGCGCTAGAGCACTGAACGGACTGACTGACGGACTGACGGACGGACAGACTTTTTCCAGAAACCACTTTTTTGGACTCAGGGGACCCCCAGGATCATGGGAAACCCAAAATCTCAATTTCGAAATTTTGCACGAAAACAATAAGTAGGTACTTTCTCGCCATATATGGCTAGCGAGAAAGTAAAAATGGGAAATCTGCTTCGAACACTACCTAGAACATTGTTAGGGCTAGGTACAGGCAAAATTTTGTGTCTTTTCAATAAAGGGTAAACCTTAAAAATGAATCGCCGCTCGCAATGTTAATCTTATGGGCGGAAAAAAATGTATCGTCAGGTATAGCGGACTCTTAACCTGACGATGCATTTTTTGCCGCCCATAAGATTAAGATTGCGAGCGGCGATTCATTTTCAAGGGTTACCTTTGGTTGGAAAGACATAAAATTTTGCCTAGACCTATCCTAACTATTTTGTAGGTCGTCATCGAAGCAGATTTCCCAATTTTTTACTGGTTTTCGAGAAGTTGCAATAAAAGAAACCAGTGAGAAATTGGGAAATCTGCTTCGATGACGACCTACAACATTGTTATGGCTAGGAACAGGCAAAATTTTGTGTCTTTCAAACCAAGGGTAAACCTTGAAAATGAATCGCTGCTCGCAATGTTAATCTTATGGGTGGCAAAAAAATGCATCGTCAGGTTAAGCGGACCCTTAAGAGCAGCGTACTCTAATGCGTCATATTTATTACCTTCTGATGCTAGGTCCCATACTATTCTTACCTCTGGACGTACATAAGAGGGTATTTTGGTCAGAATCACGCCCAGAATCTAACAAATGAAGGTCAGGTACTCACAAGAGGTGGGTAGGCCACCCACACTATGCAGAATGACGTTTTACAGAATTTGGTTCGGGTATGCGATATTGTTATAATGGAGACGCGCCTTTACAGGCGTGTCACCCACAGGCGATTACTCTCTAATTAGAAGGAACATAATGTTGGCATTCAGTCAATTCCCAGAACCCCTATGAAAAGTGAATGACTGAAAAAATGAAAACTCCCTGTCAACCTACTTTGGGTTTCATGAAGGGTTTAATTCCATATTCCTTTCCCTCCCCCATTCCCAAAAACTAATCTCTCTTTGGTCCGAAACGAAATCCCATAAATACACACTGTGATGAAGAATTTTTTGCTGATTTCCCCAAGGCATCTCAAAATTGGAAAATTTTAATTTCACAGAATAAGGAAAGCGAGAAGCTCCGTTTTCATTTCCACTTGAAAATTTTTAACCATCATCGGCGGAGTTTGAAAATAAATACACGTTCATGGTTGGCTGGAGAGATGAGTGTAGGAGTAGGTACTTATGGGGAGGACTCTTCAACTTCAAAATTGCTTATAACCCAAGCATTCCTCAACCAGTTATCAGCCCCTTCCATGGTAAAGTGCCCACTTTTTGAGTACAAAAGCTCAGTGAAGAGGAACTTGTAATTTTTTCAGTCTCTGAAGTTTGGCTGTAGGTACGGTGGATTTTGAAAAAATATACTGCCTCTTGTAGTGACTAAAGTGGTTACGACTTTCGAAAAATTTCCTGAAATTTTCAGGTAGCTCCTAAGTTCCAACGTAAGTCTCTCTAATATTCCCCAATATAGCTGGTGATTTCTTATAGTGCACATTCAGAATTTTCTAACCACTACTAGGAAACGATATAACTATCCTTAGGTTAATTTAACTGCCACCTGGCGCATTTTTTTGTTTGGATGAAAATTGGAGAAAAAATTGTATATAATTGCTTTGATAGTAAATTATATTATTTCAGGTATCGTATAATTTTCAGACACACCACATAAGCTACAAAATCAGTCGTAGAAATAGTTATTATTATTTATCTTCCGCCTATATCCTGCATGTACCTGCCTAAGTAGGCTCTTTAAAAAAGCAAGCGAAAATGCAGGTGTGATTTTGCCATTATAGGTTACAATAAATGACGATTAAAGCGGTAAATAAGGTATCGGTAGGTATTTATTATGCAAACAACATTTTGATTTCTGGTAGCTTTATAACAACTTAAGAGGACGCTATACCTGACGATGCATTTTTTGCCACCCATAAGATTAACATTGCGAGCGGCGATTCATTTTCAAGGTTTACCCTTGGTTGGAAAGACACAAAATTTTGCCTGTACCTAGCCCTAACAATGTTCTAGGGAGTGTTTGAAGCAGATTTCCCAATTTCTCACTGGTTTCTTTTATTGCAACTGTTTTGCAAATGCTAGCATCGCATAAGTACTTCAAGAAAAGTGCTGTATCTCGAAAACCAGTAAAAAAAAATGGGAAATCTGCTTCGAACACTCCCTAGAACATTGTTAGGGCTAGGTACAGGCAAAATTTTGTGTCTTTCCAACCAAGGGTAAACCTTGAAAATGAATTGCCGCTCGCAATGTTAATCTTATGGGCGGCAAAAAATGCACCGTCAGGTATAGCGGACCCTTAAGACGAAAAAGGTAAAATATTAACTATGCGTATGGAACAGTAGTAATTAAAACTGATAGTACATAAAATAATTAGTAAGCCTTTATGGGTTGAGAGGTACAATAATTAGGTACCTACCTATAATCGAAGCAAACTTACATGCATCTTAATATGAATCAATGATTTAGGCATTCTCCGTTTTCAATCTCAATTAGGCATATTTCGTTTTCATTCCCAGTATACTATCACTCCTTTACCGTTGGTTAACATGAAGTTTCGAACAAACGATTTTAATCCTTCATTGGCCGAAGTCCGGCCACCATAGGCCGATTTTTATCAACATGGGCCACACAATGGCGTACGCCTCCATTTCTTGACTTTGGGCCAATATGTGGATGGCCCTTAATTCTGCTGTCTCTGCTCCTGTCTACTGAGCATAGATATAGTAAATCATTTGGGCCAACAATACATGGGCCGAAGTTAGGCCTAGTGAAAATCATCATGGGCCAAATGGGCTTTAAATGTGGGCAAATTACCGAATACCTACTTTCTCATGGGATAGGGTTGTATTAATTTTAAAAAATAAACATTTGGCATGTTTCGTTAATAGGTTTGGCCCCTTGGCCCATAGTGGGGAAGCTAGAGGGGCCGAGAGTAGTTCTGTCATGTAGCTAGCTTGTTGACTAGACTTTGTAACTTGTGAACATTTGCCAGCGTGGTTACGTCACCGGGTTCAAGTTTTAAGGCGGTTTGGTAGCTTTCGGCCGCTTCTTCGTATTTTCCGTTAAGGTGAAGCATGGCTCCTAGGTTACTGTGGCTCCTAGCCTCCTGAAAAACAAAAATTGCAGACATTACGTAGTGCGTAGAACCAGGCCCGTATCCAGAAAGTGGTCATGGGGGGGGGAGGGGTTTCGCTTATATTTTTTGCTTCACGTTGGCATTACCCTATTAATTTTCCGTCCATGGGGAGGGGTTAACCCCCTGACCCCCCCCCGGGGATACGGCTTTGCGTAGAACAGCTTAAGACGGGTCATACATTCGCTATTTGTTTACGTTTTTTCTGCATACTTTATGCGGAAACTTAGGTTCATTTTGTAAAATATTATGTCTTTTTAACGGCCAAACAGGCTGTACTGTGATTTTACGATCGAATGATATTTGCCAACAAAAAATTAACCGATCATAAAATCACAACACATCGTGTTAATTTTGGTTGTTAAAAAGGCATATTTTATTTCAGAACATATTTAAATATCCAGTAGTTGTAGAAAAACGTAAACAAACACGACTGCATATAGACGCCCTTTTCATCTAAATTAACATTGGTCCACTTAGCTTAGGAACTACCTTCTAAAAATCTATATCAATAAGAATATCAGATTCAAATGCTGAGAGGAAATTTATTAAGTTAGGTTAGGTTAGTAGATACTAGGCAGGCCTACGGTCAGGGGAAATTCACTATGAAAAATCCCAAAAACTCGGGGTCTATATCCGGGTGCTCTGTATTTGTAGCTAAGGGCTCCGGTATTGGGCTTTAGAATCAGCTCTTCTCCGATAACGACGTTTAGTTGCACAGAATTCGTAAACCCAATTTCGACTAAACATTTGAGATAGGGTTGAAACTACGAGATAAAGAACCGAAGTCAAACTTCACCAATGTCAAATATTCAGTGGCTTAGAATGCTTTGTGATCCAAAATTCCTCAGACAGATAGTTGAGCGAGGTACACTGTTAAGCGCTGCTGTATTTTGACATCCTAAGGGGATTCAGAGGGGGTAAACTAAAACCAGACCACCGAACTTTAGCCGACATGTATTCCGGGGAATCAATTAAGTTGTGTACCAGTAGATGGCGATTAGTAGGGGGGGGGGGGGGGGGGGGGAGGGTTGAGGGAGAAGGGGATGAAACACGTTTATCAATTAGGGAACTGCGTCTGCTATTCCGGACGCTCAGCAGTCAGCTGTGCGCTAACAAATTCCAGACCACTTTTCAGCAACATATCTCCAAATCCCCCGGGCTTGACGCTCCAAAGCATCGCTTCAGTACGTGAAATCGACACTTTTTTTTTTAGTAAAAACCCAAAAAAAGGACGTGGATCCTTTTTTTACGCTCATTCAGCCTTTTTTCGAGTGACACAATCGATCTGATATAGAGAGGATGAGTCGTTTCAGATACCATAGAGAGAAAAGTCCAATAAAAACAGTTGTTTACAAATATTTACCATTTCGGCATATTTAAAACATGAGTACTCCTAAAGTACGTAGGTATAGGCAGTTGTATTGCACTGACACCAACCTAACTTAACCCAACCTAGCCTCTTTTCAAAAGGAGGTCATTTTTGTTCAGTAACACACCGGAGAGTCAAATATTCCCGCAGCTGGTGAAAGCCAGGTATACAAAGTAAGGTCTATACCCTGGGTGGTAATCATGAGCCACCATTGTCTTCGACAAAGAAGAGTAAAAGATAAAAACAGGTATTTCTCTTTATGAAAAGAATAAAGCCTACTTCTGAACCTACCTCTGAATGCCATTTTCATAAACCCAGTTTGAGAACTTGAGCCAACCCCAAAATCCTTCTCTCAGCCTGGAAAATTCGGGTGGCCTACGTAATCACTTCATAGATTAAAGTACAACTTATCCCAACTGATTCTAAGCCGGTAAGCCAGCACTCTACCCTAATCCGCTTTGATTATGATGAGCTCGGGGCCTTTTTCTTAATTACTGAGGAGAGGCCCGGCGGTGTTCGCAAACAATCTCTCTATTTGCCCTCACCATCCAATGTAACACAAGCCAAATGAATTACATTTCTGCATCAAGTACTCTAGCCGTTCTAATCTACAAAATGTAGGGATTTTAAGGATAATACGAGCGAGGGGGTAACCACTTCAGAGATTCCTTGAGATTACCCGAGATTCCATAAAGATTTCCAAAGATTCCCAACGATATTCATAGAAAGATGAACCCCAAACCATTCCAAAAAATTTCAAGATTCCCTGAGATTTCAGAAAGATTTCCAATGATTCCCAACGAGATTCCCTACGAGTGGTTAACCCCTCAACTTAGGGCGTAGAACTGCGAGACAAATTTTGAAGGCAACTGCAAATTATTATCTCCAGGTTTGAGTATCTGGCACTAATAACATCTTGCAACCCCTCCTTATTGAAATAACTTACCCCAGGCCTGATGTTGGCGGCTTGGCGGTAGTAGCGCTCCGCCTCGTGTTTTTGGCCTGCCTGGCGGAGGGCGGTGGCGGCGCTGACTACCGCCTCGTACTCTCCAGGCGCTAATTCTGCCGCCCGTACGTAGTGTGCTGCTGCTTCCGAGTGCCTCTCCAGCTCCGATAAAAACTGGCCTGGAAGTTCAAAGAATTTAAGGTTATGGTGGGTTCAAAGATCTCCATTTAAATTTAACTGGAGGTTTGTAAACACATAGCACGTTTTCGGTGGAATAAAACCATAAGGCCCATATTTCACGGACATCTACAATCGTTTGTGACACCGAAATTATACTGCAGTCTCTAGATCTGAATCTGTAGTTAGAACCTCTGTCAAAACAATAATTATAGGGGGGATAAACTTACAATGCCAAGACTCAACTCTCCATAAATGGGTTGAAACACAAGTTTAGATAGATTTAAATCTCTCGGGCTCCTCTCTATCTTCTAGAAGGGTTTGGGTAACAAACCACCCTTAAAGCACGTTCTATGGAACATTCCAGACGAAATTCCAGACGAAAACGGTTTCAATATATAAATGCGTTTTCGTGAAACAGACTGATGAAGGAAGGAAAGCAACCCTTGTCAACGCGTACGTGGGCTATTCCCGCCAACATTGATTAAATCTTTAAACTTTATTTTCCTATTAAAACTTTGGTTACGCTCGCGAATGAGTTTCACCAGCACTTAACTTTCAATGAAGTCGTATTAAAGGGGGATGGGGCCCTCTTTCAAATTAAACAGTTTACGGTAATTTGAGCCTCACTACATCGACCTCGTCTCGCTCACAATACCCATCAATTCTGATGTCGTGCGCAGGCTATTAAGGGTCAAAATTAAAGCTCGGTACGGCGGTTAGTTTTAAGGAAAGAAAATGTTACTTAAGTAGTTTGGTGATACGTTGCTACAAGAAGAGAAGAAGTCAGAGAAGTTGGACATATTCAGGGTGATTAGGGATGAAATGACGGAAATGGGCAAGGGGTGCTCGTTGGGAATCATTTGAAATCTTTATGAAATCTCAGGGAATCTTGGATATTTTTGGAGTGGTTACGCCTTCGGGGTTCATCTTTCTATGAATATCGTTGGGAATCTTTGGAAATCTTTATGGAATCTCAGTGGAATCTCAAGGAATCTCTGGAGTGGTTGATTTAACCTTTTGCTTATATTATTTTCTACTTAAGTATATAAGCCTTCGAGTAAAGTCAAAACACGGAGAAAACTATAGTTCGAGTACCTGAACCAGCAGCTTGAGATCAAAAGTAATTCTGTGTTTGGGGGTTTCAAAATATTTTCCCTAAGAAATTGAAACCATTACCGACAGAAATTTATTTCTAGAAAAAACATAGTTGCTGGAAAATTCACTGATCTTGAAGATGCAAGGATAATTGTTTGCAAATAGCCCAATCCGGCATAGTAATGAGGGAATAATGAGAATAGGATGGGGGTAATACAATTAGGTGGGATGAAGTTTGTTGTTTTGCTATCAGAGGCAAATGGAGTTGCGGAACTTGGCAACTTTGCCACATTTGATCCCGGCCGACGTTCCCTGCTCCTCTCGAATGGCAGTCAATGCTCCCCACTACTTCTCCTCTCCTCCTACGAAATTGTTCTGATGTCCCAACCCTAATTTGTCCGAAGATTAACGATTGTTATCTATTGTTTTGATCCCCTTGATGTAAATAGAGGACAGGAAAGGGGATTTGATCTTCTGGAGAGCATTCTCCCTGCAAGAGGATATATGATGATGGTAATTTAGGTATATTAACTGTTTTGCATGTTTGGCGTGTTATGACGTCGAAAAATATCTTCAACAGGTAAAGAATTAATTTTTCGTAAAGGAAAAGAAGTATATAATATAAAATGAAATAGAAGGTGTTACGATGGCTTTCAACAGCTCTTTACCGTGTAAGTTATCTTCCCGAAAAAGTAGCCGTTAACAGCCAACTAGGTAGGATGGTGAAAGGCACCTACTTTTATTTTCGTGAACTTACAGAAGACGCTATAGTAGAATTCGGACCTGCAGGTGTATTCCCTTTCTCGAACTCCAAAACACCCACTCAACTAACCCCTTCAAAATTTATTGTAAGAAGAACTGTTCTCCATATATTGCATCATGGCGTGCCTTTTCCTCTTACAATAAATTTTGAAGGTGTTAGTTGGATGGGTTTGCTAGCGTTCGAGAAAGGGAATACACCTGCAGGTGCTCTTGAGAAGTTTCAGATGCTTCTAAATAATGCACTGTTTATAACATTACTCGAACGTATGGTGGATGCAAGAAAACGCGCAATTTCCCAATCGTAGTCGTGAAACTTCAGAGCGAACAACGGCAGTTTCTACTTTTTTCCAAAGACTCGTAGGAAAAGTTATGACCACTCTAGTGAAAACACACTTTTCAAAACCGAACTGCCTTACGGTGAAATGGACCAACAGCATTCTTTATTTGGGCGCCGTCTGGACTAAAAACAAATTTTCAAGCTCATAGAATTTGTTGAAGTGGTACGCAAGCAACAGCCCTCACAAACGTTTTCGTGGTGTGCTCTCACTTGGAAACTCGACTGAATTGTTGAAAAGAGTGGGGGGAGAGGGCGGAAGGAGTTCGGAATCATAAGTCTCCTAGCGTTATTTCCGCCCTTGTCATTCTCAGCAGTCCTTGCGCTCTGAAAAACTCTATTTTGGCCTTTTCAAGATATCGCTGACTTCTAATGAGGCTGTCTTTATAACCTAACCAAAACAGCCTCGATGGCTGATTGATGTATATGGTCGACTTTAGAGGAACGAACACAGGTTCGATTTCAGTCCTACAAAAATTTTTTCTGATCGGCATTCACATCTGATACGTTCAGTGTGTCTCTAGGCTGGGAACTAACACGATGGGTGGGGAGCTGGCATTTGGTATTGCTGCCAGATGAGCACGATCGAGGGGTTAACCACTCGTTGGGAATCTCGTTGGGAATCATTGGAAATCTTTATGAAATCTCAGGGTATCTTGGAATTTATTTGGAGTGGTTCATCTTTCTATGAATATCGTTAGGAATCTTTGGAAATCTTTATGGAATCTCAGTGGAATCTCGAGGAATCTCTGGAGTGGTTACCCCCTCGGGCACGATGGAGAATCCTTGAAATTGTCTGGTTGCTGGGTTTGTCACCCAATAATGAACTCAATGTCGGATTTTGAGTGTTTAGAAAATATAGTACCTATAAGAAGTAAGAACAGCACTGAAAATACTATTCATTTCCCGTACAATGAAAATTCATATACCTTACAACTCCTATTTTTTAGGGAGACAAAAAAATCCTCTCAGTATAATTATTCATCGAAAACAAAGAGCGGAACCTGGGGGGCCGGTGACTTGATCCCCCGAGGCCAACAGCAGGCAGGCAGGTACGCTACCGCCACCGGTAAATGCGGAGAAGCCTCTTTTATTTCCTGCACCGCACGGTCGTGAATGTTTGCGACTCCCCGAGGATGTTGCAGCTTTTTTTCCAAGCCAGTCTCAAGGGTTCCAAGATACATTAAATAAATATTAGCAGGTGGATTTGGAGATGGAACGCCGTCAACCCCCTTCCTCTCTTTCCGCTTTACCCCTCGGTTACATCACTGAGTCAGCTTTTGCATTCCGACAGCGGGTTTTTGGCCTTTGTGTTTGGTTTAGTTGTGACTGAAGGGTATTATTCCTTCCCTCACGGACGATTCCGCCCCTCCCTATTCTGGTTGACTCCAGGCTCCAACTCTATTCATATCATTTTTTGCTCTTATTGAGATCCGCCTTTTGTGATTTCATCATTTTTCTGTCATATTGTGTTATGCATCGTCAGAGGTTTAACGACTTAGAGGCAAAAAACTTCAAAGCTGTTTACAATCTTGGCGGCCAAATTTTTTTTATACCTTTTTTGGAGCATTGCCAAGCTGAAAAATTATGCTAACTATTTTTGGTGACAGCTTTACGTCAAAGTAATATTTCTGGCTCAAGTCCCAATCCCCAGATACCGAAATATTTTGAAATTTGCTGATCAGGAGCTGATGATAAAAGGCTATACTGGAAGCGAAGTTTTAGGAACTTACCAAAATGTTGATAGACAGAAGGTTCTGTAGGCGCGAGCTGCTTCGCCCTTAGAAACCACTGTTCTGCCTCCACAACGCGTGTTCTCTAAAACGAAATTTAAAATCAGCGAAAATTACTTCAGATAAGCAGGTTCCATAATTTATATAAATATATTTTTTTTTTTGCGAAAAAACTCACATTTTTGGCGAGGAGCTTGCCGTAGGTAAGGTGAGCAGGTATATGATCAGGTTTGGCTTGGAGAGCTGCTTTATACCATTTTTCTGCCAGAGAGGTTTTCTTTAGCTGCGAGTACGCGTCGCCCAGTAGGTTATACAGGACCTGCAAGAAAATAAAAAAGACAAGTTAAGATAATTTAATCAAATCAAAATAAGTATACCTGGGGTAGGTTTCACCAGTCTTTTAACATGTCGATAAAGTGTAGTAAGTTAAAAACTTGTCTTCCCGTTAAAAGTCCACTATAGCGATCGTCTTTCGGGAGGATAGCGCTATAGTGAACTTATAAGGGACACTAAAGTAGGCTTTAGGACCTGGTGAAATACACTCTAAGAAAAACAAACATCATTTTCGGCTAATGTTCGGTTAAAAACAAAGTGAAGTTCTCCAGCAAGTTTTTGAGGATAACGCTGTATTGCTGAACGCTGTAACCGAGGGGGTAACCACTCCAGAGATTCCTTGAGATTCTACTGAGATTCCATAAAGATTTCCAAAGATTCCAAACTATATTCATAGAAAGATGAACCCAGAAGGGGTAACCACTCCAGAGATTCCTTGAGATTCTACTGAGATTCCATAAAGATTTCCAAAGATTCCAAACTATATTCATAGATAGATGAACCCCGAAGGGGTAACCACTCCAAAAAAATTCCAAGATTCCCTGAGATTTCATAAAGATTTCCAATGATTCCCAACGAGATTCCCAACGAGTGGTTAACCCCTCGGCTGTAACGCTGAATATCCAAGTTAGAAATACGTGAGACAGTGCATAGTAGTGGTTTGAAATAACGCTGATATAATATTTTTATCCGTTTTATTATCATACGAAGCTCAAGGGAGCTTTCTCATTCGTATTTTCTGCTGAAAATTCTACCCTGTTTGATGAATATGGGAAACCCTGGGGGCCAGTTTTTAATAAGCTCCGCATAATATTTTCCAGTTAAATTTTTCTTTTTAAACATTATGATTGGTTATTATTTCTCGTGGCGAGTTGTTTCAGAAGATTACCTACTAAGGGTGCGTTCCACTATGCCCAGTTAAGGGTCCGCTATACCTGACGGTGAATTTTTTGCCGCCCATAAGATTAACATTGCGAGCGGCGATTCATTTTCAAGCTTTACCCTTGGTTGGAAAGACACAAAATTTTGCCTGTACCTAGCCCTAACAATGTTCTAGGGAGTGTTTGAAGCAGATTTCCCAATTTCTCACTGGTTTCTTTTATTGCAACTGTTTTGCAAATGCTAGCATCGCATACCTCAAGAAAAGTGCTGTATCTCGAAAACCAGTAAAATAAAGGGTCCGACAATGGTCGCACTTGACTTTCTCGCAATTTTTACGCCAGCGGTATCGAATTTTTTTTTTTTTTTTTACGTAATTTATTTTTTTTGGACCAAAATTTAAACTTTTTCTAAAAAATATTTTGCCATACACTGGACAATAATTTTAGGCACCTACTCACCGGATTTCAAACATATCCGTCAAATGGTGAAGCGTCGTTTGACGCGCAAAGTACGTGTTTTCTATTTTCCATGTCACGGCCTTAATTTTCAAGTAATTGAAAATCTATTGAAAATGACCTTGAAGCATCTATCTGAGACCATTTTCACCAATTTTCAAGGAAATCTGTCGGTTAGGGTTGTTGCAAATCCGTCTGAACCAATCAAAAACGTGATTTCCATTTATGGAAAATTTTCCTACGATAATGCCAATATTGGCCATAATTATTATGTTGGATAAATTTCGTTCGGTAAAACATCAAACTAGGTTAAAGTACACCTCCCTACCAATTTTTACTGAAATCGATCGAATAGTGCTACCGGAGACATGACCAACGCGTTTGGGGCCAAAACTGGGCCAAGTTATTGGTCCACCTCCAAATGATTGTAAATGACCTTAAAGCATCTATTCAAAAACATTTTCGCAAATTTTCAAGGTTCCAACTTGATATACGTAGCTTCCAGCCCTTCTTAACTGCCAAAAAACACGATTTTTTGCCTTTTTTTGACCATAGCAGGCGCAATTTTTGAGTTATCAAAATTTATCAAAAAACGGGTCCAGATATTTACATTAGGTACCTACATACCGAATTTGAGCAAAATCGGACGAACGGTGTGACGTCCAGTTGCGCGACAGAGTGACGTACGTACGTACGTACGTACGTACGTACGTACGTACGTACGTCGGACGGACATTTTTTAAAAACCACTTTTTTGGACTCGGGGGACCTCCAGGATCATGGGAAACCCAAAATCTCAAAATCGAAATTTTGCACGAAGACATAACTTTCTCAGCCCATGTATTACATACGGGCGAGAAAGTAAAAATGGGAAATCTGCTTCGAACACTCCCTAAAACATTGTTAGGGCTAGGTACAGGTAAATTTTGTGTCTTTCCAACCAAGGGTAAACCTTGAAAATGAATCGCCGCTCGGAATGTTAATCTTATGGGCGGCAAAAAATGCACCGTCAGGTATAGCGGACCCTTAAGAGAAAACTGGAGATTTTCTCACATGTTTACCGTGTTCAGTTGGGTGGGACGCACCACCAAACTAGGTTAAAAGTTAAACTACCGTTAACTTCCATTTACGTCATATTAAGAAACTGATATAACGGAGGTTCAACTATTTAACGAGTACTTATGGTGGGGCTAAAAATGCTATAGGAGTTACTGTTTGGGCTCCTGAAAAATTTCTAAGGTAGGTACCTATAGCTAGATATGGGCACGTACAAAATATCTTAATTTTATTCAATTTAATGATAAGTTAAATTTATAAATAACTCAGGAGTTCCACTGAAGTAAAAATTATAATCTTTCGAAAACGAAGCGAGGAAGAAGATTTTTCCATGGGTGTTTAGTCAAATTTTGTCAAGAATAACATAGATTATTATAGTGATATTATTGAAAATTAGTCGAAGAGTGAGTGAAAACGCAGTTGTGTTACATGGTGGTTGCATGGAATATAGGGTGACATCGCGTGATATATTTCTAATTATCATATTATCAAACCATCAGGTTTGGTTGCTATAGAATGTTTTTCTGTGGTAATTTTAGTATCAATGCATGTCATAAAATAACCGACATCATATTTTTTCCATGTACGGGAACACTTTAAACGTCAGGGGAAATCAAAATAGTGTAGGTATAGTGGATATTTTTGAAAAGAATGAGGGTTGAAAATTTTTGTACTTACATATTATGTTGTATGTTCCACGTTTGAAGCGGCTATGATTGAGGCTATGGTGGTTCGGAAGTTACTTTAAGCCGTAGGCAAGCTGATATTGGGCAGAGCGGATATTTCTTGGAATGGCCCTAACTAACAAACGGGGAGTTAACCACTCCAGGAATCTCGTTGGGAATCTCAGCCAATAATTTATGAAATCTCAGGGAATCTTGGAAATTTCTGGAGGAGTTAACCCTTCTGGGTGCATCTTTCCACGAATCTCGTTAAGAATCTCAGGAAATCTTTGGAAATCTTCATGCAATCTCAAGCAATCTCTGGAGTCTGCTAACGCAAACTATACCTACATAACAACATAGGTAGGTACTTCTTACCATGTACTGAACTTCTCATGAAAATATCAATCAAACCGTTTGAGCCAACTTGGCATACTTGGCATAACTTGGCCATTTTGGAATGAAAAGTTAGCAAAAATTGAAGCGTGGAAAAGTTAATATTTCAGAAGCTGTGAGCAACTCTGACAAAGTAGAGCAATAACAACAATGAAATATTACTGCCTGGAATGGAAAATTTAAAGGCAGCCGTAAAAGGCGGTGGATTGGGGAACAGGTGCATTTCCTTCTGACTTATTTTCATACAAATGTGAAAATGCACCTTAGTACCTAATTGCTGGAGTTTTTTTGTGCGGGTTTTATCAGTTCTATGTTCTATGGAAGCGAGGGTTAACCACTCGTTGGGAATCATTGGAAATCTTTATGAAATCTCAGGGAATCTTGGAATTTCTTGGAGTGCATGGTTACCCCTTCGGGGTTCATCTTTCTATGAATATCCTTGAAAAACTTTGAAAATCTTTATGGAATCTGAATGGAATCTCAAGGAATCTCTGAAGTGGTTACCCCCTCGTATGGAAGCTAAATACTACACCTATTGTTGCCACACCACGAAAGTTTACTGATGGTTTATTCTATGGTTTCCAAGGTAACCGCTGCGTTTTTTTATGGTATCGACTCACTCAACCTTAAGAGGACGCTATACCTGACGATGCATTTTTTGCCGCCCATAAGATTATAAGATTAACATTGCGAGCGGCGATTCATTTTCAAGGTTTCCCCTTGGTTGGAGAGACACAAAATTTTGCCTGTACCTAGCCCTAACAATGTTCTAGGGAGTGTTTGAAGCAGATTTCCCAATTTCTCACTGGTTTCTTTTATTGCAACTGCTTTGCAAATGCTAGCATCGCATACCTCAAGAAAAGTGCTGTATCTCGAAAACCAGTAAAAAAATGGGAAATCTGCTTTGAACACTCCCTAGAACATTGTTAGGGCTAGGTACCTACAGGCAAAATTTTGTGTCTTTCCAACCATGGGTAAACCTTGAAAATGAATCGCCGCTCGCAATGTTAATCTTATGGGCGGCAAAAAATGCATCGTCAGTTATAGCGTCCTCTTAAGTATAAAATTCAGCATTGAAAGGTTGCATGTTCTGCTTGAAAATAAACTTGTGCGTACATGTTTAGAGTTAGGTAGAATCTCTTCTAAAGAAAAGAAGGATGGCTACGACTTTTATGTCGGGCGTTCTTCGTCTACGAATGACATAAAGTCGGGTAATATGGAACGCGGAGAGGATGAAATTAGGAGCACATTAAGTTCGTCAATAAAAGAAGAAAACAGAAGTTTAAGGATCGTTTGGCTCCTCAAGTTGGATAATTATGTTTTAATGTGAGGGTTATCTACGCCTCCTTCCTACTTTTTACTACTCCACCGTTTTGTTAGGACATAAAGTCAGCGATCGAACGGGACAGGAGCCGAAGATGTTGGCAAGTTACGCCATTAGCCGTGGGAGGGATGAAGAGGGTTGTTAAGTTTATTAGCGGGGGACGTCAGACGTAGGGGAGGTTTAAGGGCGCATTGACAGTTTTTATCATCGGGCAAATCTCATTTCCTTGCCCGATTCCGACCGCTGACTCCCCATCTGCACTGCCGCTTCGCTTTTTCCATTTATTCCTCGACTCGCGCGCTTTAAATGGGTCATATCGCTAACTGACTCGCTCTGCCTTCTTTTGATTTCAAAGGGGTATGGTTTTTGAAGAGCTTCATGAACTTGCAAGTATAGCAGAAACCTATTTTTGACGAAGACTGGGGATAAGTAAGTACTTAGTCAAAAAAGGTCTTTTCTCACAATCTACGAGTAAAATTGTGTTAAAAACGTTGAGTAACCGAGGGGTTAACCATCTCGTTGGGAATCATTGGAAGTCTGTATGAAATCTCAGGGAATCTTGGAATTTTTTGGAGTGGTTACCCCTTCATTCATCTTTATATGAATATCGTTTGGAATCTTTGGAAATATTTATGGAATCTCATTGGAATCTCTGGAGTGGTTATTACGCCCTCGGTAGTAACTTAATCAGGTACCTGATTGTTTTAAATTTTCCCGTTGAGGTGAACAGGGAAAAATATAGTTCCTGCGGGAAATTCTTTAAGAAATATTTGGTACCATAATTTTTACGTTGGAGGAAAAAGTAATGGAGATAAGGAGCGAGGAAAGCGGATACAGCTGTCGTCATCGTTTCCCTAAAAAGGCAATATTTTGTCAAGAAAAAGGCTGTCCATCAAGGCAAAGGGTAGAGGTCGATGGCTGAGTCTTCGGGGATTGATGGCTTCCGCATCCGGGACCGGGGGCCAGAAGATGGCCGTTATATTATGTGTGTTATGTGGCACTACGGTCTTTGTTAGTTCCCTCTGCAGCCGCCAGGGTGACAACGCATTGTTGCCTTCTTGATTTATGTGTGCTGACGTAAGCCCCGTGAGGGTTCCTGCTGCGAATGTGGATTTTGTGAGCACAGGTTGTGTTGTACGCTAAATAATGCAAAATAAAACAGAGGGACAAATTACCGCCAAACACAGCTCCGTCATAAAAGGCTCATAAGGTAATTAGTAATGAAGCATGATAATTTTTGTCGTATCGTGGGCCGGCTTTGTCAACCATTGTTTCAGCACTCTTCAGTAAAAAGGGAAAAAAAATCCGAAAAATTCTTTTGTGTTATTTTTGTACGTATAGGCTCAAATGCCCGGTTGGTTATTGTACGTCAGCATTATTGGATCCGATATCCAGATTATTTCATTGAGCCTATATAGGCTACGGGTACCTATACTCAGTGATAGGGCTGGAAAGTTGTGCTCCAGGATCTTAAGGTGCGGCTTCAGGTGATGATGCATTTTTGCAGCCCATAAGACAATAGTGTGAATAGCGAATTTTTACTTTCTCGCCCGTATGTAATACATGGGCTGAGAAAGTTATGTCTTCGTGCAAAATTTCGATTTTGAGATTTTGGGTTTCCCATGATCCTGGAGGTCCCCCGAGTCCAAAAAAGTGGTTTTTAAAAAATGTCCGTCCGACGTACGTACGTACGTACGTACGTACGTACGTACGTACGTACGTACGTACGTACGTCAGTCTGTCGCGCAACTGGACGTCACACCGTTCGTCCGATTTTGCTCAAATTCGGTATGTAGGTATCTAATGTAAATATCTGGACATGTTTTTTGATAAATTTTGATAACTCAAAAATTGCGCCTGCTATGGTCAAAAAAAGGCAAAAAATCGTGTTTTTTGACAGTTAAGAAGGGCTGGAAGCTACGTATATCAAGTTGGAACCTTGAAAATTTGCGAAAGTGTTTTTGAATAGATGCTTTTAGGTCTTTTCCAATCACTTGGAGGTGGGCCAATAACTTGGCCCAGTTTTGGCCCAAACGCGTTGGTCGTCACTCCGGTAGCACTTTTCGATCGATTTCAATAAAAATTGGTAGGGAGGTGTACTTTAACCTAGTTTGATGTTTTACCGAACGAAATTTATCCAACATAATAATTATGGCCAATATTGGCATTACCGTAGGAAAATTTTCCAAAAATGGAAATCGCGTTTTTGATTGGTTCAGACGGATTTGCAACAACCCTAATCGACAGATTTCCTTGAAAATTGGTGAAAGTGGTCTCAGATAAATGCTTCAAGGTCATTTTCAATAGATTTTCAATTACTTGAAAATTAAGGCCGTGACATGGAAAATAGAAAACACGTACTTTGCGCGTCGAACGACACTTCACCATTTGACGGATATGTTTGAAATCCGGTGAGTAGGTGCCTAAAATTATTGTCCAGTGTATGGCAAAATATTTTTTAGAAAAAGTTAAAATTTTGGTCCAAAAAAAAATAAATTACGTAAAAAAAAAATTAAATTTTCGATAAAAATTGCGAGAAAGTCAAGTGCGACCATTGTCGAACCCTTTATTTAGCTTTCCCTTGGTCTCAAAATTTCGCCTCAGCAATGTCCCAGCAAAGGAACCATAGCAGATTTCCCAATCGTTTTCGAGATCTAAAAACAAGACTTCAGCTGCAGTTTGTTACAAGCCACTTCAACGAAGAAAATCAATTCTGTGTCGTTATAGGGAACTGAAGAAGGCGGACAGATTAAATATCAGCTAAAAGGTTTTCCGATAGCGACCACAATGGAACGGAGGAGTTGTGCCTTCACGATCAAATGCACAACAAAATGGAATCCGAAGGGGTAATGGGTTGCGTATATTGCAAAGGTCCCTTAAAAGCTTCGTTTAATGCAACCCCAGGAATTGGTAAAAGTAACCTAATTCTCCTGTGAAAGGGTGGAAGGACCCCCCGAATGGGTTTTGATTTTCCCACATGGGGTAATTTGATTTGAGGTTCACGTTTATGGCTCTTGCCCTCCACTGGACACATCTATTATTAAACATTAAGGTGTGGCTTTCTAGATCTTTCCAGATCTTTCTAGATCCTTGTGGTAAAGAAGGAGCAATGTCTTCGGGGTACTACTTGAAAAAGGAACTTCCGCTTTTAACGAGGGGTTAACCACTCCAGGAATCTCGTTGGGAATCACAGGCAATCATTGGAAATCTTTATGAAATCTCAGGGAATCATGGATATTTCTGGAGTAATTAACCCTTCGGGGTGCATCTTTTCATGAATCTCGTTAAGAACCTCAGGAAATCTTCATGCAATCTATAAGGCAATCTCAAGCAATCTATTGGAGTGGTTAACCCCTCAGATTTTACTCTTTTGTAGCCTAAAAAGCTTGGAATACCTCTCGGGATATCTCTAGAGCCTGGACTAATCTTTGGGATTTTGGGCAGGTATAGGTCATCATATGAAATAAAAGTCATACCTACCTATACAAGGGGCTAACCACTCCAGATATTGCTTGAGATTGCATGAAGTTTTTCAAAGATATCCTGAGATTCTAAAAGAGATTCGTGGAAAGATGAACCCCGAAGGGTTAACTACTCCAGAAATTTCCAAGATTCTCTGATTTCATAAATATTTCCAATGATTGCCTAAGATTCCCAACGAGATTCCAGGAGTGCTTAACCCCTCGTACCTACCTACGAGTACCTTACAAGCAGTAACCATATCACCAGTAGGTTTCATTATTACTAAAACCACGCGATTGCCTCATTCTCAGTGTAAAAGCTGACGTCACAATCACTGGCAAGGAAAACTCTCTTTGGTCTTCCGTGGCTGAGTGGCCACATCACCTTTTTGAGTAAACCCTTAAGTGGGATACCGTACCTGAGGTTGGTAAAAGGCCGGCATGGAGTCCACAGCCTGTCGGTACACAGCCACCGCCCTGTGGTAGTGGCCTTGGTCCGCTAAGAGGCGTCCCAAATGGACCAAAGCGGACGTCCTGGTGACCTCGTGCTGCCGTTGATCTTTTAGCCCCGTGCTGTCCAGTTGGCTGCACTGCCTAAAAATGGCGGCGGCTTCCTCACACCGACCCAGGGAAGCCAGTAGTTGCCCTAGGTTCAGGTACGCCACTGTAAGAAATAAGAAGTCTAGCTTAGTAGGCATATTTTAATTTTGATGCTGAGAACATACCCCGCAAAATTTCTAGCTATGGTAACTTCGAGACATTCTGCAATTCGCTACAAAACCCTAGTGAAAACAAGAAATTTCAAGCTTGACCGATTACAGAGTTTACAATGTCGGCATATGCTTTAAAACAATGAAAGTTATTTCACTAGAACTTTCTATAGTGTTCTAGAAAAGTGAAGTCAAAGTTGGTTCGCTTGAAACACGAGAAAGTTTCAGCAGTAATCACATTTAACGTTTCCTTTCAACACGAAGGTCTTTTCGTCATTGAATCACAAAAACCTTTCTCGGCAGAGGATTATTCACAAACCTTTCCTAGACTCTTTTTACTCCCCATTTCTATTTAATTTTTTAATGCCTGACCCATGACCCATGACCCAGCGCTACATGTGTCCAACCTATACCTAATAATGTTCATTCATAGGTATGAACAAGCACATTTGAGTGATGTTACCAATGGTTAAATAGGACGGCACAAAAAATGCAAAAAATCAATTTTCCCAAAATTTGCTCCAACGATCTTGTTCATTTTCTACCAAATTGTTGCAAAATTTCTTATTGTCTCAAACCAACCAGCAGGGAGGTAAGCAATTGCCAATTTTGGATTCATTCATTCATTTTTTATGAATAAAAATATGTAAGATGAAGCAAAAACCACGCAGTGGGGGAAACTCATTGACTTTGAAGTGTTCTCTTCCCCCTCCAGTGGTTTTTTATGGTAATTGCAAAATTAATAATTCACGCAAACAGTTGCTGATGAAAACCTCGGTTACCTCCACCGTACAAATTAGACCTGCTTTCTTCTTGTTTACAGCGCATGTTTAATTTATTTTTTTCTGACAGTAGGCTTTCACGAAAGGTAAATTTGCATTTTATAACAAAGTAATTATCCTCAGAACCGAGGAGTAATTAGTGAAGGAAGGTAAATAGGAAATGTCAGTTCTGCAAGGTTCACGTATTTTAATGGTACTTTGGGTACTGGATGTAGATACTGGACACTATATAGATACTGGATACTGTAGATAATTTGGTACTGTATGGATACTTTGGGTACTGGATGTATATGGACGTATATACTGGACACTATATGGATACTGGATACCGTAGATACTTTGGATAATTTATGGATACAGGACACTATGGATACTGGATACTATAGATATTTTGGATACTGTATGGATACTTTGGATACTGTATGGATACTTATTGGGTAATGGATGTATAGATACTAGACACTATGGATACTGGATACTGCAGATACTTTGGATACTGTATGGATACTTATTGGGTACTGAATGTAGATACTGGACACTATGGATACTGGATGCTATAGATAATTTGGGTACTGTATGGATACTTATTGGGTACTGAATGTAGATACTGGACACTATGGATACTGGATGCTATAGATAATTTGGATACTGTATGGATACTTATTGGGTACTGAATGTAGATACTGGACACTATGGATACTGGATGCTATAGATAATTTGGATACTGTATGGATACTTATTGGGTACTGAATGTAGATACTGGACACTATGGATACTGGATGCTATAGATAATTTGGATACTGTATGGATACTTATTGGGTACTGAATGTAGATACTGGACACTATGGATACTGGATGCTATAGATAATTTGGGTACTGTATGGATACTTTCGATACTGAAAAATGGATACTATAGATACCTATATGGATACTGTAAACTGGATACCGCGTCTGGAAAATTGGATACTCTGAACCTCTGAAAATAAGACAGCTGTCCCCATTGTAGCTGAAAATTTGAAACGAGGAGGTGTCAGATCCGGGCGTTCTTAAATGGATTAGCGGTGAAATGAAGTAGACAGGCGGGTAACCTAACCTTGTTAGTTGCACCGAGATCCGCCTTAAAAAAGAGACATATGTCGGATTACTCTGTCAATTACACGCTGCTGCCAATTTGCGAGCTTTATAATGTGATGTTTCAACGAAACTACTACCATACTGTCTTCGTTTAAGTTTTGAGCTATTTTCGGAGCTCACAGGTTCAAAAATTCAAAAATCTCAATACCTATGTCCAGTTCCAAGTCAGTCTGCAGTTCTTACCTACTTCTAGAATACTCGGTATGCATTTTTTTAAACCCATTTTTGATGTTTCAAACCATTTCTCTTTTCTTTCACCATTTCACACTATCCATACAGTACCAAATTATCTATAGTGTCCAGTATCTACATCCAGTACCCAAAGTATCCATCGAACGCTTTCATTTCATTTTACGGATTTAAATCAGGGTAAGGTAGGTACCTACATAAGACTGGAGACCAACATAAAATCTTTAAAATAGCCTTTCGCCACTTTGCGCGTTGTTCTAAACTATAATATAAAGGGTCGTGTCAATATCTTCTTCAGGGGTTTTTCAACCTAAAACCTTAAAAAAATAGGTGCAAAGCATCAGAACAAGCAGAAAGGCCCTTATTATTTCCTGGGTTTCTTTTTCTTTTCAAAGAAAATTGGACTTGTAAAAAATTGACATACGTGCGGCTAGAGGTGCATTCAGCGAGAGGGCCGCAACTCCCTCAGGACCTTGTTATAGAAAAAGCAATGACCTTGTTAGCCTGGTACTGATCGCTTTGTATGTGGACTCACTCGGCCAGGCATTACAGCATCATCCCCTCGGTTGCCTTCTATAATTGAACCGCCTCTGGCTCCGGACGATAGCTGACGTAATTTTGCTCATTATACCTGATTTCAGCGGTATACGTCAGCCGTAGGCGCCTATCTCATTTTATTAATACAAATTTAACCACTATTAAGAAGTCTTGTGCTCAAACAGAGGGCCTGTAATCGGAGGGTGCCGGGTTCGAATCCCGGAAGCGCAGATTTTCTGTTGGAAGCATGGATGTCTATAATGGGTCTCAATAACCATCCGTGGTTGATTTTTGCAATAACATCTTTGATAATGGTAAATATCAAGAATCAGTGGTGTCATACCGGTGAACATACTGGTCGGTATGGAGCTGGATGTATAAGACAATTTTTATTCCAAAATCTAAAATATCTTGCTCTCAGTATAGCATTTGGTTGGTTATACCGATTGCATTTAATGGGTGACGGAACTTGTTTTCAGGTATAAGCAGGTACTTTTCAGGTAGGTATGGGAAGGTACTTTGTAAAGATTCGATAGGAAACTTGTTTTCAGGTATGAGTAGGTACTTTTCAGGTATGGGAAGGTACTTTGTGAAGATTCGATAGGAAACTTGTTTTCAGGTACGGGTAGTACTCTTTCGCTTCAGGTCCTTCCAATTGCAATCGTGAGAAAGTTCAAAAAATATAGTAGATAGTCAGGGTAGGTCTAGGTGTGAAGGGATTAGACGGAAGGGTTTTCGAATTTTCTCCTATTTTAATCCCCGATTGAATTTTCGAAAAGCACCTATAGTCATTACCCTAACTTTTACGCTTAACGAAAGTATAAATTGCTCTGCTAACCTCTTGGGTGGATTCTCATAATAGCTGATAAATAAAACTCCGTTTAATTTTAAATTGAATTCGTGGAACGGAAAAAATGAAAATTAGTTTTTTCTTATCACTGGTTTATCGTTTTAAAGTGGCTGTAAAAACTTTGCTGAATTATTAGGGAGTTTATAGGGGGGCTCTCAGCAATTCAAAGATCAGTCGCTGACTAGCGGCCGCCTTTTCTTTTTCTCAAGTTTTCTGAACTTAAATTATTTATTTAAGAGGGGATGCGACGCTTTAGATTCTATTATAGAGATAGGGGTTTTAATTTTAAAATGACGGAGAAACTGTTTATGGTAGGTAGGAAATGGATTGAAAAAATTCAGAAATGTTTGGTTCCATAGCGAGGACATAGAACCTGAGTGACGATTCAAGCTGAAATACTCCATATAAAGGCACTTTACGTTCTATCTGGAATATTAACTGACAGTTAGTGCATTTAGTGAAAGAATAAGAGCATGCAGTTTTGAAGAGTTTAGAAGAAACACCTACTGGCTCCGAAAAAGGCGTCCCCTAAAAAAAGGGTAGAAAATTGAATTACAGGTACGCGGTTAGAAAAGTACAAGAGCATGTCGCATGTCTTAACTCATCCAAAAAGAAGCAATCAGAAATAAAATCTCAAAATCAATAAAAATCGCTGACTGTCAAAAAAGCAGTTTTCTCAGAATAATAGCTACCTAAGAAATTTTATTTGGCTTCGGAAGCACTAAGGTAATAAGTGACGAGAATCAGGTATTCAGCTCTGCAGAAGACGTCGCCAATCTCGAGGGGAGACAATATGGCTTCTATCTCAATTTCAAGACGAATCCGGCAATAAGCAAGAGACGAACTGGGTCACAGAGCTAATTACTTCTTTGGAGAAGAAAAGGAGCCTCCGGATTTCCAATACCACAGCCTTGCAGCTGAATCCTAAGACGAGACAATAAGAAACCATTTGCTGCTGATATTGCTGCTGCAAGTCAGTCTTACTAATATTGATAAATTGTCAAGTGGGTCGTGAAATTGTTTGGTTCAAATTTCAGTTTTGTCTGCGACCCTTGAGGCTTTTTTTAAGGGTGAACAATCGCTGACGGTGCACTGGATCAGAGGCTTATTATCCTATACTTCTCCTATGGGAACACCTTCCTTATACGCAGAGGCATATAGGCAGGTTAGGTTATGGTTTATGAATCGCCTTAAACTGTCTTAACCTTGTACCAGGCCTTATAGCTTTATTGCTTTGGCCTTTTTTTTTTCAAATAAAAAAAAAAATAATATGTATAAGTATAGGGAGGTAAATACGTGTACACCCAGCTTCAAATTACATAATCACGTTTTCGCAGGCGCTGTGAAATGCCATAGAACAACATAGAGAAAATATCCTCCAAATGATTTATTTACAAAATAACCTTCGAGGAGAAACATTTTAGCTTGTATTGTCCTCAAATTAAGTAACGGCTAATTTTTCTTACTTTAAAAATACTTTTGGAGATATCTTGTTAAATTATGAAAACCTTGTCTCGGTAAATAAATGATCGTACCACGGGATGTAAAATGGCAATTAAGAATGAAAAATATCCGTTGGTGGTGGAACTGCTCCTGCCGTTAATTGTCTGTGAATAATTTTCAAAATAAGGTGTTTACAGTCATTCTTAGATTATGCAAATGATGATTTGCATTGCAAAGGAACCCCTGTTTTGCATATTTAGGTGAGACTGACTATGCTTAAAAGACTAGGTACTCCAGCAAACCATTTAAATGATGAAGGGCTTAACGTAGTTCAGACCACTGCTGCGGGCTGTTAGTCAAAAACAGTTTCAGGTAGTTACCCTTTCTCCCCTTTCTATTGTTTGTTTGTCTATTTTCGATACCTGCGGTCTGGACTGGATTCAAATCCCGTTATTAAGGGTTAACTAGCATGTGAACGTCCTGGTCAATGGAATAGCCTTTAAGCAGCAACAGGTGTGAAACTTAGGTACTTTTAATCATGGAGATAAGCGGATTTAAAGAAGCAAGTCAAATTCCCAAAAAGATTAAATGCTTGTTCAGCATGCCATGTGAAAATTATCTAGACCTAAAACTGTAGGTGCTTATCGTGTACTTGGGAAACTGGTACTTGGTTTCCTAACTGCTGAAATTGTCCAGGTACTGGACTTGCCCCCACCCCCCTATTACTACGAGGTGTTAATCATTCCAGCTTTCAGAAATCTTGTTGGGAATCTCGTTGGAAAGAAATAATTGAAAATCTTTATGAAATCTCAGGGAATCTTCGAAATTTCTGGCGTAGTTAACTCTTTGGGGTGCATCTTTCCACGAATCTCATTGAGAATCTCAGGAAATCTTTGGAAATCTTCATGCAATCTCAGTGGTTACCCCCTCGTTCTTTTGGTACCAAACACGTTCTTGAATATATTACCAAAGGGAAACTCCGTTAAACCATTTTTTTGCCACAGTAATTTTATGGCGTAGGGTAGGCTGTTGAGTTTTCCATAGGAAAGTTGATCTGATATTCATTTGCCGCTACTTTCGTTCCCGGGGGAGAAATAAACGCAATTTGCGATTTCATTTTCATTCAATTTTTTCACATTCCCATACAAAGTGGAGATTGTTTCCCAGGAATGTTGTGTCGAGTTTTTTTTATATCATGTGGAATATTTTCTCTGAAAAAATTCCAACGAACACATATGACAATTTTGAAAATAATTTTTGCTTGCGACAATGCGCAATGCTGTTTTTTATGTTTCTCCGTCCTATTTTTGGGGGATTTTTTTTTTCAAAATTTGTCTGCCACATGTCTAAATTTGTCTTAATACTCACAGGCCAAGGAGGGTCGGTACTGGATGGCAGCCCGATAGCTTGCAATCGCCTCATCATACTGCTGACGGCTCTGCTGAAGCACGCCTCTGAAACAATAAATTAATAAATAATTAATTCTTGTCACTGGCCGAGCGGTCAAGAGATCCGAATTATGTCCTGAGAGGCCTAGGTTCGAATCCAAGCGTTACTAATATTTTCCGTTTTCAGCATGGATGTTGCTCCGGTAGTCATACCCATAAAATGTATTAAAAAAAAAATGAACAATTTTTCCCAAATTTCCAGTTAGCAGAAGAAAGGGCACATAGCGCATAGATAGCTTTATAATTGAGAAATATCTTAGGGAAAGATTTAAAATTCAATGCTGTAGCGGCTGTAGTATGCGAAAAATTTAATTTGATAGTACCAAAAAATTCCCTATACGAGTATATTCACCCTTTATTGCATTTCTTCGGTTTTCATCTGTTTTTTCATAAATTTGATATTATTATCATGAAAAACAAATTTTCTTCAAGAGCTTGTATAAAATATGGACGGACTACAATATATACTTCATAATGTTATTGACTGAGATGCATTAGTACCCGTCTTTAACCATAGAAATTCACCATTTGATGAACCAACTTATCTATGCCAAGGTTTCTTCCAAAAGAAGAACCTGACTTTGAGATATCTGTTCAATTTTCTTATAATGATTGATCTCAAAAATTGAAATCTAGATCTTGCAATCAGTTTTTTGATTCTCAATACGAAGATATTTTCAAATCCCGATTCGGTATAGCCTCTTGTTCATGCCTAGTAGGTTGTTTGGATTTTACAAGGGTTGTCTACCTTATTCTTTCCGAAACGTCCTGTTATTTGGGTGGTTCCTGATATCTAATAAAATTACTAAGGCGCAGTAACAAACGAAAATTACACAGTCATAAGGTGGAAACAGTCATAGAGAGGTCAAAACCCACCCTTCCGTCATATTTGTGAAATAAGTATGACATCCAGGGGGATGTGACAGGTCGAGCTGAAGGGCTAGAACAGGGATTTTGAAGGGGTGGCGAGTGACAACGTCTGGCCGAGGCCGATAACGCCCCTTCCCCCAGAGCCACTCTCCATATTACCTACCCTTATAACCAATCCCCCAAAATGCCGCAAGCAAGGGAGAATTCTGCTAATTTTGGTGTTGGACCAGAATTAGGGTCCGGGAAGTTGGTAGGTTTCGCACCACCACAAAATCCACATTACTTTGAGACGCTGGAGACCAAACTTGGGTACATTCGCTAACTGTTTACGTTTTTTCTGTACTCTATTGGGTATTTAAATGTTCTAAAATATAATGTGTCTTTTTAACGGCTGAAAGTATCAGGCTGTGTTGTGATTTTACGGTCGAGTGATTTTCGTAAACATAAAATTAGTCATATTATATTTCAGAGCATTTTAATATCCTCCTTGAATTTTTCAGATTTTGATAGGACCACTACTCTAGCATTGCGAAAGTATGTGTGACCAGTATTGCACCCTTTGGGTTGAGGGGAACAGTTGGCGACAGTGAAGGGTTAAAATATGTACCAACGACGGGGAGGTGGACCGCTGAACGTCAGCACAGGCAGGCACCGCATATCCCCCTTAAATATGCTTTCAGTTTTCAATGCAAACTTCCAGTTTACCCATCGTATCCTCTTTACGTAATACCAACTTTAGGGACTCAACCTTAACTAGACCTAACTTACTTATGACCTAATTTACTTTGTAGGTTTTAGTAGATCTACTAGATTAGGTTCTAAACGCGGTGATGAGCGAATTATAAGACTGACTATATAGGTAGGTACATTTGCTATTTGTTGACGTTTTTTCTATGAGAAAACTATTGGATAATGTTCTAAAATATAACATGTTTTTTAAAAATTGCAATTTCACTGTTTATGTTGTTAATTTTCCATAATAACCACTCCAGCAGGTGTATTCCCTTTCTCAAACGCCAGCAAACCCACTCAACTAACACCTTCAAAATTTATTGTATAAGAAGAACTGTTCTCCATATATTGCATCGTGGCGTGCCTTATCTTCTTACAATAAATTATGAAGGTGTTAGTTGAGTGGGTTTGCTGGCGTTCGAGAAAGGGAATACCACTGCAGGAATCTTGTTGGGAATCTCGTTGGAAATCTCACGAAATTTTTGAAAATCCTTAGGAAATTGTGATGGAAAATCAGGAAATCTTGGAAATTAATACGCACTCCAGGAATCTTGTTGGGAATCTCGTTGGAAATCTCCCGAAATTTTTGAAAATCCTTAGGAAATTGTGATGGAAAATCAGGAAATCTTGGAAATTTCTGCTGTGGTTAAGACCTCGGGGTTAATCTCTCCAAGAATCTCGTAGGGAATCTCAGGAAATCATCATGGAATCTCAGGAAATCTGCATAGAATCTCAGAAAATATCTGGAGTGGTTAAGCACCGCCTCGTTAATTTTGGACAAATTTTTTGTTGACCAAAATGACTCGATCGTAAAATCACTAGATACTCAGTTAATTTCGGACGTTCAAAGGACATATTTATTTCAGAACTTACAAAAAATATCCAAAAGTTTTCTAAGAAACTAAAACGTAAACAAATATACCTACATTCAGTCTTAATTACATTTCCTTCGCAACGCCTTACGTCTACCTAGGTTAAAAGACAACCCGCCGCATTGTGTGAATGTTATTTTCATAGTCTTGACGCCTACCCCTAGTATGATGAAAAGCGCGCTGTTGACATTCGCAGCCTCATTTCTACTACATACAACGTGCTGTTCCTTAATTATTTAGCGAAGGCTTTCAATTAAGTGAGAGCGTGAAGTCTCCAGCTGTGCTCGGGACCTTATCCCACAGACTCTGCGGTTTTCATTCGTGCTTACCGAAGCCTGTTCTGTACATGCCCGGGGCTAAATGAGAATGGAACGATGGAAGTAGTTTTTAGAGTTCTACGTCAAGTTGCTAAAATATAGACTCATCTCGGAAATGGTTTATAGTTTTGATGAATTTTCCAACTGCAAATAACAGTTTTACCAATCTTCTATAAGTTTTTCTAGTGCCTCTCAGTGGCCGAGTGGTCAAGGAGTCGCTCTGTGTCCTGAGAGGTCCGGGTTCGTATCCCGGCGGAACGGAAAAATTTTCCGCTTTCGACATGGATGTATTGGCTTCAGCCCACTTATATCGGCTTCGGCCACTTCATCTTCGGCTTCGGCCACTTCATCTTCGGCTTCGGCCTAAAACATCTAGCAAACCAACTCATCGGTGCATAATATGTTCTCTGAACGTCACGCATTTAAAAAAAAAAAAAAAAAAAAAAAAATCAAAGTTTTTTCTAATCGGCTCTCATATGTTCTTAATTTCGTTTAGGAATATCTAGGCTGTGGTGGTGCGGAACCCACCTTTTCCCTTCAAAAAAAAAAGTCTCCATTGTAGTTGAACCGTGTGAATAACCACCATCTCAGAAAAATCGCTTTTTCAGCAAAGGGAGGACAGTAAAATCAAAATCTCTAAATTAATTTTTCGCGATCCCCAACTCCCCATGGAGTGACGAGGCTTAAAAAGCCGTTCCTGTAGTAAAGTTTCCCAAAGAGTTATTGCTAATATTGAAAATGAAAGTCCATTCTTATTTCCCACGAGACGAAGGACATAATCGATCAGACGCAGGCAAAATGACAAAAAATAAGCAATCTAGTTTTTACAGCAAAATATCTGACAGGAAAGAAATTGACAATAAGTGACAAATTATGTGTCTAATGGAGTTAGAAGCTTTTTGAGCAATGGAGATCAATTTATCATAGGATGGAGGCAAAAAGACAGCCGACCAAAAACAAGCAAGTTTATTTTTTAAGAAATGAAATCACCCAGTTAAAGAAGAATTTTCTCAGAGAAAAAAACTTTGCTATCGGAAAATATTGGAGTTTTCAGAGAAACGTTTTATGCCGAACCTGGAAATATCAGGATTGACGCAAGTTTCGGTTTTACAGTGAAACAGTCAAAAAATTCAATTTACCTTTTGTGTTTTCTTTCCCTCTGTTATTATTTTTGTGGAATCCCGAAAAATAGGAAGATTGGCTAGCTAGAGCAGTAGACAACATCTGGTAGATGAAATAATAATAATAGTCGCACTTGACTTGAAGAGGAGGTCTGGTGGAATAAAAAACGTGTACACCCACTTTTCAATTATTACATAATCAAAAAACGAACTCTTCACTTTATTAAAATAATAATTTTACGATTAACTCAGAACAAAAAAATTATTATTACATATTGACATTATTATGATTATTACATAATCATGGTTTTCGCAGGCGTACTGAAATACATTTACAGTCAACAGAAAAGTTTTGTTCAACACTTAAAACAAAAATGTTGAACCTAGATTTTTTTACTTTCTCGCCCGTATGTAATACATGGGCTGAGAAAGTTATGTCTTCGTGCAAAATTTCGATTTTGAGATTTTGGGTTTCCCATGATCCTGGAGGTCCCCCGAGTCCAAAAAAGTGGTTTTTAAAAAATGTCCGTCCGACGTACGTACGTACGTACGTCACTCTATCGCGCAACTGGACGTCACACCGTTCGTCCGATTTTGCTCAAATTCGGTATGTAGGTACCTAATGTAAATATCTGGACATGTTTTTGATAAATTTTGATAACTCAAAAATTGCGCCTGCTATGGTCAAAAAAAGGCAAAAAATCGTGTTTTTTGACAGTTAAGAAGGTCTGGAAGCTACGTATATCCAGTTGAAACCTTGAAAATTTGCGAAAGTGTTTTTGAATAGATGCTTTTACATTTTTTACAATCATTTGGAGGTGGGCCAATAACTTGGCCCAGTTTTGGCCCAAACGCGTTGGTCGTCACTCCGGTAGCACTATTCGATCGATTTGAATCAAAATTGGTAGGGAGGTGTACTTTAACCTAGTTTGATGTTTTACCGAACGAAATTTATCAAACATAATAATTATGGCCAATATTGGCATTATCGTAGGAAAATTTTCCAAAAAACCACGTTTTTGATTGGTTAAGACGGATTTGCAACAACCCTAATCGACAGATTTCCTTGAAAATTAGTGAAAGTGGTTTCAGATAGATGCTTCAATGTCGTTTTCAATAGATTTTCAATTACTTGAAAATTAAGTCCGTGACATGCAAAATAGGAAACATGTACTTTGCGCGTCCATCGACACTTCACTGTTTGATGGGTAGGTTTGAAATTCGGCATGCCGGTGCCTAAAAGCATCGTCCAATGTGTGGCAAAATTGTTTTTAGAAAAAGTTAAAATTCTGGGCAAAAAAATAATTCACGTAAAAAAAATCAAAATTGCGAGAAAGTCAAGTGCGACCATTGTCGAACCCTTTATTTTATTTGATTGTGAGAAAAACAGAAAAAGTGTAGAGATTATTAGATGGTCGATGAAAGTTAAGTGGATAAATTTTTGATGAACTACTTTATAGAATGTGGTGGTTCGTAAATTAGTCATGGGGGGAAGAGGCCGGTGCCTGGGGGGGGGGGGGGGGGGGGGGATAGAAAGAGGGGACATCATCCTCACACGCCAACCTGTCGTTTGCATGCATTGACATCCTGTACATTTACAAGGGACATATATAACTTCCTATTCAGAGGTTATCGAAAAGTTGATTTTTCTGGACTCTAAAAAATATTGTGTAACACAAATAATCTGTTCAAGGGCGGCTTTAAGGGCGATTTCCTGAAAAAGAAGCCGAAAAAATGATCTTGGTCTTATTCAAGTCCACTATATAGCTGAGGGTTGGGGGGGACAAGCCCAGCAACTAGACCGTTTCAAGAACTATCCATTGTGCTCAGCTGGCAGCACTACCAAATACCAGCTCCCCAGCCATCGAGTAAACGATGGCGACCTACAGTTTTAGGTGGGTTCCGAACCACCACAGCCTCGATATACATTTCACTTGACATGCTTTTGGTAGGATCGGGATCGAACCGGTGTGACCCGGCTCTCACTGCTCCTCAAAAGTCAACCATTTAGTCCACTCGGCTATCGAGGCTGTTAAGTCCACTATAAGGGTGTTGTTGGAAGGATGGTGATAACCACCAACATTTTTTATCGGAGGGATACCGCTATAGTTAACTTGTAATGGATACTAAAGTAGACTTTAGGGATCCTTGGATTGTAACCCAGTTCCTCCGGCTTGAAACTGACAAACCACGAAAGCCCGCATCTGCATAGTTTTCGTGGGTGGACCTGGAGATTTTGGCTGGGTGCAGATGGAATTTGACGGTGCTTATCTGTACCTGGCACCCTCTCAGCCCAGCCACGCTTGGGCCCCTTCCAAGCCCCTTGTCTTGATAATTAAGGGTATCAGTAACTCTTTTCCCTCACCCCTATCACCCCAGCGGTATCAGCACCAATTAACGCCACCGCCCATTCCACCCCCCGCTACTTCAGACTCTTTATAGCAAGCTCGCCGCGAAACTCTTCTGATTTTATCTAAAAGGATACTTTAAATTTCAAGAGAGTTTCGCCTCTGTCTCGAGGTAAACCTGCGGAAATATGTTACTAAGAAAACCGCAATCTTGAAAGTAACTGCTCGGCTGTGAACAATATTTTTCTCTCCTATCTTGTGTACCTGAATTAAATAGAGGCAAACTTTGTTATGGAACGTTTAATAGGACTGAAGAAATTTTACGTTATATTATTTTAAAGAAAAGCGTCAAAGCAAAAAGTGTATGGCTAATATTCTTGTAATATCATTGACTGTTTGTGTAGCAGACCGGCTGGTCAGTATACTACGTAATTCGTCGTCGTCGTTAAGAGTTTCTGCTTCCCAATTTTTGAAACTACTGAGCAATTCTGGAGAAGTTTCCTGTAGACAAAATCACTTGATGGTAAAATCAAAACAATACCCAACTCAGTATACTGACGTTAAAAAGACAAATTATATTTCAGAACATCTAAATCTCCAACAGCTTCCTCAAACTTAAACAAACAGGATTCTGTACGGTTACTCTTGCAGCAGCACAGAGTTCCTCTTCACTTAAAGGCTTCGGTTTTCGGTTTACTTCCCTTTGCCCAAAGTTGTACCTCTGAGGGCCAGGTTTGAAAGTTTATAAATAAAAGGACCATCCCAAAGTTCATCAACTAAGTTTGTGCTGAAATAAGGGCAGACAGGTAATCGAACGAAACAAGCAGTGTTGTTTCTGTATTGAGGTTCAATTTGGGGCCGGCGTCGGAACATTCGGAGTAAGTTAGTTGGGAGTTAATCGCCACGGACGTTGATAAGGGTCGTGCCGGACTAAGTGTTAGTTACCACCCTCCGGGCCAACCTTTATTACGATTTTACAGCCCAGTTCTATACCTGCGTTGCTTTTTATCCTGCTGTCAGGGTTTCATGCCTACCCTTTCACTCCGATTACATTTTCCGCACTTTACTTTTCGAATATGAAGGAAAATTCTCAGGCTCAGTGGGTTCAGCCCAAACACTGCCCCCCTGCCACTATGGGCCGCTGCATACTGTCAGCAGGGTTTTTTTACCCCCTCATTTTCAAATTTATTGGTATACGAGGGGTAGCCACTCCAGAGATTCCTTGAGATTCCACTGAGATTCCATAAAGATTTCCAAAGATTCCCAACGATATTCATAGAAAAATGAACCCCGAAGGGGAGTAACCACTCCAAAAAATTCCAAGCCCTGATTTCATAAAGATTTCCAATGATTCCCAACGAGATTCCCAACGAGTGGTTAACCCCTCGGTAATAAAAGTCGAGGCGCAAAAGGTGCATGGCTTTTACTTCAGTGATGTCAGTAAAAGCAGCAAAGTTGGTTGCACATTGTTATTAAATAGTGTTTTAAAAGTCGGGAATGGGGTAACAAATGACCTTATGCTATTGCCGCTTCTCACGCAACCAACGACCGCGGTTAATGTACAACGGCTCAGCTACACTTCCGGTCTCTATAGTCCAGTCTTCGCTTCCGGTGAAAAAAAAAACACTAGAAACTAGGGCGACCACACAATCGTGTTTGTTTACGTTTCTTCACCTTTTACCTATGAGGAAACCAGAGGATATTTATGTTCTTAAATAGGTATAATATGTTTTTTTAACAGCCAAAGTTAAGAGGCTATGTTGGGATTTTTGTGAACAAAAATTGTCCAAAATTAACTAATCGTAAAATCACCACACAGCCTGTTAATTTCTGCCGTTAAAGAGACGTATTATATTTCAGAACATTTAAATATCCAATACTTTCGTGGCAAAGTGTGCAGAAAAAACGTCAACAAACAAGACTGCCCTTAAAAACTAAAAACAGCAGTACACAAATTTCCAAAGTACCTATTCGAACATTTACTGCGAAGGATCGAATGGAAATCCTCCTCGTATACAGTGTGTTAATCCAAGTAAGAGGTAGGCAGGTTTGGAAGCAACCAACTGTCGAATCTGGCGAAGGATAACAACTTAAGTAGAAATCGGATATAAGTGGTAAGCGGTATCTTAAGCTCTTGTCATCGCACCCAATTATTTACAGCTTCAACGTATCGTATCGCTATTCCGAACTTTAACAGGCTTTAGTCAAGTGTGACAAATTTGGGCGCTTTCTCCGAGATAAACAAGTCCATAGTCCCCCCGCTTATCTAACTAACTTTTGGAGGGGAGCGATTAGAACGAATAAGCTCATACTCAAATTCAAAATCACTAAGGTCCGCTTTACATGGTAAACATAACCCAGTTAAGCCGAAAAAGTTATAATAATGGAGGGTCTATTCTAGTTCTATGATAAGTTTTCAACACTGTGTTAACGATGCTATCGTTGTTGTGTTTATAACTAACTGGAGAACATGAATAGCGTCTTGTTAACTTACTTCGGGTGATAAGGGCTTTAAAGGTAATCTTATAAGCTCTTATCATAAGTCTGAAATATTAAGGAAGATATAAGTTTTAACTTCAAGATATAACTTTTAAGTTAAGAATTTTAATATCCATTTTTTGGGGAAACTGTCAGATAGTAATGTTCTGAAATATAATATTGGTTTTTTGCGTCAGAGACTATTTGTAGGTACATATTGTGATCGAGTTGTTCTAGGTACCTTATGATTTTGCAATTTGAGCAATTTATTATGAGCACTATTTTTTTTTAGAAAAATACATATTCAAGAGATTTCTAACGTTCTAAAATACCTACTTAAAAAGAAATGCTAGAGAATATTGGAGAGAAATCTATTGCAGGCTCCCCATACAACCTGAAAATTATGACGAAAAACTTTTCAACGAAACACCCAACAAAATTTAGAGCCCTTGCTATGATGGTACGGTTGATGGGCATCAGGCGGTGCCTGCAGGGCCAACGTCACGCCGTGTCCTTTTCCGACGACCGGATCTCCTAATGGAAACGTGTGTGAAGAGGAGACCGTGCGTGCAATACGTGCTACGAATGTCAAGTTAGTAAACAGACGTGAATGCCCTAATGTACTACACCTGGTTACCTTTCACTGTCCGAAATGGGCCCACGTTTTGCTCCCAACAACCAAGGTACGATGAAAGTTTCAAAATTTCTGTTATTTTCAGGGTGGAATGAACCATCTGTTCGATAGCTTAAGGGTCCGCTATACCTGACGGTGCATTTTTTGCCGCCCATAAGATAAACATTGCGAGCGGCGATTCATTTTCAAGGTTTACCCTTGGTTGGAAAGACACAAAATTTAACAGCCGAAATTAATAGGCTGTGTGGTGATTTTACCATCGGTTAATTTCGGACAAATTTTTTGTTGACAAAAATCACTGGTAAAATCACCACACCACCTGTAAATTTCGGCCTTTAAGAAGGCACATTATATTTCAGAATATTAAAATGTCCACTAGTCATATCGTCAAAAAACATTAACGAACACGACTGCGCAGACCTTAAGATCAAATGGACTATAAAATACTTCTTCAAAAAGTAGGTTTTAGCAATTTTAGAAATATCTTTGAACTTTCATCAGATTTGATTTCAACTGGAAGAAGCAAACTTTTCGAAAGAAGGGATGGCCGGAGCAGCCGAACTGGAGGGCCTACTAAAGAGAAACAAAAAAGAAAACAGAAAATTTAAAATGGAATAGTAGCGTGCGGGAGGCGATTAGACAGCAGCCTCCGACTTGTTGCAGTGTGGAAGGTTGAACCTCTCCGCACAACCTCAAAATATGGTAATCTCATCGATCGACGCCTCCAGACTCCATCTAATATAACGCCTCTCCTTGTTTACAGTCCTCAAATCTCACTCCTCACAGCAAAAGACGAGGCTGCTTTTATTTGTTTAGATTATACGATTTACTCGCACAAATCTGTATCACTTCTCAAGAGGCACTCTTGTTGAGTTTATACGTCTAAGCATACAAATTCCTTTTTTTCAGCATTTTATTTCTTCCTCCATGAACCGTTTTCTGGAAAGTTATCTTTGACAGTATCTTTCAGGTACTGCGTTTTACTATTATTATAGGACCAGCCAGGGGTTCGCCTTGGCCAGTAGAGGCATCACATTAGCATTACGACAGGGTGAATACAAATCAAAAAAAGTTTGATTGGATCGGGATTGGAACAGTGTTTCCCAGCTCTTCCTTAAAGAAAACCCCTAGTCCACTCAGCTAACGAGGCTATTGCTGACGATGGTATTATAAGGGGTATATAGCCATGCCCATACGACCTAGGGGCAGAGTATCAAATTTAAGCGCGTGTGAAGCGAAATCCAGTGAGCCCATAAATTAATAGCCAGAAGTTATCGAGACCGCAACGAGATGAAGCAGCCCCCCTAAAACCGCCACCCCCTCCCCCACCCCGGCACCCCCAACCCTCCGACACCCTACCAACCCCTCTCTGATAAACTTAAACTTCATTTACTCGAACATTTTACTCAGATATTTTTGTCAGTTTTTACTGAGTTTATTGTTAATATTTTAAACATTTTCTGAGAACACCAGGAGAAATTTGTTCTGAAGTATAGTATGTCGTTTCAATATATTCTACGGTTGCCTTGTACCCATCCTATACATTCAAAATTGGTAAAATTTCAAAAAGCAATATGTACCTCCTTCATGATGAATTTAGGTACACAGGTACTAGAGGAGTTTGATCAAAAAGCATGGAGGAAAGAATACGAGAAGATACTCGGATCGTAAGTAATACCGGTCACTAATACATTCGCTCTTTCTCATTTTTGTTTTTTGTCTCGATTTTTAATATTCCATGATGGAAGAAAGCCATCTGCTTTCCCGCATCCCCCTTCTCCATTCTTATTTCCTTTTTCTCAATTCCGGAGACTGCTCAGTCTCGTTGCGCTTTTCTTGTTCTTTTTACTTGTCTTTCATTTTATATTCAACTGCGGTGACGCGTCAGCACTCCGGAGTCAGCATTTCCATAATGCTCCCCGCTGAGACTAGACGTCCTATGCATGGGATGCAGTCAGCAAGAAATTTGCTGCAGAGGATGACAGGGTGACAGCTTGACGTCTATGACACCGCGCGTCTTTCAAATACCAAAATAAAAAGGACGTGTAAGCAAAGGAGGTTGTAATAAAATTCAACAAGGGGGAATCGTGTTCTCGCCGAGGTAAAGGTGGGTGGAATTTTTAGGAGCCGTCTTCGAAGTTTTCTCTGTGTAATTTACTTTTGACGGAAGGGTAAAAAAGTAAGTTAGCAGTTTATTTTTTTACTCTTTCCCGTGATTTTGTCTCAAAAAAAAATTATATTTGTATAAGTATGTCGGAAACCACTTTATTGAGCCACACGACAGTAGTCCATCCTCGCGCTAGGCCGGAAAAACATGTCCAG
The DNA here is from genome assembly GCA_950004255.1 of Mesopsocus fuscifrons. Taxonomy (NCBI): domain Eukaryota; kingdom Metazoa; phylum Arthropoda; class Insecta; order Psocodea; family Mesopsocidae; genus Mesopsocus; species Mesopsocus fuscifrons. The sequence continues at coordinate 3,998,396 of OX465374.1, read as the reverse complement.
GCTTGAAAATGCCCAAACTAAAGTTTTTAGGTATACAATTTTTCGACAGGCACAGTTGATCCCTTTGGTGAAAAACAAAGGCAGGTTAATGCAGAGGCTGTCAATCGCTGGACCTGAGTGATGGATGCGTCCTCTGAGCGAATTCGAAAATTAGAAGCGGCGACTAGTTCGCAATGGCGACGGCTTAAAACAGCGACAGTGGCGACAGGCGTCGTTGATGTGTGGTGCAGGTGCCCTGTCGCATCGCTGACATGCCAGTTCAGCTGTTTCGTCCCCGTGCGTTTTCAAATTTTGGGCATATTTTATTTGTGGAATAAAAAATTGCTATACCCACACGGGAATACAAAATCAAATTTGCCTTACATTCAGAAAGAAGAAATAAAACTGAACTTACAGATTGTAGTGAACGTCGGCCATGTTGGGCCGATACTTGAGCGCCATCTTGTAAGCTTGCTCCGCTTCGTCACCTCGGCCCTGAGCGTTTAGGATTGACCCCAAATTCCCGTAAGCTGGAACAAAAATCAGGTCGCTTGTCAGCTGGGAATTACTAAACTAGCTTAATCTCGGACACAGGTACATAAAGCTCAAGGCTTAACACGTGGAAGGAAAACTGTAAAGGGGTACAGTGGTGACGCAGGTGACTCAGCACCGAGCTCGGGTAAAAAGATTAAATTCTAACCTGAGATTAACCCTCCGCCCCCTCCCTGCAATCTCGTTTTACAGCTTACGCAGGCGGGGGCTGGAAAGAACTTTTTGTCATTTTTTCGAAAATTGAAATTCGAAATCTCTTTTCTGTCTTCATAAATTTAGTAGAGTGGTTCAATATTCGGGTGTTCCAACCTTGGCTGGAAAACCACACACAGTCCCCCGTTGGGAAATAGCTTCTCCAGATTGGAGGTGAAATCAAATTCTGTAAATTCAGAGAAAACACAATTTTCTCTGGTTTCTCAGTCAAGTTCTTTGAAGTACCTAGGTATTTATTATTCCAACTTCCAACACCCTCCAAAATTGAAACTCATGTCAAAATATGTTTTACTATCACGTACCTATACCTACATGCATTTGCAAAAACACGACGCATCATGTGATAGCTCCCGCTCCCATTGGGTCAGGGTTCTCATATATTTCCAGTGCCGCTGTCTGTTTCACTATCCCTTCAAAACCCCTATCAACACAATGTCACCTTCTCTATAGCAAACTCTCCTTATAGCGACCAAATTTACATGGTTGTTATAGAGAGACTACTGTAAATATTTTTTTATGTACCCATCTACTTATACTTCGTTACTCTTGAGAAATGATTCGGTCACTTTTCCAGGCCGACGATTCAGCCTGATGTAGTAAAGGTTTATTGTTTATAGCGCATCACCTCGGAGTCTGTGTCGTTATTCATGAGTCGCAAAGTGCAAAAGAAGAAGTATTCGTCACTCCGCCAACAGCCATTTCGGATGTTTTGGCCAACGTTTCAATTTTATGGCGAAACTTTTCAACTTTTCACTTCTCAAGGAAATTGTTTCTTCATTTTTTTCTCTCTCTCGGAGGTTTTGGATTGCATTTCGCGGGTTTTTGACGCGGATATCCGGAGCACTATATCATTGAACTCTGTGACAGCTCTATTTCATACTTTCCCCTACTCATATATTTTATTCCCTTCTTTGCATGAAGAGGGTGAGACTTTTTCTTTGGAGCTGTTCACCCTAATCGGTTATCTCGTCTTGTATATCACGGATATTAAGAACAATATTTGGTCCTTAGCTATAGTTGTTGGTGGGGGAGGACAAGCTCAGCAAATACTATAGGGAATAAACGATAAACGATGGGGACCTACTGTTTTAGGTAGGCTCTGAACCATAACGGCTCTAAAAAATTGGACTTTCCATGCATACTATGAAGGTTCTGACTATACGCTGTTCGTTGCCCTTTTAACTTTTTCAATGGGAGAATCTACCGATAGGTAGATTAAAATGCTGTAAATCACTCGCTCCTGAAGTAAATCCGGAAGTCTTTAGAAAATTAGATTTAAAAAAATCGTTGATAGATAATAGAATATTATTTAGGGCGCTATAATAAACAACGAACCAGAGAAAAACAACAAAATAACAAAAATAGACACCCGATAATACTTGTGAGGTGGCTAATGGATTGGAAAAGAGAATTAATCTTAGTATTCCCTTGCGGATCGTCACACACTGGCGCAGAGTCTCATTTATTTAATGGTCTCCAAATTACATCCCTGGTCTATATAATTACACTAATGACTCAGGGACAATTCCCTTTAGGGGGTGCAAAGTCACCTTAAGGGTCGAAAGGTCTTTAATCCTTGTAAAAGGTGTATAGAATTCTGCGTAGAAAGATTTAACGCTGGGGATCAAGATTGTATTTCTCGGAGCTTTCGGTGTGAGGTTATGAGTCCGCTCGAGGGGGTGCTTTTACATCGAAAGGTGTCAGCGAACTGACCTTATGTATAAAGGATAAAAAAATAAATAATAAAATATCCAATACTTCTACGTTTGTATGGGATTTGGAACATTTTCATAAAAGAAACAGTTTTTGTTTTTGTTCATTGTTTTCACCTCTGACAAACCTTTTTACTGATTTGCGACATCTGTTCCTTTCTGTTCCAACAAACAAAATCCATCTCAACCGAGGGGTTAACCACTCGTTGGGAATCAATGGAAATCTTTATGAAATCTCAGGGAATCTTGGAATTTTTTTTGGAGTGGTTACCACTTCGGGGTTTCAACTTCCTATGAATATTGTTGAGAATCTTTGGAAATCTTTATGGAATCTCAGGGAATCTCAAGGAATCTCAGGGAATCTCTGGGGTGGTTACCCCTTGGATCTCAACTAAGGACCTGTTATAGCTTTCCTTGGATATTCTTGATAGGTTACTCTAATTGGAATACAGGTGCGACAGTAAGTCGCAGTTTTTTGGCCTCAGGTACCTATTGTGATATTTCGATTTCTAAATTCTAACATATAAAATATGTTTTTACGGTTCCAGAACAAAAAAGTAAAAAGTTTATTCCCAGAAGTGTTCTACAACTGATGAGAGAAAAAAAAATTATGTGTACCTACTATAGGTAGGTACTTAGTACTATTAAGGGTCCGCTATACCTGGCGGTGTATTTTTTGCCGCCCATAAGATTAACATTGCGAGCGGCGATTCATTTTCAAGGTTTACCCTTCGTTGGAAAGACACCTGTACCTAGCCCTAACAATGTTCTAGGGAGTGTTCGAAGCAGATTTCCCATTTTTTTACTGGTTTTCCAGATACAGCACTTTTCTTGAGGTATGCGATGCAAGCATTTGCAAAACAGTTGCAATAAAAGAAACCAAAATTGGGAAATCTGCTTCGAACACTCCCTAGAACATTGTTAGGGCTGGGTACAGGCAAAATTTTGTGTCTTTCCAACCAAGGGTAAACCTTGAAAATGAATCGCCGCTCGCAATGTTAATCTTATGGGCGGCAAAAAATGCATCGTCAGGTATAGCGTCCTTTTAACAGCAGAGGAGATATTTGAAGACGCTTCGAAACTTCGTTCAACGTTCAACCACCGTAACTCCACCATTTCTCAGACCATCTAATTGATTGGGTAATACTTCAAAATGTACTCTCAAGAAGTCCTTCAAATGCTTTGCTTTCGGAGTTTGGAACGATACTTCGAATACGCAGCATTACACGGGAGTCCGCTAAAGTATAAGACACTCAAAAGGAGTTAGTCAGCATTTCAATATTCAGTTGAGCAATAGAGGCATCCATTTTAAAGAGACGGATATCTAGGCAGTGCCACGACTGCTGTCTCTACCATTTTAGCTGACTAATGTAAAGTAAGTGAATTGCTGAGAAGGGATGGAGATAGGGCGTCAACGTCATTAATTTATTATCGTTCTATTTTGGGTCTTTATTTATTATGCGGAGATGTTTTGAATTTTAGGCTGTTTGACGAGAAGAGGTTGGGGTCTGCACTCCAGAATCACTGTGTCATTTTGAATATTCCGTTTAAGAGGACGCTTTACCTGACAATGCATTTTTTGCCGCCCATAAGATTAACATTGCGAGCGGCGATTCATTTTCAAGGTTTACCCTTGGTTGGTAAGACACAAAATTTTGCCTGTACATAGCTCTAACAATGTTCTAGGGAGTGTTCGAAGCAGATTTCCCAATTTCTCACTGGTTTCTTTTATTGCAACTGTTTTGCAAATGCTAGCATCGCACACCTCAAGAAAAGTGCTGTATCTCGAAAACCAGTAAAAAAAAAAATGGGAAATCTGCTTCAAACACTCCCTAGAACATTGTTAGGGCTAGGTACAGGCAAAATTTTGTGTCTTTCCAACCAAGGGTAAACCTTGAAAATGAATCGCCGCTCGCAATGTTAATCTTCTGGGAGGCAAAAAATGCACCGTCAGGTATAGCGGACCCTTAAAGCTGGCCGTCCATGGAGCAGAGAAGATTTTTCTGCAATCTTTGTGAGGAAAATATGGAATATTTATATGTTCTGAAACATAATATATATGTCTTTTTAACAACTAAATTCAACTGGTTATGGCTACAAATTTTTTCACTCCATTGTAAAATCACCACCTAGCAAGTTAATTTCTTCCCTTATACAGACATATTATATTTCAGAACATTTAAATATCCATTAGTTTGTCTTCAAAAATTGTCGGACAAAATGTAAACAAATAGTAAATGTGTATATGCAGTCTCGATGCATGACTTTCCAAAATATGGATGAGTTTCACAAGTTCCAAAAGTCTGCTATAGCGTCCCCTAAAAGTTTACTATATAGAGTTGTCCTCCCGATAAGAAAAGTTGGTGCCTTTTACCGACTTTCTGATCGCACTCATAGCTAGGGGATTTTTAACGGTAAGATAAATTTACTAACTTTATCTGAATTAATATGTACCTAGTTAATATCTATCCAGCATTAAGTAATGATAAATTTCGGTGGACCTGATGTAAATAACTTTCCCGCATGGCTTACGAACAAATATGAAGCTAATTTAAATAAGAGTGGAGGATTACAGAAGATGAGTAATTTTCTCAGCACAAAATGTCAAGAGAAAGTTTGGGAAAGCCTAGGGGCGCAGGCTTATTATTGGCGATGAATCATGGGGAAGGAGCCCGCTGTATTAAAACCTCCGTGTCCCTTCATATCTACTAAATATTTAAGGCTTATCGTGAAATATTACGGAATTATTGCATTAAGGGGATATAGGGGCGAAGGGGAGTTACAGCGAGCCCCTCCGCATATAACGGCCTTCCAAAAGGTTTTTCCCATGTTTCAGAGCGGGAGCCCATTAAAATCGCACAAATGACTTCCTTTCACCCGAGCCTTTTGCGATCCCTGTATATATTTTCAACCCCAACCGTGACCGCCATTTGCGATACAGCCCTGTTCGTTCGCCTGATTATGTAACTTTACCATGCCGTACACTGTACAGGAATAATCGAGGCTTGAGCAAAAATGTCTAAAAAGTCCTCAAACGTACTATGAGCGAGTTCAGCGTAAGGTAAACAGAAGAAACACATAGTTTTACATTATTTATTGTTCTGTTTTGGACTATATACAGGAACGTTCGGACCCGACAGACGTTCGTTGGTTAAATATTTGTTTGATTTCTTTGTGACCTTCTGTATAGCAAACCCTCTTTATAGAGAGCAGATTGACGGTCGCTATAGAGAGTGACTGCTGTATTTACTTTGTAAACCTACATCTATCCACTCTGCAAATAAAACGGAAATCAAAAATGAATTCAACCGTTTTCGGAGAACATTTTATCGTGGTCCATATTAACAACATCATTTCACTGGAAACGCCTGATAATAGTACGTAAAATCAATTGGAAAATGGGAATAACGTCAATTTCAGTGCGGGCTTACCTGAGGCCGTCAGCGAAAAAAAAAAAATATTCGTATTTTTCGCAGAGAGAATAATATCGGAAAAAAAGGTTCGTCTTCCACAGCTCGGATCAGTTTAACCCTTGGCCACTTGCCAGGCCAATGAAATAAATGAAATTTTTATCTGTTTTTATGCATTGGTGGTTCCATAAGCGTTATCAGCGAGCAGAGCCACTGAGTTCGAGGTTCATGAATGCAATGTTCAAAAAACGATTCCACTTTATCTCCCGAAAACTTGAATTTTATTTTCTTTCTCGGTTTTCGACGCGCTGACGCTTACGGCTCGATAAAAAATGTGCTTCTACCCCTCAGCGTCATAGGTGACTTGTATCCTGCAAACTCTGAGTTCAAATCCAGGCAGTAGTAATGTTTTTCCCTTGTAACAGGCCCGATCCTTCTCTGATGGCTTTGGGAAACACAAAATAGGCAAAGGTACGAAAGATTCTGGTTCCGGGAAAACAATAAAGTGAAGCCCTGGAAATAATTTTTCGAGGGGTAACCACTCCAGAAATCTCGTTGGGAATCTCAGGCAATCATTGGAAATTTTTATGAAATCTCAGGGAATTTTGGATATTTCTAGAGTGGTTCACCCTTCCTGGTGCATCTTTCCATGAATCTTGTTTAGAATCTCAGGAAATCTTTGGAAATCCTCATGCAATCTCAAGCAATCTCTGGAGTGGTTGGTCGCAAATTATTAGTTACAGGTAAAGGTAACTAAAAAATATAAAAAATAGATCAGTTTCATGAAGCCAAAAAAAAAACCAGTAACCAACAACGACCCCACAAAGAAAGAAAAAGAAGAAGATTTCGCAGTAGGTAATATCAAGAACCAAAGGCAATAATAATTTCGAGATATTGCAGCTTTGCTGTTGACTTGAAACAGCGATTCACTTTAGCCACCAAATGACTCAAATTCAAATAGTCGGCAATAGTTGGTTATTTCCCGAGCAGTGAGTTCGGCTCAAGTGAAGACCCGCCGGTTTGATTGAAGAGACGCCATAATCTGTGGGGGATGATACTGCTTAGCTTACTTACTCCTTTACTGGCTTCAACTTCAGCTATTTCCAAGTTTACCAATACCATTACTGATTTCTATATCTCTCCAACAAAGTTCCATAATAACTTGTTTATGGCACTTCCAGGTGAAGTGTTAAAAGAGAGAAAAGAGACGAAATTGTGAAGATATTGTTTCCTTTAAGTATAGCGTAGAAACCAGAAACGCGAGAGAAATAAAAAACATTCGGTTGAGGAAATCGTCTCAAAATTCGGGAAAGGATTTTTTGGAAGGGACAAATACGGAGGTAAGAAACTCGATCAAATAATGATTTGGAAGAATTCGTGGGGCGTGGCCATGGAGAATTCGACCTTTGTCTCTGGGCAAAGGCTTGATCCTGTTGTTGAATTTTAAAATAAACAAATTTACTTGATTGCTCAAAGGCTGTGTACCCCAATTGTCAATTTCCCGCAGTGAGGCACATCTTTTCTGACTTTTTTGCTTCTTTGAGTGAGAAATGGATTACATTTTATTTTCCAGGCACTTTTATTGTTCCCTGGAAAACCTTTCTGATGGAAGCTTCAGGAGGAACCATACCTACATGTAAATTACGGCGCTTCTGACGGGACGCAGAACAGATTCCAAATTTTCCCCTTCGTCCACTTCAGCAGCACCGCGAAATTTAATTTTACTTTAACGAGGGACTTGTTTAGTGTTAAACTGATAATTATTCCTGACAATGGAGCCAAACTTAGTTTGGAATTTATCGATTAAACCTTTGATGAACTCACCTTTAGGAGGGTTGACAGGGATCCCGGAGCGATAGAGAGTTTCTTCGTTATGCCAGTCTCTGTTGCGCACGACAGTTCTCACAGACATAGTCAGCAGCAGCGCCCCGATAGCGCACTGCATCACAGCCTTCTTGTTGGTTTTTCGGTAGAGCACATTCGACCCAAAGCTCACCAATAAACAGAACCCCACACTAGGGATGTACAGCACGCGCTCAGCCACCACGAACCCCACGTAGAAGAAGAGGTTCGTGGCCGGTAGGAAGGGGAGGGCTAGGAATGCCAGGGAAAGTAAGACGGCCACCGCGGCGGGGTTGCCCGTAGACGGGCTGACTGAGTCGCGGGGAATGAATCCAAACTTCGCACATCCCGCGCAGTCGCAGCGTCCCGAGTAAGCGTGCCGGTAGTAGCCGTGCGCATAGTGGACCTTCACCAGCGACGATATATTATTATTGTGATTCACTTTGACGTGTGTGTGCGCAATGAGAGCCTTGCACACCGGGCACTTTGCGGGTTCATAGCGGCGGGGCGCGGCTGCCCGAGGCGGCAGTCGGCGAGCATAGTCGCGGACTACGCAAAAGGCCACGGGGTAGAAGGCTAGGGTGAGGAGGTTGCGGGTATCACCAAGCGACGCCACGCGCGGGATGGCGTCCATGGACCAGTCAAAGCTCAGCCCCATCGGGCAAAGCAATAGGAAGAAGTTGAAGGGCGGCAGGTAGAGGAAAGTGAGTGACCTTGTTAGGCCAGAGGGGCAGCGACTTGAAGGATTGTCGGACGACGCAAAGTGGGGGGGCCGGGCGCCCATGACCAGGAGCCGCAAGAGGAGAAGCCCGAAGAGAACGAAGCCCAACGTGCAGAGGCTCGCTAGTTGCGCGCGATGCCGTTTCTGTAACAAAGGACCAGCCTATTAGACATGACACCAGAAACTATTACCGTTATTAATACGATCATTAATGCATGAATGTGGCACAAACAGAGGTGGCTGCGATCACTGAGAGCTCTCCCCGCTATCAGCAACCCTCAACCTCACCTGGCTGGTCCCGCACCCCCTCCCACCCCTTCAATACTCATTTCCCTATCGTAACGAACAAATCACCAAGTGCTGTATTCATTTGCTACCCCAACGCCAGAGGGCTCTTCCTTTGATCATTACAACCATTAGCTACTTTTAAGCTGGATTTTCAGTGCTTTGTGCGCACCGAACTTTCGAACGAATTAATTAGTGTCGGATTGGAGCCCTCGAATCTACCATCAAATTCTATAGAACAACAAAAATTTGGTACCTATACTAGGGTGCAAGGGATAAGGAAATGCCTCAGGCGACGACCCAGCAAGTGGCAGGGTGACCAAAACAACTCCACCCCTGTGTAGGCTGGTGACGTCACCACCGGTTATTCCTATTACATTGCGGTACACTTTGGTCACCCTGCCACTTGCTGGGTCGTCGCCTGAGGCATTTCCTAATCCCTTGCACCCTAGTATAGTCGAAAACACAGTTGAGTAGCCTTCCAAATTATTTGGGGAAGTCATGCAATTCCCATTTTGAAAAAAGGAGTGACTTCGACGAAATTAAAGAAGAAACAAAGGGACTTCTTTTTCAACTGAAGAAATGCAGAAGTTTTACCTTGAAATAGAACGGCAGGCAAGCCTGAGCTCTAAAAGCCGTACCAGAATAAGAATATTTTAGATACTTATTACAAATGCCTTTTTTACAATTTGAACATTTAGCATTAGCAAAAACATTGTGGCTTGGAAGGGGAAAGAAAGCAATTTAGCCAGCTCATTGATTTATGGGAAGCAATCCAAAGTAAGCTAGGGGCCATCTGGCGTTTAGGAAGCGAAGCCAGCTGACACGCAGTGGGAAACCTCCCCTGCTTACCCAGCAACAAGTCGCTGCTTTTTGCGCCTAAACAACCATTTTCAAAAAGGATTTTACCGTTTGAAACGAGAGAAACAGGCTGATTTACACGCGGTCAAATGAGAGTGATAGAGATAACACTAACAAATTACGAACTATTTCACATTTTGCTTCCCGATGACAGGGGATCAACAGCCCTTGTACACTATGAAGAACTTTACGCCTGTAGAACATATACGGTGCACCCAGTCATCTTTCAAAGAACGAGAAAAGCGTTTTTATCGAGTTTTACAAAGTTAATGACTTGTTAAAATCTAACTGTCAGTTTGTTTGAGCTCTTTTATCTTCTACTTTTTGGATCATTTTTGCTGTTTTTGGTTTAGGCATCAAATGTGAGTGATCGTGTTTCTCTACTTTCTCTTAGTCTTCGAAAATTACGTTCATTATTTTGGTAGTTATTTCTTTCATCTATCGTCTATCGATACTATAGAGCAAGGTGGGTATCATTTATCGATTGTAGAGAAACGTCTGAAATTACCGAGGGGTTAACGACTCCAGATTTGCATGAAGATTTCCAATGAGATTCTCAACGAGATTCCTGGAAAGGTGCACCCCGAACGGTTAACTACTCCAGAAATTTCAATGATTCCCTGACATTTCATAAAGATTTCCAATGGTTCCCTGAGATTTCCAACGAGATTCCCAACGAGATTCCTGGAGTGGTTAACCCCTCGGAAATTACTGTTCAATCTCAATTTTAGTCGGACTCACAACAGGTCCACCCCTAGCCGTCAAGTGCTGAAATCAAAAAAATCTAAAACAACGCATTTCACTTGATAATCCCTTAATCCACTCCTGGGTTCACGTACAATCATACATTCTCAAAGGAAAGTCAAAACAAGCGGGAAAGTCATAAATTAAATCAAGCGCTTTGAAAAGAAAGGCCAACTGCAAAAAGTGAGAAACAAGAGAAGAAGTGAGAGAAAAGTAACAAACTCACGCAGGGAAATCTCACAACTTCGAGGACGTGAAAGTTACACTTTATTCTTGAATCTTCACAGTAGGTATGTCCCTTTCAAGGTCTGTTAATTTATACAGGTTGCACCGGAGGCAGGGGAATTTGGGTCTACTTCAAACATACTCGATAGCTGGGACAAAACGGTTCGATCCCTATCCTGCCGTATTTTTTTCTGATCGCCTGTTCCCCCTGACCCCACTGCTTTTTCTACGACCTACACAAAATTACCCTGGTTAACCCGAGTCTTTGAACTTCAAGCGCTCAATATGGTTATGGCTAGCGTAAATGACGTATAGTCTGGAGACCCCACACATTATTTCACGACAGAAACCTCTAAAGTAAATAGACTTTGTCTTTCTCTATCTCCTCGTCTGTAATTTGATAGTGCTGCACCTCGCGCACTCCTAACAACTTGCTTGTTTTTATTTGTTGAGTCAAAGACTGGTAATCAGCAACTAAGGTTCGTCTTTCGTCCCCTAACAACTCCTTGAAACTTGATACATCCGACACTTTTATGTGAAAGAATTTTTTTTAGGTCAAATACGAATTTAGAAACACCCCGGCTATGTAGCCTTTTTATCTGTAGGTATGGGTGAATTATGGAGAATCCGTAAATTTCCAGCACACTGGTTTGTACATTTTTCCTGTTGTAAAAATGAGGGTCCTACTGGTTATATGTATAGCTGGAATGAATACGCAACCTAACCTAACCTAACCTAACCTAACCAAACCTAACCTAACCAAACCAAACCAAACCTAACCTAACCTAACCTAACCTAACCTAACCCAACCTAACCTAACCTAACCTAACCTAACCCACGTTGGGCGCCATTTTTTGTACTGGTTCTTTCTCTAAGATAAAATTGTGGCACGAGGTGCACCACGAAGTTGCCGGATTAACATAATTTTTTGTTCAGAACCAGAAGCAGACTTGGGAAGTATGGTCCCAATTATCTAAAAGAGTTTAACAACGACAATTCACATATCTGTAGCCTATCCACCCTTTGATAAGTCTGAATTCACTATCATCCAAGATGTGCGTGGAGTACCTATAGTAGGTACGTAAAGAAAAGGTTTTCGATTATATAGGTTCCATTATATTACAAGTATCGTTCAAGAGTGAAGACGGATCACGGATCCGTTTTATTTTTCAAAGTTGAGAAAATACCTATATTATATAACCTACCAGATTAAAAAATGGTCCTTCACTTCAAAATTCCCAATGTGAGCAGTTCTTAAGACTTGAAAAAAAAACCCCTAATGTGGTTCGCTTAATTTCTCAAGTTTCACAAGAAATCGTAAATAGGCACCTAGTGAGTTACAGTGACTTTTTGCCCCCTGAACTGAGAAAATTTCGAATATAATCAGCCCACTTAAATTCTGCAGAGCGCATTAGAATAATCCGTGAGTTAGGCAGCAGAACTTGAGCTGGAAAAAAGGCAGTTGGGTCTGGGCTTATTAAAAAGTTTAAACGCAACTTGAGAAGAGTGAGTCTAAATTAGAGGGTGGCCTACATTTTTAATCGCTCAAGCATTAAGGCTGCTGGAATTAAAACTCCCCACATTACCTTAGGTAAATAGTGCCCATTTATTTTGACACATAGGTAAGTAACTCGAAATTAAAAATAAATGATCATAAATAAAATTTTGGAATTTTGAAAATGATTTTTTTATCTACGCTTTGAGGGAAAATTGGTGGAGACGTAAGGGCGACCACACCATCGCCGTTTTTTTTTCTATTGGATATTTAAATGTTCTGAACAAATACCGAAGGTTTGTTTGGCCTTAAATGTTCTGATGTATTTTTAACGTCGGAAATTCAATCAAGTAATTTCTCAGAATTTTTTTTAACGGCAAAAATTGCAACATACGTTGAAAAGATATATTTATTTCGAATTTCAGAACATTTCAGAACCCCCCCAGGGGGGTTGGTTCCTGAGTCGGGATCTTTTGGTCTTGAGGTCCGTCTGAGAGGTGCCTTCCTCCCCCCCCCCCCCCCCCCCAGGGGTTGGTTCCTGAGTCGGGATCTTTTGGTCTTGAGGTCCGTCTGAGAGGTACCTTTAGACATTTAAACAACGCATGAGTCAACAAATGAAAAAATGCCAATTCAACTAAACCTATACACACAGCCCTAATTATTAAACCTAGCTGCCTCAATGTTGATAGAGCAATAATTTTTTTCAAATCGTATTCATAAATGGCCCCTAACCCCGACATGAACATTGTCAACACTGAAATACAAAGAACCCTATAGTTTCCTCAAAATTTTGACGAAAAAGCAATAAATGAACAGGATTGTGTGGTGAGGCTTAACGATAAAATGCATTCCATTTAACAGCGATTCCTAGTAATACATAATAAGTAATAACTCGGTCGATAGGCACTTCGGTATTGCAGTTGAAATGCAAACTTCATGGTAGATTGGTTAGTTCCAATATACCCACAACGTTATTGGAAAGTAGAAGTGCATTGGAATCCCAATAAAATTCCAATAATGGGCAATAAAAGGAGCCATGAAAGGGATTAAATTGTGAAGTTATATCACTCTTGTGGGCTCACTACCATAAATACAGCCAGTCCATACCAAGATCGTTCCTTCGGTAGATTACCTTTATGGACCTATTTCGATCCTCGTGGTAGTGTCAAAATAATGGAGTATACCACATAAAGTTTGTCATGCACTACCTTGGTGTGGTGAGCCTTAACGATAAAATCCAATCTATTAGCAATTACTGTTGACACTGTCATAATTATTTTCAGTGTGATCAACACTGGAACATTAACGTGGCTATTAAGAAGGAATAGACAATCGTGAAACACACGTGTTTCTTTCCATTTTTTGAGGATACTGTTCTGAAATATAATGTTTCTTTTTAACGTCAGAAATTAAGGGTCCGCTATACCTGACGGTGCATTTTTTGCCGCCCATAAGATTAACATTGCGAGCGGCGATTCATTTTCAAGGTTTACCCTTGGTTGGAAAGACACAAAATTTTGCCTGTACCGAGCCCTAACAATGCTCTAGGGAGTGTTCGAAGCAGATTTCCCATTTTTTTTTTACTGGTTTTCGAGATACAGCACTTTTCTTGAGGTTGATGCTAGCATTTGCAAAACAGTTGCAATAAAAGAAACCAGTTAGAAATTGGGAAATCTCATTCGAACACTCCCTAGAACATTGTTAGGGCTAGGTACAGGCAAAATATTGTGTCTTTCCAACCAAGGGTAGACCTTGAAAATGAATCGCCGCTCGCAATGTTAATCTTATGGGCGGCAAAAAATGCATCGTCAGGTATAGCGTCCTCATAACCGGCTATGCAAATGTTGGACAAATATCACTCGATCGTAAAATTACAAGCCAGTTAATTTTTGACGTTAGGCAAGACATCTTATATTTCAGAGCATTTAAATATCCAACAGTTTCATCAACATATGGTCGGAAAAAACGTAAACAAACAGGATTGTGTGGTAAACCAACCCAACACTGCTGGAGAGAAGTTTATAGTGACTTCAAATGATAAAGCTAGGGTGCCTCTCGGTGTATGAGTCGAAGTCTCGGTTCAAATCCCACCGTAAGAAAAATTTTCCGTTTAGAAATACTCCTAAATACTCTCCTAAATTCGTCTTCAACCAACTTCCCTTCGGCTATCGCCAAACTCGATAATATTTTTAACGAAATTGTTTAGGAAAATGCGGAACGGTGCAAGAGAACTACGGTGCAGAATGATGGAGGAGTAATAGCTCGTTCCGAAGGGGTAACCACTCCAGAGATTCCTTGAGATTTCACTGAGATTCCATAAAGATTTGATTCCCAACGAGATTCCCAACGAGTGGTTAACCCCTCGGAAGCGTCAGTACGGATAACTCTCTGAATAAGTGGCTTAGTTCCGGCCTTGGCGAAACTCCTTTCGGACAATCTGGCGGATAAAACGTGCGGAATTATTAGGTTGGGTGTAGCTTGCGCCGCTGTGCGATATATTTTCAAGGACCATTAAGTATATGGAGCAGATTTAACAGTGCAGCGTCTCGGCGAGCGCGAAAGTCGAGAAGCTGTTCTTCACCGCTCCCCCCCCCCCCCCCCCCCACACTTCCCCCAAATTCTCCCTTTCTCCCTTTTTTATCTCTGGAATTCAATGATGCTGTATCATTTTTATTCATGTGTCAGCGCCTTTTTTTCCCGCTCTACCCCCTATCTCTTGTTGCTGCATTGGAAACGGGTTATCCTATTTTTTTTAAGTTTGTATGTTTTTTAAAAATTTTAAATTTTAAAATTTATAGTTTAATAATTTAATTTTTAAATTTTTTAAAAGTATTGAGTTTCCATTTTTCCCTGTACAAGGTATTCGGAAAAATATTTTGAAGGTTAGGTAGGTTAGCTTAGGTTAGGTTAGCTTAGGTTAGGTTAGGTAAGGTTAGTTAGGTTAGTTAGGTTAGTCAGGTTAGTTAGGTTAGGTTAGTTAGGTTAGGTTAATTAGGTTAGGTTAGTTAGGTTAGGTTAGGTTAGTTAGGTTAGTTAGGTTAGGTTAGTTAGGTTAGGTTAGGTTAGTTAGGTTAGGTTAGTTAGGTTAGGTTAGTTAGGTTAGGTTGGTTAGGTTAGGTTAGGTTAGTTCGAACTGGAAAAAATTAGACTTTGCTGGCGAGTTACCTTAACAGTCATATTATATTTCACAACAAATACCTAAATGCCCAACAAGCAGCTTAACTAAATACGATAAGATATTTATTTATTTATTTATTTTTATTTTTTATTAATGCGCAAGACCCGGATTGAGCGGTGAGATAAGATATTCTGTTCAATAGGAGACACTATAATATAATTTAGAGCAATGGTGAAACCCATACTCAACCATAGCCGAAAAGCAGCTATTTTTGGCTAAGTGGAGGATTGTTACGTTTTCGTGATAACCCAAAACGACGAGGTATAGGGTAGGTATGTACCTATGCTGATGAGAAGCTAGTTAGTAGGTGCAGGACTTGAGTAAATAATTTTGATTAATTAATGAGGGAGCAGATGAGGAGGTTGCTGATGAATAGATGATTAGCGTGCTTGGGGTACACAAGGACAGTAATCACGATATGTTTGTCAAGTTTGCAAACAGTGATTCCTCGACCTCCACTGTGGAAACAGTCGTCCCTGAGATCAGGATGTACTTAGTGATCCGCGAGATCGGGATGTACCTAGTAATCTTTGAGATCGAGGTATGTACCTACCTTGGGCAGATGGGACCTTCGGCGAATCTGTGAGTGTGTTTTGTGGTATGACTACAAACGCAAGCGTTTGCTTTGTAACAGAACCTTCTAGTAATCTTACCTAAACCTGCAAGTCCCCAAAGGTACCTAAGGTATACTTCTTCTCAGGCCCTTATCCAAAAAGCGGTCATGGGGGGGGGGGGGGGGTGTAACCCCCTAACACCCCCCCCCCTCCCCGTGGATACGGCTATGCTTCTTCTTCTCTACTTGCTGGACATTTCCCCCCACCCCTTTATACTAAAATTTATACCCACAATTTATTTATTTTTTTTCGTTTTCGTTTTTCGTTATTCTTCTCAGGTTTCTGAACCTAGTGAGAAACTCAATAGAAAAGTGCAATCGTTAGTCCAGGTGCTAGAATGGCTCTCCTTCACTAAGGTACTCAGCACTGCCTGGGTGCAACCGCAAAACCAATACAATCCCATATTAATTAATTCCTAGGATTTGCAATGGCAAATTAATATTGGTCGGGATTAATCAGCAGCTGAGAGTCTATTTACCCAAAATTATTGCGCTTGCCTATCCTAACCAATATGCTAGGAATTTACAGTGGAATTACCGGTTTCAGAGTATGGGAGTATGAGGGTATATAAGGGGAAGAGGATCTGAGGGTATGGGCATAGCCGTATCCACGGGGGGGGGGGGGGGTTTAGGCGGTTAAACCACCCCATGAGCCGAAAATTAATGCCAACGCGAAGCCAAAAAATATAGGCTAAACCCCCCACCCCCCCCCCCCCTTGACCGCTTTCTGGATACGGGCCTGGGTATGGGGGTAGTATGGCAGGGTTGGAAAATTTCCGGATACCACGCACTTATGCTGGATAGTGACGTGTTACCGTTTTTGGTTACAGACATGACATTCAAGGATTAATTTTTGTAAAATTTCGAACCACTACTCTTTTTGAGTGTGGTGATAATAATTAATTTTTTCGCATAGTAGCCATAAAGGTTCAACGAGTAGCTACGAAGCTTGAACGATGATACCAATTTCCATCACAATCCGACTTTTAGAAGTTGTCCAATTTTTTTTTTTTTTTTTTTTTTTCAATTCCCACGTTATAAAAAACCTCTAAAATACGTATATGGGTAATCTATATCTGGTAGGTACAGGTAGTAATGTACTTTCTCAACATTCAGGCCAGTGGGAAAGTATAGGCATAAAACCTTCCAGCTTTCGAATTCGTTGCATACCTTTATCCGTTATGAAGGGAAAAAATGGTAAATAATTCAACCTGCGAGCTCTAGTTCATTAATCTGATGCACCGAAGTCAAGCTGAAGTCAAGCTCTACTTGA
This sequence comes from Mesopsocus fuscifrons, assembly GCA_950004255.1. Lineage (NCBI taxonomy): Eukaryota > Metazoa > Arthropoda > Insecta > Psocodea > Mesopsocidae > Mesopsocus > Mesopsocus fuscifrons. Next base: position 3,981,293 of record OX465374.1, on the reverse strand, counting down.
GACTGAAATTTAAATATTGGAACCCTTGTGACATCTCGGAGAACCGAGTAGAATCAAAATTTAAGACAAGATTCGTAAATTTTAATGATTCTGCACCGGCTGTGTCGTGCAGCCCATGAATTTTTCATTATTTCTCATTACGTAGCTCCGACATTTTCCATCGGAAATTCCTTTGTTATTTTAATTTAACTCACTTCTTGAAACTTCACCCGCGGTTCATTACTGTTTTCCGTTTCATTAAATAACCAGTTTTTCCCAGTTTCAGTTTAAATAACCAGGCTGCTTCACTATGACGTGGATTACGCCAAACCTTTCAATTGGCTGTCGTAGGTGAATATGTTGAAAGCACTGATTTTTAGTGACAGGACAATGAATTCTTTTAGGATCGAAAAAACCAAAACCTATAATGGGAGAATTTTTGACTGAGCTTATGTTTTTTTAATATAATCTGTGGTGACGTACCTATACCTAGACCTATAGTTCTCACCAGAAAAGGTAATAAGTAAAAAAATAATCACAAACTGAGAAATTCATCTAAACTAAAATATTCAACATTTAAGGTATGACTCGCCAGCAAAGTCATAACTAAATTTTTCAGTTTGAACTAACCTAACCTAACTAACCTAACCTAACTAACCTAACCTAACTAACCTAACCTAACCCAGCTAACCTAACCTAACTAACCTAACCTAACTAACCTAACCTAACCTAACCTAACCTAACCTAACCTAACCTAACCTAACCTAACCTAACCTAACCTAACCCAACTTCACCCAATACCTAACCTTCAAATTTTTTTCCGAATACAGGGAAAAGTGGAAACTCCATACTTAACAAAATAAAAAAACATACAAACTTAAAAAAAAATGGGATACCCCGTTTCCAATGCAGCAACAAGAGACAGGGTGTAGAGCGGGAAAAAAAGGCGCTGACACATCTATTCATCAGCAACCTCCTCATCTGCTCCCTCATTACTAAATCAAAATTATTTACTCAAGTCCTGCACCTACTAACTGGCTTTTTAGCTATCGGCACTATCGGATACTATAAGAAAGTAGTGAAATTCAGCCTTAACTATATAGTTTTTGGAGCTTAAAAATATATACCTACACATACTGATATTTCAGAACAAATAACATGTCCACCAGTTTTCCCACAAACGGAAATTGAAAACCCATTCTGGGATGACTTGTGTGTATACCCTTAAGATCCCAAAATGTCATGAAAACAAAACAATGCACTCGGGAAAAAATCTGAAAATGGGGATGAAAATGAAAAGATTTTATGGCGAACGACTGACCTCCATTTGCCAGCGGAATTGAAGCATTTGCAGGCAATTCATTTCAGTGACAGGGCACTAAAGAGGCTCGCGAGTTTTGAAACCTTTTCAGAAAGTCAGTGCCAAGAAAATCAGGTCCTTTCAACCTCCAAAAGATCGTTAATCTGAGTCGCTTTCATTAAATACTAAAACTAAAGCCATGTTTTGTTTTGTGGGAACTCATTTTGGAGAATAAGCTGAAAGAACTTTTTCAAAATCTCAGATGTCACTTTCTATGGGCATCGCTCCAACAATTCATTCCTATTAAGTACTCCGTCCACTGTCCTCGGGAATAGTGAGACATAGCAGCTCTATTAAGGAACGGGGTCATTATCTCGGGCGTCTCGGGGTCATATTCTCGACGAGCTCCACCAAAACCACTGTGCGAAAGTAAGTATTCGAAAAAACTAATGTTTACGTATTAGTACTGCCGGAGACTGGTAATTGCAATATCACCGTTGGTTGTGTCTACTCTAAAAGCTAAATATAGTGTGCTATTCGAACGCGTAACGAACAAGTTAAGTTATAATATATATAAGTTATAAGCGCTTCTACTAATGTAAAATCTACATGTTTTTGCCCGAAAGTTGAAAAAAAAATTTTCCGCATGAGGTAGCGTGGGGTTTTTGCGATCTGTCAACAAACATTTGGACTGGTAGTTGACTGTTTAAAACCGCTCCTGTGGGCTTATAACTCCATTTCATGCAAAAATACATGGTAGCCTCACGACAGAGTCTCAGGTTTAGGTACATCCCCCTATAAACACCTTTGACTCGCCCTGTAACTTCGGAGAATAACTTGAAGTACGTAGCACTGAAAAACAAGTAACGTGTATTTCACCATGAAACGCGGGGCAAAATCCAGGCGCTAGTTTGGTTTTCATATTTCAGTACAAAAAAATTGTCCAAATAAAAACCACCGAGAAAGAGATTAGAAAGATGTAAATGGAAATACGCATGGGCCCAAGATATTGCTTCAGTTAAATTGGAAGTCAGGTAAATATAATAAGTGGAATAGTTAATCTTCTTTAGTGCTGGAGAAGACAAAAGAGTACGTTGGAAAAGGTTACATAAACTTTCTACTTTCTCTCTCTTGTTCAAATCTCTTGAGCGATGTGCAATTACTGGAATATTTGAACAAACTCGAACTCGAAGCTCTCGAATGCTTGGAACTAAAGATAAATGAAATTGATAAGTCTTAACCAACAAATGAATCAATTCTTCGAAAGTCATTTTCTGGTAAATGAATTTTAAATTTTGCACAAGTTTTCCTCTAGAACGAGCGATTTTGTAAGAAAGTTTAGGGCTGAATCATTGGAAAGGAATTCTGTAGCATTCTCTCTTATTCCAACTTTTGATTAGGATGGATTTCACCATCTCCTAAAGTCTACTTTAGTGTCTCCTTAAAGATCACTATAGCGTTATATTTCCGACAAAAAAGTTGGTGCCTTCATCATCATATCATGCATGCCAACAGCGGCGACAGCGCTCTTATCTTTATGTTAGCTACTTAGAGGAAATTTTTAAGGTAGGATAAATATTTCGACTAATAATATCGAAAATATAAATTTACAATGCGTGAACAACAAATAATAAAGCAATGGGATGAAAATCTGTACCTCAGCAAATCGTTTTCGCCAACGCACGGATAATCCACTCGAAAGCTAACGAAACGATAACGGTGCATGGTGAAAGCCGTTAACATTTTTTACCGATACGATAGCGCTATCGTTCACACGATATTCTTCACGTTTAAGTGGTGAAATCCAGCCTTAGTGGGTTTTAAGTGGGTTTGGGAGGCGAACATGCATGCATGCGTCATGCGTCATGCGTCATGACGTCACCTTTTGGTAAGCTCCGCGTCTTCTGCTACCTATCTCACTGACTGTAGGAACCATCAACTAAAGATCTATACAAATATGGATGTACCAAAGCAACAAGCTCATTGTTGCAACTTTACAATGACTATTACAAACGTACGAATGGTCCTATGTAGGTTCTTTCAAAAAAGGTGTCGGCACCGAGAGTAGAGTCAGCTTTCCATTTGGAGCTCCAACTTTATTGTTTATTCACACCTTCATTTCCATCCTTTCAACCAGCTACTTTCTCCTGTAACTTGAAGTTCTACGTTTTACTTTCTTTTGAGACTGTAAAACCTTTTAGGTGTGTTATCGCTTTCTACTGGCTTAGCTTTGTTCAAAATGAGCATCAAAACATCTGACGAATACTTTTCGTTTTGGGACCATTTCTATGGGAATGCAAGGAAAAATTATATCTAGAATGTAGATGGTTGCTTTTAGAGGAACAGTTGAGTCGGGTCACACGGGTTCAATCCCGAACCTATCAACATTTTTTTTTTTGATATATTGAACATATTTTCAAGGCAGCGGTCGTTCGGAACCAACCTAAAACTGTAGGTCCTTGTCCTGTCGACGGATAATTCTTGAAATGGTCTAGTTGCTGACCTTGTCCCCTACTGTTCACAACTAAAGTGGTTATGGCATGTAGAAGGCAATATTACTTTAGCACTACTAGCAGTGCCTGGGTCCCTTAAAGGTACCTATACCTAAGTTATAACGTTACTAAATAGCGCATAAATTGAACGTCGACTACTTCATTAGCTGAAGCATGCCTGTAATAATAAGTAATGGAAACCTGATGCAAGGGAGAACACTTGCCAGAGAGAAAGCTCTCTAGAAAGTCTTATGGAGACTCCAATTAACATGCAAATTGGCCAAAGGGGCAAGAGAACATCAACTTGGTGACACAGGACGCTGACGTCAACAGTCAAGTAGGGAGACTCTCCATCAACAGGGCAGCACTTCAGTGAGACCAAGTTTTTGAAGAAACAGCTAAAATTCATATTTTGTATTTCAAAAAACAAGTATTGTAGTAGAAAAGTGCGCCTCAAATTGAACCGGTAGCTAGCTCGAGAAATTATAGGTTTTTTAGTCTGATACTGATTTGTGCAATCTCCCCTTATACCTATATGTAGGAAAAACAGAGACCCTGACGTCACTGATTCCTTTAGGTAGGTACAATAATTTAAAAAAACTTTTTTTTTCTTCAGAAAAATGCTTTCTAAGCAATAAATGACGTGAAGGGCACCCTCTTTTTGCTACAAGATAACAAAATGTTTTTTCAAAATCCTGAAAAGTGTCCACGTAAACCTTGACTGAAAATGTAGAACTTAGAATTTAGAATTTAGAACTCAAGTTATGGCTGAAAAATGAAAAACGAAGAAAGTTGATTTATACCTAAAAGGTGCTATAAAGTAGTATTTACTCCTAATTATGCGGACTTGGGTTCGTAAAATTGTGAAAAGAAGTTATACACCAGCATAAACCTACTTAACTAAGTATCTATTAAGTAAAATTTGTGGGAAATATTAAGAAAATAACTAAGAAAAATTTTCCTAAGAAAATTCTCGACCCAACTTTATTTTCTAATTATTATATAGGTATTAATAAATGGTCAATTCTTCTATATAAACCCTATTACTTGAATTTTCCTTACCTGCCTCTGCAGTCTCAGTTACCTACTCCACTCCATATACCTAGGTAGTTCCTTATTACAATAACTCATTTTCCTCATTTTTTATAAGCCACTTAATGCTCGAAATTCGAAGCAAAAAAGAACAACTTTTCCTCCAGTTTCTCCTCTTTTTTTTTTCTGGAGTGACCTTTCTTGGATAGAAAGCAAACCCAAGGCGGCAGATAAGTTTCGGAGGCGACGTCTCACCCAACTTTGAGCTTAAAATCAGGAATCTCGAGTCGGTAATGCAATTTCCGTGATAAAGTTTGAGGTCCCGTATTAAAATTGCATGGAGTTCGAAATTTAATATGCATGCGATACCCTTTCCTGGAAGGGGAGATGGCACATACCCGAATTAAAGTGCGTAAGCGACGCTTCCAGGAGACTTAGGATATTGTGTTTTATAGGGTGTGTCTGTGATATTTTACTTCCTTTCTGGAATTTACTGCCCATTTTCTTGTTAGATTATAATTTTATGGTTCAAGGGTGCGTCCCACCATGCCCAGTTAAGAGAAAACTGGAGATTTTCTCCAATGTTTACCATAGTAATTTTCCGAGAAAATCGTCGTTTTTCTCTTAACCGACTTCCCACCAAAAAAACTCCGATTTTCTCGGAATTTAGACTTTTCCAAGTGCATCTATTTTTCCCGGGTCTGTAGCCTGGTAAGGTAGGGCTTCACGGTCTAGTCATCTTCTTGCCCTCTTTGCCCATTGCTCTAATAAAAAACCAGGGTTCTTGTTTTGAACACGAAGTACCTGGACTTACGAAGAAGGGGTCAGAACGATCTATAATAGAGTTAAGCAACGATAATTCACATTTCTGTAGTTCATTCACCCCAGTAAATGACTGACGACTGACGTCACTCCCATACAAGAGTAAAATAATGGACTATGTTGGAAACGAGGGGGTAACCACTCCAGAGATTCCTTGAGATTCCATAATTATTTCCAAAGATTCCCAACGATATTCATAGTAAGATGAACGCCGAATGGGTAACCACTCCAAAAAATTCCAAGATTCCCTGAAATTTCAAAGAGATTTCCAATGATTCCCAACGAGTGGTTAAGGTTGTATATACATTCTCGACGAACTCCACCAAAATCACTGTGCGAAAGTAAATATTCGACAAAACTAGTGTTTACTAAAACTAGTGTTTACTTTAGTACTGCGCCGGAGACGGGTAATTGCAATATCGTATTGGTTGTGTCTACTCTCAAAGCTAAACATAAGCTTGCTATTTGAACGCGAAACTAATAAGTGAAAGTAGGACACTATGTTTAGCTTTTACAGGAGAAAAAGTAGAGAAATGGTGTTGCAATTACCCACTTCCGTAAGTGGAATAAAATTTGTCAAAATGTAACATGGCGACGGTAAATATTACAAACATTTATCAAGCTTTTCTTCTAAATGTGACGATAAAATAATAAATTTTTTAGTCCGAAACGTTACAAAAAAAAATATTCCGCGTGCGGTAGTGTTCTGTTTTCGCGATCGGTCAAAAATACATGTGGACTGGTAGTTGACTGTTTAAAACCGCTCCTGTGGGCTTATTACTCCATTTCATGTAAAAATACAACACTACCTCACGACAAAGAGTCTCAGGTTTACATCCCCCTATAAACACCTTTGACTCGTCCTGTAACTTCGGAGTAGGGCTTGAAATTCGTAGCATTGCGAACCAAGTACGTGTAGTCGACCTTAACCCCTCGAAAATAATGGACTAGTGTTGGGAACGTTTAATGAGCAGATAGAGGCTGCCTCAGCTGGCAGCAAACTTCCGGGCTGAAAGGTAGATGTGGGGAAATTCGTCAGACATAGAGCTATCCCCGGTATTAGAACGCTAATTTGAGTAGAGTAATAAGTTTGGAGCGCCGAAATTTTAATCGGATTCCATACTAATTCCCATGGAATATTCCATTTCTGGAGAACATATCAAACAGAGAGCTTATAGTTTATCGCTTTCTGGGAAATTTTCCCGTATAGACCTCTATCGCATTTATCAAAAGGGAACATCTGCCACCAGTGGCGGCTCCAGCTTTTTAGTTTCGAGTTTTTTAGGACAGTACAATGTTGGTGGCTATACCTATATCATCTAATGAAAACGTCACTTGTTCTAGGTTCAAAACGAGGGGGTAACCACTCCAGAGATTCCTTGAGATTCCCTGAGATTCCGTAAAGATTTACAAAGATTCCCAACGATATTCCTAGAAAGATGAACCCCGAAGGGGTAACCACTCCAAAAAATTCCATGATTCCCTGAGATTTCATAATGATTTCCAATGATTCCCAACGAGATTCCCAACGAGTGGTTAACCCCTCGGGTCAAAATAATAATAACCAATGCCCTTCTCAGCTGAGTGTATGTTGAACAAATGAGAACAGCTATATTCGGGTTCATGCCTTTCACCATAGCGTCCTTATCTTAGCTATAGTGGACTTTTAATGGCAAGATAAGGTTTTTCTATTTTTCAGGAAGAAACATTTACTAAGGTAAGGAAGCCAGCCTAAGCTCTATAGAGCTAAATATTCTCCCCCATGAAGCATGGGTTTTTTGGTGGTTGTTGTTATGGTACGAGCCGCCACTGTCTCTATAATGGAATACGAGGAAATAGGAAGGCACAATTCAGCCTTGAAGTTGACAATACACTCCAGATAAATCCAGCCCGGTATCTGATTCCCTTACCAACAAATATATCATTTTTTTTTGTTTCTGTAATCTGGGATATCTCCGTTCGCTCTCAAGTCTTGTAATGTCAATCAAGCCGCTTCTCTCGGAGAGTTTTCCGAAAGCTTTCTCTTTGTTGCTTTGAGTTTTTTCGGTTTTTTTGTTCCGAAAAGGATGGAGCACATTTGCACATCCATTCCAAATGTTCTACCTTCCCTTTTGAGTTTTGGGATTGAAACCGGTGTCAGATTTTTCAAGTTTGCTTTCAGCTGTTGCAGAATGCAATAGGATCGTCATTATACAACACTGCTTTTTGACTTTTTTTAGTCTCCATTTTCTGAATATTATGTTGTGATTTTATGATCAAGTAATTTTGAACATAAATTTTATGGACAGTCTTTTGCTGGGCGGCTTCACTGGACAGTTTTCCTAGGATGCAGAAAATGTGGGTCTCATTAGGTATAGGTAGGTTCGAAGATCAATCCCACTCACTACAAAAAATTTTATGATTGGCACTGGAAAAACTTCTGGAGTTTATTAAAATTAGGGTGGGCACTCCCCAAAACTAGCATCATCTACAAATATATTTCCGTACTATATCTACCTACTGTGCAAAAATTCCCTGCAAACTTTCCCCCTGAGGGGAAGCAAGCAACTTTTCAATTTCAATGATCGATTGTCGCTGGGGGGGTAGTGCGTGCAGGTTACCACCCTCTGCCCCGTAAATACCGTCTTGTTGCTCCTTTATGTACCCTGATTGCAGGCTACCACATATCCGCAACAATCAAGCTCACGGGGTTGCATGCAGATTTGCTAACGGGAAAGGGAGGTCTCCAAGACTCATCATCAACAACGGACTAATGATTTATGTCTTTAAATTTTTTTGTGGCAGAAAAACATGGCAATCGTATTTTTCAATTTTTGAGCAAATCCTTAAAGTCTCTCTGTAGCGAACTCTCTTTATAGCGTCAAAATTTACATGGTCGTACTTAGCAACAAGTGATATCCACCCTCAGGCACTAAAATGTTTGTTTACCTCACTTCATCCCTCCAAGCAGAAATCGTTCGGTTTTTCCATTTCCCATAGGGTGCGTGCTGACTTCACCCCCTGCGTGCACAAAGTTACATCCCTGACCTTTCCACCCCATGTCGGACACGGGAAGTATCTCTATTTGTTCTGATATCTTCAGTGTCATGTCGTTTATCAAAACTGACAAGGAGGTAAAAGCCGAACTAGAAATTTTCTGTTTAGTGGCTCTAAATCTTAAATGACAGCCGTTCTGGCTAGTTGGCATCCCCCAAGGGATGACAGTTTTTTGTGGGTACCCGCCATCCCTGATTTGCCATTCCAGCCCCTCCATTCCAAGAAACAAGGAATCCGAAATTAGAGGTGACAGAAAGTAAAAACTCTCCCTGTAACCTTAGATACCGTCGTAAAGTGCTGCCGTACAATGTGATTCTAAACTCTACAAACTCTTCTTAACTTCTTTTAACTTCAACTGCACCTCACCTACTTTTAATTTTATTCTAAAACTCTGAATACCCGTATACCTTGAGTTCAGATATAAAAACAGAAGAAGGCCCGCAGAAAACTTTTTTTTTGAGAGAAATTCTTAAGTAGGTCACCCCGCACAACTGGGACACTCTTTATTTTGACCACATTGACACTGACTGTACAAATCTAGAGTATTCTTCTTTCTTTTTCGAATCATTTATCAATGCCCTGACCACAATAAACCTCGTATTGAACCTGGTGCGGTGAAACACGTGGCATATGGGCAGAAGCAGAGGCAGAAGCGCAATTAAGGGGGGGGGGGGGGGGGGGGAAGGGGCAGGAGATTGATTCATTGGGGGGGGATTGGGGGAGGACGTATTGACTGGCTATTGTCGGCCCCCCCAGCGCAGTGGCTGATTGCATTCTGTACATCCCGCGAACCTGATCGAATTAGCCAAGTCATGTGCCCACAATTGTATCGTTATTGCAGAAAGTGCCATCAGAGGGGGTTTGGGACAAAAGTAGGTATCCATAGGCACGTTCCTATCCATAAAAGTAGTGATGCACGAGAAGTTCTTGTCTTGTTTTTGTTCTTACATTTCTTGCATGCAAGAACAAGAACAAGAGCTGATTTCGGGTGAAAGAACAAGAACTCTTGCAAGAGTTCTTGCATAAACCCAAGCAGTTTTTTTTCCAAAGCTTCATTCACGGATTGCAGTCCATATTTTGTACGAAAAACTCTGCAGACTATGCGATGATATAGATTTCACTTGAAATGGCCGTTCGGTGGGCAAAAAAAACCACATTACAACCGCAGAAAATTCCATGTGTATGCAAGAAATTGCTAGAGTCTCACAGCAAGAACAAGAGCAAGAGCAAGAAATGATTTCTACTGCAAGAACAAGAATAAGATAGGATTTTTACTCCAAGAACAAGAGCAAGAGTCGCTTTGCGACTAGAAATGCCATTTCTTGTTGTTCTTGCATCGTGCATCACTACATAAATGGGCTCATGCACTTCCTGGAACAATCCAAACTGTCAATTTTCACAGAAATAACAGAACTGTGAGGCTGAGAGGATGAGCTTTGCGATAGGTACTATAGGTATACCGTCTAAGTTGGGAGGAGTCAGTCAAACAGAAATGAGCATTATAGCTTTCCATTATGCATCTGCATGATACCTCCCCGAGCTAGCGCTGAACTTTGTGCAGCCAAATTCAGAGCAGCCAATTGCATTTAATAGCAAGCCCGAAATTACAATAGCTGTCTTTAATGTCTTGCATTACAATATCAAGGTATCAGAGTGTTCATAGAACAATGCACCCCGAGGCAGACCACCCCCTACTCCTAACTCCCACATCAATACTCCCCTGCATTCCCCTGTTTACCCCCCCCCCCCCCCCCCCAAAACCCCCTCACTCCTTCATGGGACCTAAACCTCTCTCCATCTTCCATTGTATTCACCGTTTTATCTCTCTTTCCCTACAATACGATGGGTTATACATTTTCCAGGAGACATTTAATATGTGGATCCCTTTGTAATTTTATTTTTTTCTTTTGTTGCTTTTTGCAACCCCACTCAGATTGGGTTACGTTTACGGCCGGGTGAAAGTGGGAGTAAATAACTCAGAAAAGGCTCTCAAAAAGGTCCTCTATTTTATGCGAAGTATCTGCGCAGCTCGGAAAAAAAATTATGGCTGGCTGGACTTGGATCCTTGCTAAGGGATGCAGCAGTTATTTTTCAACTGGCCCCAAAGGCACAGGTGTTAATTAAAACCGATGGCCGAAGCCAACTGAATATTGGTGGAACATCCATTGACAACAGAAAATTACTGGGACAGGTATTCGAACCCAGGACCGCAGTCGTCGAGGGGGTAACCACTCCAGAGATTCCTTGAGATTCCACTGAGATTCCATAAAGATTTCCAAAGATTCCCAACGATATTCATAGAAACACGAACCCCAAAGGGGTAACAACTCCAAAAAATTCAAAGATTCCCTGAGATTTCATAAAGATTTCCAATGATTCCCAACGAGATTCCCAACGAGTGGTTAACCCCAGCAAGACCAGTGTTTTTCTACTAGACCACGGTGCCAACAAGTGTTTTCTGGGTGTTTTCATGGTGCTATTTTGGTGTTAAGGGTAGTGGGATGGGTGCATATAAACTAACTCATAATTTAGAACACACTCTTTGATACGTCTCTTTGGCGAAACTATGAAGCATTCAGTGAAGTAAATCAAGCCACCGCTCCCCCCTGCTTCCCCCTGCTTCACCCCCCCCCCCCCCCACCGGGTCTCCGGGGGCTTTGCCGTCACTGCCGCAGACTCAGACAATCCCAAAGCTCCATTATTTATAACGCTTCCAAAGTGCTACATGGCCCTCTGGAGGATACCCCTTTCTGTTCTTCTTTGTCCAAAGAATGCTGACTCAGCCTTGGCTACCGAAAGCTTTTTACTATTAATTAATATTTGGCTTGTTAATGAACGACCAGTGGTAATTAACTGTGATGATTTCAGTCGAGAGGTTAACCACTCGTTGGGAATCTCGTTGGGAATCATTGGAAATCTTTATGAAATCTCAGGGAATCTTGGAATTTTTTGGAGTGGTTACCCCTTCGGGGTTCATCTTTCTATGAATATCGATGGGAATCTTTGTAAATCTTTATATAATCTCAGTGGAGTCTTAAGGAATCTCTGGAGTGGCTACCCCCTCCATTTCAGTGGTAGTTTCACTGCCTTATAGAAGAATCAACAAGCATTTTACTTTATTTCACACCGCTGTATCTTTAGCTCTTTCGACAACAGAATTTCAGTCTCTCTGAGGAAAATAAACAATAAACGGGCTAGAAATTAATAGAACAATAATTCTAAACAGTAGAAACGTCAACAGCAAGGAGCCAAAGTCATTTGTGAATATAATATGGGAGACGAATGGTTGTAATACTTCAGACACCATGACACCGAGACACCGAGACACCGAGCACCATTCAGAAGTCAGTTCCTATGTCACTCTATTAGTCACTCCCCCCCCCCCCCTCATTCCTGTACAAGTTCATTGTTAAACACAGTGGTAAGCAGTGGTAAGCGATAGCACACCCCATTTAATGGGTTCAAGTTAAACTCAGAGGAATATTCCAGTTGCTCTTCAAGGACTGTTGAATATTCCATGTTCTGAAATATTATATTTCTTATTATTAACATGAGAAACTGGGAAGCAGGCCCGTATCCAGAAAGCGGTCATGGGGGGTTTTGGGGTCATGGGGGGGAGGGGGGGTTTTCGCCTATATTTTTTTGCTTCATGTTGGCATTCCCATGTTAATTTTCCGTTCATGGGGGGGTTTAACCCCCTAAACACCCCCCCCCCCCCTCCATGGATACGGCTATGCTGGGAAGGTATATTTGATAAGTTCCGGTTTAACAAGTGAACGATGGTTTCAGTCCTAAGTGGTCAATGTTCGAGTATCATAGAACCAAACGTTTTTGGGCGCGGGGTTAACCACTCAGGAATCTCGTTGGGAATCTCATAGGCAATCATTGGAAATCTTTATGAAATCTCAGGGAATCTTGGAAATTTCTGGAGTATTTTAGGTAGATTTCGAAGAAAAATCTACCTATTGTAGTCGTACCAGTAGTCTCACTTTTGAAAAATTTCTTCACAGTTATTCTTTTTATGACCCCTGGATCCCAAAACCACCATCAGTTCAAAAGTTTATATATATATATATATATATATATCTATATATATATATATCATTTTCACTTCCTTGTGAACACGCTAGCAGCCGTATTTTTGAAAAATAATTGGTTTTGACTATTTAATAAAATATAAGGGACTAAAATCTCGGTCGAGTTCGTTAATGGGGGAAATCGGACCAAGGGGGGGGAAATGGGGGGACTTTTTCTAAATCTGGCTTTTTGGCCATAACTCCCTTACTATTGCAACTAATGAAACGTAGTTTTCTCTGAGGGTCGTCTAACAGTACTGCCTACAACTTTTCTTTGTAACGTTTTTTGATCCCACCCTTAATGGTTGAATAGGGGTGGAAAAAGAGGGTTTTGCGCACAAAAAAATTCATAACTTGTGTCCTAGGGGTGTTATCGAGTTCTTTTGTTTTGTAATGCATTTGCCTCAATATTACCTACAACTTTTGTCTGAAAAAGTTTTTCGTCCGACGCACCGTTTAGGCAGGGGGTGGGGGGTTGAATTTTCAAAACGTCATAACTCACTTATTTGGTGAGATATTGAGTTTTATCTTTTTGCTATGAGTTTCTATTAATAATATCTACAACTTTTGTCTGAAAAAGTTTTTTGTAAAATCACTTTCATTTTCTTGTTAAGAGGTGGGGGGGTGGGGGTTGAATTTTCAAAACGTCATAACTCACTTATTTGGTGAGATATTGAGTTTATTCTTTTTGCTATGAGTTTCTATTAATAATATCTACAACTTTTGTCTGAAAAAGTTTTTTGTAAAATCACTTTCATTTTCTCGTTAAGGGGGGGGGGGGGGGGGGGTGAAATTTCAAAACTCAATTCCTCCGTTGTTATTGTTGAGAATGCATTTGGGTCAACTGGAAATCTTCTTAACCGTCTTCCTCAATGATTTTAGACTGCTTTTAGTGGATGGAAGTAATCTTCGAAATCTACCTACGCCTTTCGGGGCTGCCGAAAGGGATTTTTTACTTTTCGGGGTGCATCTTTCCACGAATATCGTTGGGGATCCCAGGAAATCTTTGGAAATCTTCATGCAATCTCAAGCAATCAGTGGCCAACCCCTCGTTTTTGGGCTTCGGCCCAAAGACTTCAGCAAACCAGTCCTCAGCCTCAACTGATACCAAATAATTCGCTCCTTGAAAACAAAACAGTTATATCTGCAAAAAATCGATTTTTTTTTTTTTTCTCTTTTTTTTGGTAGAAGTGTTATATCTGTAAGTCGGATATTTACCGCTTGGTAGCATTGCAACTCTTTGAATTTAGCGCGAAAATTAGGCCGGCTGAAGCAAAAGACAGTTGCATCCGCCGTTGGATCAGTTGCCTCGTAACAACCAGAGGGAAACGTCACAATTTTTGGTGAGTAAACTGTTGTATCATCGGATGTTCTGTTTTGTAGGCTAATATAACTCTTTACCGTAAATTCTGTGCTCCTGAGACCTCCCATAGTATATTGTAATAAGTGTTATATTGGTAGATGCAACTTTTTAACTTTCAATTCCCGGCTCCATGCCATCATGAAAAAAATGTTGTATTGATAGATGCAACTCTTAGACTGTCAATCTGAGTTTTTAGTGATACTTTTGCTGCATGCTATTAAGGGCTGATCATTGTGATAACTAATAATATTGATAATAATTTTTGTTTTCAGAAAATAAAACGTCGGACGGATGAGCTTATTTTAAAACTAGCAAAAAAGCAGCGAACATACGAGAATGCCGATATGAACACAAACGCTATCTGGAGGTGTATTCCCTTTCTCGAACGCCAGAAAACCCACCCAACTAACACATTCAAAAATTATTGTAAGAAGATAAGGGACGCCATGATGCAATACATGGAGAACAGTTCTTCTTACAATACCTTTTGTAGGTGTTAGTTGAGTGGGTTTTCTGGCGTTCGAGAAAGGGAATACACCTGCTGGAGTATTCTGAATGACGAAGATAAAAACCAAAGCCCTGAAGAGTGGACCTATATAGATACCTACCTTTTTGCCGCCCATAAGATTAACACTGACAGCAGTAAATTTATATTCGACTTATTTATTTTTTCTGTTAAAAATAATTCACTACTCACAGAGTCAATGTTATAGGTGGCAATAGTTTATCTATCTATAAGAAAACAGAAGCCGATTAAACTTCTTTTTTACGTTTTACTTATTTTCTAAGTGCCTATTTGTTATTTTATACTGTGGTTTCCTATTTCACCGTTACTTTGTATTACAAAAATTAATACCAGTGAATAATTCCGTATTATTTTCTACCCTCAAAGCCTCAATGCACAGAAAGTAGAAGTGTTGTATTGGCATTTGGGCCAATCCACGCGAGGCCTTTTTGAAGGTAAAACCGTTACAAGTTTTTTAAAAAATTAAATTGGTGATGAATATTGACTTTCATGGACTAGTTAGTCAGACTGAATAAATGAAAAAGAAAAAAGCTTTTTTTCGGTAAAAAAAAATCTTTAAGATATTCCATACCAAAGTCGTAATTAAATAAAAAACACTTCCAAAAACTTTGAAACGCTCTCCTGCGAAATCACCTTTTTGCAGATATAACTGTTTTGTTTTCAAGGAGCGAATTGTTCATACAAGCTATCACCTCAACTGCTGTATCGTCCAACTTCTTCATCAGCTGTGTATCTGTTTATTCGTGATTGTTACTATAGAAAACTCGTTTTTTCAATAATCCTATACACTTCAGCCTGACGCAGTGCCTCTCCAACAGCAGTTAGCTTTGAAAAACACTCAGTAACGGCACTAACCCTATAATGAAATGAAAAGTACGCCGTGAACAAATGGTTTGTTGACTGACAAACCGTCAACAAGGGGTGAAAGGAGCAGTCACGTGAGCATGAGCACATAAGGGTGCCAGGGGCGCAGAGGGCGCAAAAGCAGAGGGCGTAATCGTTGAACCCTTCTCGAGGGTGCTTGGCAAATTGGAAGGGGGACAATTATTGGGCCCAAGTCAAGGGGGAATCGCTTTTATTAAAAATCCACCCCTCGTTGAGCCAACGTTTAGGCGCGCCTCTCGTCACACCCTTAGCTAGACAATGCTGGCCAATTTACTTCCAACTTCCCCGCATGGTTTTTTTTCCGCAAAGGGGTTTTCTTCCACTATACTGTGGTATTGGTTTGGCACTTCCAAAAAGTTTTCAGGCCAGAGGAAAATTCTTGAGTCGGTAGTATAAATTTGACACGGAAGAAGTGATGACTCAGCAGGCAAATACGCACAGTATAGTCAACCTCAATAGCTCGTTATAGAGAGATTTTTTTCGTTATAGAGTGACCATATGAAACTATAGTACCAGTGGGGACATATTTGTCTAAGGTCGAACCCCACAACGGGTTGCACAAGACCTGTATAATTAATTTGCTGATAATAATATGACCGTCATTTGGTGAGGCACAAATATTCCCCTTTATGCTCTAATTTTCATCCACATGCTATAGAAAAGTCCACTGCCATGCTCTATCCAACAAGTAAGTAGTGCATGATACACTCAGTTACACTTTGTTAGGTCTGGTTCTATAGATTTCATTGAAGTGCTAGCCGGCTAAAATAAGTCTGTATAGTGACGCGAATTTGAGTTAGATGGATATTCATATACTCTTCAGGAAGTACGCAGAGTTCACTATAGCGTTAAGGCTGTATATACATTCTCGACGAACTCCACCACAACAACTGTGCGAAAGTAAATATTCGACAAAACTAATGTTTACATATTAGTACAGCCGGAGACTGGTAATTGCAATATCGTATTGGTTGTGTCTACTCTAAAAGCTAAACATAGTGTGCTATTTGAACGCGAAACGAACATCTGAAAGTAGGACACTATGTTTAGCTTTTACAGGAGAAAAAGTAGAGAAATGCCGTTAAAATTACCCACTTCCGTAAGTGAAATAAAAATTGCCAAAATGTAACATGGCTACGGTAAATAGTACATACATTTATCAAGCTTTTCTACTAAATGTGACGATAAAATCATACATTTTTTAATCCAAAAATTTTCAAAAAAATATTCCGCATGAGGTAGTGTTGTGTTATCGCGATCTGTCAAAAAAACATGTGGACTGGTAGTTGACTGTTTAAAATCGCTCCTCTGGGCTTATTACTCCATTTCATGCAAAAATATAACACTACCTCACGACAAAGAGTCTCAGGTTTACATCCCCCTATAAATGCCTTTCACTCGCCCTGTAACTTCGGAGTAGGGCTTGAAGTACGTAGCATTGCGAACCAAGTACGTGTAGTCGACCTTAACCTCCCGATAGTGCCATAATCATAACGTAACCTATAGTGGACTTTTAACGGCAAGATAAAGCTTTCGGTAAAGAGCTGGTATAGGGAAACTCTGCCTCTCAGAAATATGAAAATTGGTTCTTATCTCCTTACATTCAGTCTCAGATTTTAACTTGAGTTTATCTACCTGTTTGAAGAGACTCTAATTATCCTCAACTTTTCAGTAAACCGGTTATTTACCAGAAAAACTTCAACATCAACCACTGTCAACTTGGAAAACTCTCCTTTCAAAAATCTAGAAACTTATTGTTGATCATCAGTAAAAGTGGGGAAAGAATTTTCCGCGGAACTCTCCGTCATTTTGATTTGCAAAAGAGTAAAGAAGCCCATCCTAATTGAACTCCAGTTAGCAAGTCAACTCCTTTGGGACAATAACGATGAGCAGAAAAAGTTATTCCTAACAAGGCAACTTTCATACGTCATTAGTGGGATATATAAGTTTGGTTTGCTGCTTTGACACAAAGCACTTCTCTCTTTGCTATCTCCAACCGCAACCACAACACAGAGTTCAACTTTTTCCATACTTTAAACCAAAGCAAACAGTGTGTCTTGTTTAAGCTACTTAGTTATGTTATTTCAAAGAAAACCGTTGGATGTTGTTTGTTCTGGATTATAAGTCTGTCTTGTTAGTTACAAATAATATAGCTCAATTTATCTGCACACTTTCTAAGGAAACTATAGGATATTTATATGTTCTGAAATATAATATGTATTTTTACGGTAGCATTTTCTTTGGACAACATCACTCGATCGTGAAATCATCATTTACCTAGTCAGTTAATTTCGGATGTTAAAAAGACATACTTATTATATTTCAGAACTTACTCCATTTTTTTCCTACCACTACATTCGCTCGAAACCACTGTAGACAGTAGATACGATAGCCATCACGTTATAATCACTAGGTAATCAGAGCGAGCTGAAGAAGACATGACCTGGACATCAAGGCATCTTGCCATAAAATTTCCCTCGAGATGCAATCGGAAATGGTGTCTGGACAAAGCAAGGTCTTTAAGTTACAAAGGTTGTGTCATTTTGATGTGATCCATAAGCCTCAATGTCAAATGCGGTCAATCAATCACAGGGCAATAACTCTAATGAGCTTATTGCATGATATCGAATAAGGAGAATTTGCCATAGCCGATTAAAAATTTTGATTTCTGGTTTTATAGGTAGTTGAGACAGCTGAGTCTTTGATCAATTTTTTTACATCGATACTTTTATTTGATGGTTCCTACATTTAGCTAACAGTGCAGATAGGTAGCAGAAGATGCTGAGCTTAGCAGAAGTAGCCAAACCTTACGTCACTTTCGGTATTTTCACCTCCCCTAACATCCGGCCAATTTAGAGTCTAATGACTTGTCATTTAGTGGTTAGAATCTAAAACTAAGTCAGCCATCAAACTATAAATAACCCAGTGATTTCCTAAGGTATTGGTTTTTCCCATTGGTCAGCTATATAATCAAAGAAGTAAACTTCAAGAATTAGTAGATCTCGTTGTGTAGGTTGGAGGGTGAGGGGATCAATCTTCGGCACCATTTCTTGGGGGTTTTGATTTCATCCCCAAACAAGTTCGACTCCCTTCCCTTCCGGTAAATCACCCCATTGCCAATGTCATTAACGATTCAGGTCACCCCCCCCCCCCAAGATGCTGTCGCCATTACTAACTTCGAACACTATTTCGGGTCAAGGGGAGTCAGCAGCTTTTTCAGTTCCTTCAATTTTTTCAACGTCACTTTGTCTTTCTCAGTCTTCCTGCAGTAGCAACGTGTAGAGGATAAAAATGTAGGATTTATCACTCCCTAAAAACTCCCTTTAACCATGTGAGATACAAACTCGAAAGGAGTCTCGAAGTAAAGCTCTGTTCGTTTCTGGTCATCCGACAGAAACGAACAGAGCTTTTCTGCCACCAGGAAAGTTTTTTCTTACTCAAGTAAGCAAGTAACCTGGTGGGTCAGCACTTTAAAAAAAGAAACAAATCCAAAGGAAGGAATATTTTTTAGATACTGTCCTTTATAGAGAGGGATCGTAATCTTGAGTGGGCAAGGGCCTCTATTCAAAAAGAGAAGTCCATCTTTTGTCAAAAAGGTTCTTCAATCGGATTAGCAAAAGTAAGGTTCGATATTACGATGAAGAATTGAAAGTAGAGATGGAAATCGCAGCTTGAAGCATAAGGCTGTAAAAGCCCAGGCCGCACGTGAAAAGAAAAACCATCCCCCCCAACAAAAGCTCACATGTATTCTGGCCACGCTGGGCCCCGAACCGTGCCGGGCGTAATGGCCTCTGTAGTCCCGCGGTAACCGAGGTTACAAAGTAACGCTGTATACCTTTGTTGCTGGGGCGGTGAAAATATTGCTTACTAGAGGCACCTTACGTTTTGTGCTCCGACCTCCTATATCTAATTCTCAAAATATCGCTAAAAAATTACTTTAACTGGAAAGGTTCCTCTACAAAAGCATTGAAAAATATGTATAGGATCCCTCCCCAATCAACGAACATAGCCAGTTAATTTCTGACGTTAAAAAGACATTATATTTCAGAACAATTAAATATCGAACAGAGTCCTAAGAAGTATTCCACAGCTAATATCGTTGTTCCCAATAAAAAGGGCAAAATGAAAATAATATTTTCAGGTATTATTTTTCTCTTTACCCGCATCGATATTCCATAGCTCAGCACTTGATGCGGAAGATGCGGGAAACACAAGGTTTTCTCATATTTCCACCCATTTTAACGATTCCCTTCATCCTTGAAATGGCTCCGTTCCAACCGTAAAAGATAATAATGCAGCTGATTCTCTTTGGAAAAGCCGCAGAGCAGGGTGTCTCATTTTCCTTCCCTGCCGGAGGTAGGTTCAGGCAGACTAAAGGTTTCCCCTTCAGAAATGAACCTTTTATGTTACTTATTTTGCAGTGTAGGCCACAGGGTAGTAGATTTAGTTAGTAGTTCGATCCCACTCACCATCAAAGTTTTCGCTGTTGGACAAATAAAATAATAGTAAGCAAAACTTCCAATCCCATTCTGCTACATCTTCACAGCCAGGGGAAGACTCATGATGTCTCTACTGATACCAGTATTCACACCGCCATTTTCAACGTTCAGTTGTATTTGTTCTCCAGTTCTCCAGTATGCTATTCGCAGCCATTTTTTTGTGTGCGAGTAGAACAATACGTTTAGCTTTTAGAGAAGCCAGTTGCCGTCAACGGTTTTGCACTACGCACGTACGTACTTTTACTGAACTCCTCCACAGCCAAGGCAGGACATTTTACTGCTTTGGTTGAGTAGGGCAGAGTACCTATATATGGAGTGTTTAGTGCTGGAGTTCTGAACCTGTGAAATGTAGGTGGTAGAAAACGCGATAACGGGAAAATAGAAAGTTCCCGAAGTGAACGACGGAAAACTCAATTTTCCCTCAATTGTGCGATATTCTTCCTTTCTCGGTTGAAAACAACAAAACAAGCATTAATTAGACAATGCGAGGAGGTGTGGAAGTGTGGTCCCAACAAATGACTTATTCAGCGAAGACAACTCCCGAAAAAGCCACAGATTTGAGTCCAAGTCAGCACAGCTGGAACGGAACAAGAGCAAACCATTCATCACTGCGTTCCACGTTCCATTTTGAAGCTCGTCGAGTGTTCTGCCAAAACACGACAAAGCTCTGCAACACCCTGCCGTCTCAGGCTTTTAAATTTATCTTTTCTCCCTACAAAACTCATTGTTAAACTCTTCTTTACTCTATGAGCATCTCGACTCTGATTATCTCTTATTTGCCTTCCATTACGCTATTGACAAAGCTCTCGAAAATAAATTATAATTTATAGCAATTTTTCATTCATTGTTGAGAAAAGTTTTTTCATCCCAACAGGAAATGTTCATAAAATCATTTGGTGAAATTCGATATGAAGCTTTTCTGGATTTTTATAATCGGAAAATTCCTCGTCCCATTCAGGTTCGCGTATTTTGGATTGAAGGGAAGCGACGACGGAAAAAAAGTAGTGAAAGCTCTCTTTTTACAATTTTTCTTGGTCTGATGAAAGCTGTGTAGAGTATCACATCCATCATGACCTGTTCCTTGGGAAAGCTTCAGACGGGTTTACATTTTACTGGTTTCACATAATTTCGGGAAGTTCAGGGAGATTTAGGAAAATAGTGGGGAAAGCTCAGGAAATTTGGACAGCTGAAAGACGAGGCACTCGTATACCTAAACCTATCAGTAAATCCTTAAGGAAATCTGATTTTGGATTCCTAAGATTACCATAGGTGCACCTGTAGAGGAGTCAGGTATTTGATGGGGCGAAAATAATAGTGCCCCTTCCCCCCTATGGGGGAATTGCGGTCTTCCTCACTTTTGACACATCAATTGAGTTCGATAGCGTATTGCAGTAAGATACACACGCACATTACTGGTGACTACTACCATGGTTAGAGTTACTATAAACTGAGGGGTTAACCACTCTCGGAATCTCGTTGGGAATCTCGTTGGGGGTCTTAGGCAATCATTGGAAATCTTTATGAAATCTCGGGATATCTCTGGAGTAGTTATAACCATTCGGGATGCATCTTTCCATCTTTCCACGAATCTCGTTGAGAATCTCAGGAAATCTTGGAAAATCTTCAAGCAATCTCTGGAGTGGTTACCCCCTCGCTATAAACCAAATAAACAGTGCTTTACTTATGGAGATAACCAATCTAAGGTGCATCGCCGAGGTTGTACGAAGTTTCGCTTTGATGAAATTATGCAAGTGACGTATAGCCAGTTTAGAAACTGTAAATTTCGTTTAGCACTAAAGAACCTCCTAAATATCAAGGAAACTTCAGAGCGAAGTAAAAGAGCTTGCAAAATTAATTCTAAAGCGCCGGAAACAAAGAAAAGAAAACTTTTCGAAATGGTTGTTCAAATAATTTGGAACAAAATAATGCCTCGTAATTACCCTCGCTGGTCGGTCCACATTAATTAGTGAGAGCGACTAATTGTTTCATTCATATTTGCCTTTGCGGTCGGCGCCTTTTGAGCTTTCGCACTCCCGCCCCTTTTCTTCAACCCCCTCATTCAACCCTTTTTAGGATTATACGCTTTATTTGACTCACACACGCTTCAAAACGAACCTCTTCCAGTTACGGATTAATAGCTTATTGACGTTCAACGCTGCAGTGAGCAGTAAGCAGTTCGCTGACATTTATTTTTGCAATGGATAGCGTTTTATTTTAGTTTCCTTCACTAGCAGGAGCGTGTTATTGCAAAGGGAGTCGAGGGCTACAAAGGATCACAGAAGAGAAGGCTATCTATAGGTACTTACCTAATATGAAAATACCTTAAAAATTAATCATAATATTGCTGAATAAAAATCTAAATTTTTCAGCTATAGATAATTAAGGCATTTGTTTTACGTTGGTGCGGTCTCCTCCTTCACCCTCCCCCCTCCCCCAACCCCATTTTCATGATTTGAGCTAACATTCTACCATCCCTCCACAATATTCTGTTTGTATTCAGCAACAACAGCCAAATTTCAACCTAGGCAACAAATGAACTAATGAAAACGAACAGTAAATATTAAAACACATAAAACAAGAGTAGCAGGGAATATTTCACATTTGCTGACATCCAAAGTGAATGAAGGGGTGTGCGGGAGATTGAGGATGATGTTTTGCTGCCGCCAAGCGAGTGACGCAGACGTGCCCCCTGGCGGTCTGCTGCCACGTCCCGTACATCATTGCCCGCCGCAAACAGCTTGGCTCCCACCAACCTTTTCCCCCTGTTTTCCCATTTACCCCCTGCAATCGGGTGCATCCCCACTTTGGTTTGCTGCCGCCAATGAAATGAATTTTCACCAGGATTACGTCCAGGTATACTTCTTTGTTTTCGTGAAAGGTGTACAGGTACTGAATGAGACTGGTAACTGGAACACTGCCATTGGCCGCAACTGCTCTTAAAAAGCTGACAGTAGGACATTATGTTTAGCTTTCACAGGAGAAAAAAATACTATCGATATCGAGAGAGAAATGGTGTTGCAATTGTCAAGGTTCATTCGTTGGTTCGTTCAAGTAAATTTTTTCGTGAATTTGGAGGAAATTAAAAAAATATATATTCTAGTTGTGGAACAAAATTGCAACGGTTGATCTCCAGTTTGAGGTGGGTTCCGGACTATCAAAGCGTCAATGATTATTTCACGTGACATGTATGACCGTATATAAATGGATAGGTACTGATATGGATCGCCTTATTTTTCTCTACCTATATTTCGGGTGTACATGGGAAAGTGAGACCCAACCGAGCCTACTGCAATAACAAAATTTTACCGTTATCTCCGTGATCCACTATATTATCAAAAGCCCCGCTGACATAAAAAAATAGCCTTCTTAAGAACCTACTTCACGTCTGAAGCTCAAGAAGTATAAAAGAAGTTGAAAAACAGTTGGTTTCTTAGAGGAATAGTCATGATATTCGAGGAAATGAATGGGGTGAGATTAATCAGAGTCGCGGGTGTGAATCTTGAATCGCTGAAGAAAGAGCTAGATAAAGTGGCTTGGGAAAGCACCTGCGACAGTCCTATACTGTTGCAGGACCGAATTTAGCACGGGAAACAACCGAAATAATTCTTTCGAGTCATAGTTGTACACAATACTGAAATGCGCGAAGTCTTTTTTGGGAGGGTTATACCGGAAATAAGGTCATATAGTTCAGCCTATGGCAGCCCGATAGGTATACCTATTATTTAAAATAAGTTGTAGACAGGTATAGGTATACAATGCTCGTTAATTTTCCTATTTTTTTTTGTTCTGAACTGTACCTACACATAATAGGACTTTGTCTCATGCAGTAAGGTATCAATTAGTGACACTTAATTTGCGACTTCATTAATTGTTTCTGGAAAGTAATATTGTAACTTCTTTACCCCGGGACCCAGGCCTATACCCGAAGGGTTAACCACTCCAGAGATTGCTTGAGATTGCATGAAGATTTCCAAAGATTTCCTGTGATTCTCAACGAGATTCGTGGAAAGATGCACCCCGAAGGGTTAAATACTCCAGAAATTTCCATGCAAGATTCCCTGAGATTTCATAAAGATTACCAATGGTTGCCTCAGATTCCCAACGAGATTCCCAACGAGATTCCTGGAATGGTTAACCCCTCACTTATATCACAATAATTTCCACGTTTTCCAGGACCCTGCTTGATCAAACTGATCAAAGAAAATTCAGAGTCTATGACAGTACCTATAAGGTCCTTAAATTGACCTGATTGCCCCAACTTCCCCTAAAACTGGGAGAATATCAGCTATATAGTGCGTTCCATTGTGCGACAAGCAGCTGAGCAAGCCATTGCACCAGATATACAATGGGTAGGCCTCCGATGCTTAGCAAACGCATAGTACGCACACCGTAAAGTGGGGTATCTGGGCCAGAGCGGAATCGATTTCCACGCACCGACAGATGGGGCAAGATTGCCTCACTTTATGCCCCAAATTATATCACCTCCACTTTCGACTGGGCTACTTACCAAGAATTTTGGCATAGGCGCATCAACAATATAAAACGGTCATTTCAGTTTGAAAAACTTCCCTATATAAATTCACTTTTTCGCCCTTTGGGGCAAGTTGCATTTTCCCTTTTGGATTAGTACCAAGTTTGCGGTGATTTGCTTGAATGTCGAGGTACAGTAAGGTCAGACCCTGAGTTCCAGTCCCGGCTCAAATAAACTTTCCTGTCAGTAGAATGGATGCCCTGATGGCTACTTGGCAGTAAAAAATCTAGGGTAAGGTCACATTTTATCGTCACTAATTATTTTGAAAATTTTCCCGTGGTACAATCGAGGAAAAACATAGGGCTAAATATACGTTTGCTATTTTTTTATGTTGGGACTTCAAACTTTTTGGGAAAAATATTGGATATTTATATATTCTGAAATATAATATGTCTTTTTAACGTCATTACTCATGAGGTTCTGTTGTGATTTCACGATCGGTTAATTTTGGACAAATGACAAAAAATATCACTTGATTGTAAAATGACAACATAGCTTCATGAGTATAACGACGTTACAAAGACATATTATATTTCAGAATATTTAAATATCCGATATATCCAATAGTTTTCTCACAAAGTTTGAAGTCCAAACGTAAAAAAATAGCAAATCTATATTCAGCCTTAAATATTGATAACCACTATTCTTCAGGTTTTTTCACTTTTGACTCTTCTCCTAGTTCTACTTACTTCTTTGCTGAAATTTTGAGTCGTCACAGCCAAGGAAAAAAATAAAAAAAAATAATTCGCTTCATGCAATTTTTATGTGATCGAACGGCACTCCATTCTCTCACAGAAAATTGAAAATGAAATTGAATCCGTGATGGAACACAATAACCGTCCGTACTTACATCCGTAAGTACCGAATAAGTAGGTTGTTAGAGAGCAAAATTTTACGGTTATATCTACAGAAAGTTCCATTCTAAAAATTTTTATGTGAGTTAAAAAGGAAACGTAAAATGCAGCGGAATGTGCAATACCTTACCTATGAATTATTCAATTTGGAAATAGGGACGATGAAAGCGTCTTGAATCAATAGAATGTAACAGAAGGCTTTACGGACCTCGAAGCAATGGCCAATGTTATCAAAGAGAGTAAAAAGTTGCAAATCCGATTTACTTCTTTTTTCTACTTTTATTCAACGCACTTAGTGAAATGAAGTTTGGAGCTGGGGGAGCAGGTGGTTCAAGAGAGGATAGACGGTGTATTGTGGGGGGGAAGGGATGGGGATGATACGTTGTTTGCATTCAGTGATCACATCTAAGCCCGGAGTTTTCCAAAAAAAAAAACAGGAATATAAGAAAACAAATATTTAGCTTGCGACTCAACACATCACCAACATATTTTATCCGGGATTTAGAGATATTATCTAGGAGATATATCAGGTTGGAATTTATATATCTATAATTTAGTAGGTATAGTTTCTTATTTATATAGGTTAGTTAGATAACCACGAGGGGTTAACCACTCGTTGGGAATCTCGTTGGGAATCATTGGAAATCTTTATGAAATCTCAGGGAATCTTGGAATTTTTTTTGAGTGGTTACCCCTTCGAGGTTCATCTTTCCATGAATATCGTTGGGAATCTTTGAAAATCTTTATGGAATCTCAGTGGAAGCTCAAGGAATCTCTGGAGTGGTTACCCCCTCGGATAACCATTTAGCACTGAAAGAAGATTCTGTAAAGAAGTTCATCCCATTGGCCCGAACTGTACAACTGTCGTTGAACCGAGGACATTCTGTGAACAGTGAACAGTGCAGAATGCCCTCGGGCCAGGCAGGTCAGGGTGGCGGTACTATACCGGCATTCGAATTCAGGAGAGCTTAGTACCAAAAATGGGGTATATAGTCTATTTCATCGAAGAAGCTTAAAAAATAAATATGGTTCGAAGACGTCGGAAGCCTTTTCGGGATATAGCGATCTCAATAACATTGTCGACAATATTTCCCAATTTTTCCGAACTATTTATTTCTTATTATATCTGAAACGGTGAGCCCTCCCCGGTCTTGCTCGCTTCTTCTCTCGGAATCCAATAAGTCTCGGGAAAAGTCGAGGTCTCCTTCTGTTTTCGGTGTTTTATATTTCCCCCCGGTATATTGACTCTCCCCCATTTTGTTATCTTGCGATGAGTAATTCAATATGTTTGTTTTTGGCGACCCTAGAACTTTGCCACTTGGTTGCCCCCTTTTATTCATATTATCCCTTTCTTTTTTGTTTTCATTTTTGAATTTTGATATTTTACGTAAGAGGATGAAAAAGGGATCGATTTTCCAATATTTTTATACCCTTTTATGCCCGAGTTCTTTGTGACCTATACCTGCTATATTTTTAGCGAAAAGGAAAAACCCTCTTCGGGAAAAATTCGTAAACCTGAACCTTCCTTTCACTAGGTACCTGAACCTTTTTTTCACTAAAGGTATACCTAGACCTTTCACTTCCACTAGGTACCTGAACCTTCCTTTCACTATAGGTAGTCATATAGGTCCTGACTCCGTTCATTGAGCAGGGGGAAATAGAAATAGAAATTTCACATTTTTGGTCAACAACAGAAAGTAACGAACCTGCATATCCAATCTTTTAAAAAATCCAGCGACTCGGTGGATGAATCTGTTTACTATTTTTAAAGTCCTTACTCATATAGTTGAACCAGGGTAAACAAACCTGTGCAAACAAAGACCTGCGGTGAAGGGGTTGTTGAAACTCACCCCCCCCCCTCCCCCTTTTCCTTTCATCTCCAACGTAAGGGACCGACCATCCACTTAACTTATTCATATTTTTTGCTGCACAAATGCATACAAAAATCTGTTGACACAATCAGAATTTTTCCGGATCGCAGTCAAATTCGTTTCCAGCTAAAAACAAAAAGGAGGGAAAACTTCCATGGAAAATTTTGTTTTAAAAAAGAGTTGTTTTCGGGGTTTTTGCACAAATTTCCATAAGTTGTTTTTGATCTGTATTTGTGACCTTGCTGCGACTATATTACGGTATGTTAGGTTAGGTTAGGACCAAAGCAGCTAACCGTTAAAGACGAAAGTTCCGTTACAGTAAGAAGGTCTCGCGTGAATCTTCTTTTGACTATCATGACAAATATAGCCCTACTGAACAGTATGAGTTCGATCCGCAGCACAAGAAGGAATCTCTGGAGTGGTTACCCCCTAGGGAAAACTTTAAAAAATGGACCATGTCGCACCAGCTGGGGTGTATTAAATTTATTATCGTTCTTTTAACACCTTACTTTACATCAAAAAAGCATCATATGAATCGGAAAAATCCAGAGCTATTTTCCGCACACCTTAGTGTTAACTTGGTGCTCAAATAGTGTTAAAAGAGCGGCAATAGCCCCCAGGGCGAGGAAAAGTCGTATAATTTCAGGATTTCTAACTGAATACAAGGGCTGTTTCTAGAGGGACGGGTAAAAAGAGAGCGTGACTTGATTGAGTTAGCCAGCGGATTGAGTTAATTGCATCCTGAATTAATTGATTTAAACCGTGCTTCCTGTTAATCCAAAATAGAGATAAACCCATTCTTCCCCTTTTAACGGCTTCTTTCCCCTTAAAAATCTTGTGTACTCCTTTTAACTTTGTCAAAGCGGGTAGAAAAGTAACTGTGTTAGTAAAAATATTTTTTTCTTACAACGTTACTCTAACTAACAGATACATTATGGTATGAGTGCTTCTCAGTGGCCGAGTGGTTAAGGGGACCGCTTTGTGTCCTGAGAGGTCCGGGTTCGAATCCCGGCGGAACGGAAAAATTTTCCGACATGGATGTATTGGCTTCGGCCCACTCCTAAACTGGCTTCGGCCCACTCGTATTTGGCTTCGGCCACTTCATCTTCGGCTTCGGCCAGAAACTTCTAACAAACCAACTCATCGGCACATATGTTCTCTGAACGTCGCGCGTTAAAAAAAAAAACTTTATGGTATGAAATAACTTGGAGAAATATCGTCTTTTTCACCTAATCTGAACTTTAAACTTACTGTCACCGACTGGAGCTTCATGATTCCAGGTAGGTACATACCTGAAACAAAGACATTAGCGAGGTTAACTTCAGGATATATTGAGACATTAGCTATTAGAAAATTAGACAATCCCCACTTCCTCACCACTTTTTTCAAAAACCTTCAGCGATAAAGGTTTTAAGACTAGTTATACGTCAGCAGCAGCTGAAAATACGACACTCGTTTGAAACAAAGTCCGAACTGTGCGGACTGAGAATTCATTTGTTATCTGTACCTCCCAACAATCTAGATAAAAGCTGAAATTGCAATGGATACGTTTCAAAGTTTAAGCACTTTTAGTGGAACTTTGATATTTATGTCATATCTAATAGGTCGGTAAGTATGACCCATCATAAGTGTCAACATAATATTTATCACGTAAGAATGGTGAGCAATTTAGAAATATATGAGGAATTCGATGGGTATTTTTTTTACAGTTCGGACTTATTCTGTAGGGAAGGAAAAAGAATTAAATTGAATACATATTAAGGACCCCGTCCATCTAGCTGGCCGTTTTGACAGCGCTTAAAGGCTGAATATACATTCACTATTTTTTTCCGTTCCGATTTCAAACATTGTGAGAAAACTATTGGATATTTAAATATTATGAAATGTAATATTATGTCTTTTTAACGTCACTCTCATGAGGCTATGTTGTGATTTCACGATCAGTTAATTTTGAACAATTTTGTTGGTGACAAAAATCACTCGATCGTCAAATCACAACATAGCCTCATGAGTAATGACAATGACATTAAAAAGACATATTATATTTCAGAATATTTAGATATCCAATAGTTTTCTCACACAGTTTGAAATCGGAACGTAAAGAATTAGTGAACTAGTTTTGAGTTATTTCAGTGTTGTAGAGTGCTGACAGTCAAATGAAAAAAGGAAAAAAGGTTATGTCATTGACCTTTCACAACACGCCAAAAATAGAAAAAAAAGTTGGAAGCTGCGGAGAAAAAGACGGTTGAAGATAATATTCCAGAAGCCTATTAGCTGGTTCCACAGCGCCCGAAGTTGCAGAGCCGGGGCGCGCTCCCGGAATACATTTAAACTCCTCAACTCGTGACGTATTTCCCAAAACGTCCCATGCATAAGTCAAACGGCAAATCTTTATAAGGGCACTGCCTAAATTAGAGCTAAACTTCATCTAAAAATTACCCTGCTCCAACATTCACCTTTTCCATTTTATTCAGCGAATTTTGAAGTTGAACCTGGGATTTTTCTCATGTACCTTTGGGAAAACTTTTTTAAGAACACATGCTTACGTGGTACCGAGGGGGTAACCTCTCCAGGGATTCCATGATATTCTCAGAGATTCCATAAAGATTTCCAAAGATTCCCAACGATATTCATAGAAAGATGAACCCCGGGTAACCACTTCAAAAAAGTCGAAGATTCCTTGAGATTTAATAAAGATTTCCAATGATTCTCAACGAGATTCCCAACGAGTGGTTAACCCCTCGCGTGGCACTATATATCAGTGTGTAAGAGGAAGCGTTGGAGAACCCAAGAAACAGTGTTTTACTTGTCCTATATCCAATGTTGCCAATGTCCAACTGGCACGCGATTGGTTTGAAAAATTGCAGATGGCATATTTTTTCTAAACAGTATTTTATAGTTTAGATGAATTTCATCTGCCTCATCTGCTTCTGTTCGTGCAGAATTGAAATGTGTTGATGTTTTCCATTTAAAAATTAGGTTGTTGTCCAGCTTGGTCGAGCGGCGGCGGTACGGAAAACATGCAATCCATATAAAAATTAGGTCGTTTGGAGAGCTTGGTTGAGCGGTAGTGCGCTTAGGAAAGCTGTGCTGGAGTCAGCAGTAACAAATGGGGTTCAGACCTCGACAGCACAACCGGAATCACAGTCCATTTCGCCAGTTTTCTGTTAATGGCCAGGCTGGATTTGAACTCATGACCCCGTGGCTCCATCCCTTGCCACCTTATCTTAATTTAACGCGAAAAGTCCATTCACTTATCATTTTGTGTTTTTGCTGAGTCTGTGGCTTCGACCGCTATTATGCTTCAAGCGTAAGTCGCTCAGTGTTTCTTGCTGCTGATGCTTTGTTATCCTTCAGCTCCTCCGGCAGCACTCTGCTGTCTCGTTTTTTGTCTCATCTGATTTTTGTCAGTCCCAAGGCTTACGTATTTTATAGAAAGAACCTAAATAAGTAGGGTCCTGAAGTTTATTTCAGTAAATAAAAAAATACACTTTATAGGTTAGGTTCCATCTCTTAGTCCCTTGCTAAATTCAGCCATCAAAACTGCTATAGGTACCATCCATGTTTTTGTTGAATACAGAGAGAAGAAGGACATTCGGTCAAAAATAAAGATAATGAAACATTGAAAACCAAAAAGTACCTAGTGTGTGACATCCCTACAAGAGTAATATAATGTCAAAATAAAAAATAAAAAATTTCTGTAAGTACCTTCCTCGTCTGTAGGTTGTAGAGGGAAAGGAAACGAGGGGTGGCTGACTCCAGCAGTTGAAACTTGGCAGGATTTCGTGAAGAACTACTCCCTAATTTAAACCAAAGTTATATCCAATTATTTCCTTTTAATTATAGAAAGCGGCAGCTCCCCCCTGTCAATAAATAGCAATCCCAAAGGTTTTATTAAAATAGTTGCGAACGAAAAGCGAAAGTTGCACAACGGCCTAACCGAAAGAATGCGATATGTTTCCGCCAAAGTTTTTAATAAAATTCTTTTTGTTTCTCGCACAAATATCCCACTTCATCGTTTTTCAGCGAACTTGCCTTTTTTTTTATCAGGAACGTGTTTGGAAGTTCAGCGACAGCCTGCACAGCGCTGGCATTCAAATGCACTAGATTTCATTCGTCAGATCTGTCGGTCTGCCCTCGTTCAACAGATTTTGTCGATTGTCATTTGAATACGAAAGGAAATAAATTTGATTCAATTTGATCGTCTTTTCAAGTTGCTGAAGCTCTATTTTACCCAAACTGCTTTCATATTGTGTTTGCTGAAATCTGCAGCGGAGTAGGTACTCCATCTTTACATTCGACGTCGTACAAAGTAATAGTAACATACAGGGATAGATCGTCGTTTTCTAGAACATTTACCCGCACGAACTCCCCATCCAAATTTCTTATGAAGAACCCGATAGCTGAATCGTCCCGATTCTATCAAACTTTTCCTGAACGAAGTTTTCCTGCTGTGATACTTAACACAGGTACCAAGTGAATGGTGTATCAAAGCTGTGATGGTTCAGAAGATGCCACGCAGCTGCTTCATTAAATAAGTTTCTAGTTGCTGCGGGTGTCTTTAAGTAATTAACCGAGGGGGTAACGACTCCAGAGCTTCCTTGAAATTCTACTGAGATTCCATAAAGATTTCCAAAGAATCCCAACGATATTCATAGAAAGATGAACCCCGAAGGGGTAACCACTCCAAGATATTCCAAGATTCCCTGAGATTTCATAAAGATTTTCAATGATTCCCAACGAGATTCCTGGAGTGGTTAACCCCTCGCAATTAACTATGACGGCTCGGCTGTGTCTACTTTCGTTGGAACACTCAGTTTTCTACCGGTAGAAAGTCAGTAGGTACTTATGATACCTGAACTAAGGCAGAAAGTCAGTGACTAACTTTCCAGCTAAGTAAACACCTCTTACGTGAATTAAGTAATTGGAAAACAAGGCAAAAGTTGTGTGGGTACTATACCGAATTATCGTCTGTAGCAGCGGTCTCTAACTTAGAAGGAAATGAGATGTTCTCCTGTTAGTCTCCCCTTGCAAACTTTGGAGGATGGAAGAGAAGGGTGAGGTGTTTGGGGGAGGCAAGGTGCGGGATCGATGATTGATGGAGGCGGCAATTTTATTAATTAACACGTTCATCCACGTTCATTCCGCCGGATGTTCCTTTGGCGAGTGCGACTTCCGTTGCTGAGCACGCTTAGTCTTTGTCAAACCGAGGTCATTCTCCTCAAATAATTTACAGTACGTCGTTCAACAGGTACCAGCCTACCTAATATTTACTTTGGTGTTGTACCAATGGGTATACCTGATTTCTGAGATTTTTCAGAACTGACCCTTGGGCAGAGCCGGATTAACCTTCAATGAGGCCCCAAGCTAGACTCGATTTCTAGGCCCTTTTATTTTATTATTTTTGTCATTTCGTGCCAAGCGAACTAGAATGTTGGGGGGAAAAGACAAAAAAGGAACCAATTAACGAGCGAGCGAAGCGAGAAAGCTGAAAATTTCACTTATCTCCATAAAATCTCCATATTTACTATTTGTTTTTACGTTGGGGTCTATTACATTTGTAGGCCCCTTCAGAGCGTAGTTCCAAAGCTATACCTTATTTAGCTTAATGGTTAATCCAGCACTGTCCGTGAGGTAGATAGGTAAAATGTTTGTTGGACAATGTCGCATGGGTTCCTCATGGAATGTATACATTTGCTATTTGTTTACATTTTTTCCGAACATTTTTTGTGGACACTGTTGGATATTTCAATGCTCTGAAATATAACCTGTCTTTTTAACGTCAGAAATTAACTGGCTATCACTTATTTATCTAATTATTTTTTGTTATTTGCCCTTGGTTCAAATTATTGCAAATACCTGATTACGGAAAGTTAGATTTCAACGTAAGACATAAAGTCATGATAAATCGTAAGTTCACATTATAAGTTTTAACATAACCACGCATAAAAATATACCGATTTGAAGCAGGAAGTTCATTATTACCCTAAAAAGGTTGATTGGTATAGTTGGAGCCGTTATTCAAAGTTTCAGCGAACTTTGGGAGTCTCGGAAAATCGCTGATGTTCCTTACGACGTTTTCCGTGGACTGATTCCTCTTGTTTTTGGCGCCAAAAAAACTTGGTGTCTCCCCATATCTCTCATAGATTTATCGTTTTGATTGCATTCAGGCTCAGTTTCCGCTCTCGCTCTTTTTCATCAACTTCAAATTTGATTTACTTCTAACTTTTAACTTTTCTTTATTTTATTTTATATTCGTTGACGGTGACCGGCAGCCACGCTGAAAGGTGCTTGCCTTTGACTGCAATCCTTTTCATTCGAGTGTGTTCCATTAATATCAGAGTGTCCCCTCTGCTGTGCCAAAGAGACATTCCAATTTTGAGTCAGGCATTTGCATCGTACCTACCTCTTTCGCCATATTAAAATTTTTAATAAAAACGGGAAATTCTCGGAAAATTCATTTATTTTTCATTAGTAGATATAGATTTTCAGCTTTGTTTTTGGAATATTTGTTCAAATTAAGAGTTGAATAAACTTTGTGACGTCACATGGGCGTAAAATTGTCACTAAAAGAGTAGGTAAACATTTAAAATAAACATCAGCGTTCATTGTGCTTTTACAGTTAAGGCTGGATTTCACCACTTTAATGTGAAGACTATCGTGTACACGATAGCGCTATCGTATCGGTAAAAAATGTTAACGTCTTTCACCATGCACCGTTACCGTTTCGTTAGCTTTCGAGTGGATTTTCCGTGCGTTAGCGAAAACGATAATTTTCATACCTGCGACTCATTTGGTGTAGTCTAATGTAGTCTAATCAACATTTAAACTTCTTTCTCCGAAAAAATAGGGGTTTTTTCACGTTTATTTCCACTTTTAGATTGGAATTGTTGAAATAAATTTGACGTAAACAAAGCAGGCGAATTCTATTGACACAACAAAACCTAACGAGAGGATGCCTGCTTTTTCGAATCGATAGCTATTCGAACGTTAAAAGGCACTATCGTGAGGTGGTGAAATTCAGCCTGAGTGATCTATTTCATTTCCAGGTTTTAGTGATGCCTTTTTTTAACCATTTTATTATGACTGTCCGTACCTTAGTATTTACTCGTTATAGAGAGAATTTCATACGTTATAGAGAGTTCATTCTACTTTGACTACTTTGACAAAATAAGCTGTTTTCACACATTTTAGAATGCCTAAACTGTCGTTTCGGCGATCTCAAAGTTATTTTCTGATAGCTGATAATTAGCTTGATGGAGTAATCCAGCAGTGGTGCCAAACCCCCTCGCAGATATTTTAGATTTATGTTGATTGCTTTCTCTTTTAATTTCCCTTAAAAAATATTTCAAGACTGCAGGAGGGTGGAGAAGCTTCGCCGTTAATTCAAAACGGCGCCTCGGCACACACAATTAATTTTACCGACCGAGGCCATTTTGCTTCCTGCAAAAAGGGATCATCTTTTCCGTTTTCTTACTTTTCCTGAGCCTTTTTCACTTAATTTTTTGTTTGCTCCCATGTAATATCGTCTCATAAAGTTGAGCTACCTGACGGAACATGGCAACAAGTCAGAGTTTCATAAATAACTGCGGTTTTTCCGTAATGGACGATTTTCTTGGGGGGAAAACCGGTGCGCCAAATGACTAGGAAAACCTGCTGCGTAGCCTTATTGTTTTTTCTGGTTCAGTGAGCCTCCTCCTCCTCCCCAAATTACAACATTATCCAATTTTTTTTTTAGAATCTGAGGAAACTTGACACGTTGGCACTGAAATATTCGAATTCTGGTACCTAGGCTAACCTTTAAATAGCAGTCTAAGATTCCTGACTCTATAGGGACTCTAGGGAACCCCAAGAATCCAAGATCAAAAAAATGACTCCATCAAAATTCACTGGTGTTGATGCATGGAAGATCAGGTCGTATTTTGGAACGGGAATACAACTAGAGAAAAATGGGAAAAAAATATTCAGAAAATAATAAATAGTAATTTGTTTTCATAAAGACAGAACGTTCTCGAACCCAAAAAATGGCACAAAATGAATGGGGATGTTGATAAACAAGTTTCCTGTCCCTTTTCAAATTGTCTCCGGCCATAAATATTAGGTTGGGCAATACGAGCGGTTCTTCGCTGTTTCTTCCCCGCTGCTAAGTAATAAAGCTTCCCCTATAGTGTAGGGAAGGCAGGGGGCAAAATTTTCATTAACTTCAATTACATTTTGTTGGGAAACACCGGTAATTTATTGAGCACCACAAGGGTTATAAGGATACCTTTGTGCGTCAATCGCTAACAGCCTCGATAGCTGAGTGGTCTAGGTGGTTGATTTTCCAGAAACACTAAGAACTGGTTCACACCGGTTCGATCCCAATCACATCAAAATTTTTCCGATCTGCCTACTACATATTATGTTCAGTACCTATCTCAAGAGTCAAGAGAAATGTAGTACGAGATATCGATGATCTGCTTGATCTAACATAAATGTAAACATAATTGCAAATAATTTTCTGATTCGACACTTGTCAGTACCAATGTAAAGAACCCCATAATATGCATATTATAAAAAATCAGAAATTCTGTTTTTGCCCTGATGAGTATTTGAAGGTATCTACCAAAAATTGAAAGATTTTTTTTTGTTTTATGCGAGGTTCTGAAAAACGGACCCCCCCCCCCCCCCCCTCTTTGTTTCTATCCGAAATTAATGAAGACCCTTCTCAACGAAATGTCGAAAATTTCACTTTCCCTGACAAGAAGGGCGGACATTTACTTATATTCTATATTCCTCAGTTTAGAAGTAGGTACCTACCTATCTAAACAATTTCATTTTCAAAATGAATAAAACGGTAAGCTAGCTAGAAGTAGTACCTCAATGCAGCCTGGCTTGATATGAGCTCAAACCTGTTTACTAAACAGGACAAAGGTATATCTAGGTACACTTCTGGCATGAGCAACCGCGACCCAAGACCGACCACCGGTCGGAGGTCACTCCTACGTACTATAGTACTTCCAGCTGAGTACCTACGATGGAAAATTCTTGAAGCGGTCTTTTTGCTGGGGTTCTATATTAAGTAGTACAGGTAGGTCGCAGGTTGAGCTTTAAGGAGAGTTTTCCACGGCATGCAGAGAGATGTAGGGAGTGGAGAAGGAAGGAAAATGAAAAGCAGGCTGCTGCTGATTCTTATCATGCTGCCGTACTCTTGGGCAGCTTTCTAAAAGGTTTCAATCAGATATCCCATCCGTTGGAAATGAAAGAGGACTAATTTATGATAGCTGATGAATTCAGCATGAGGGAAGAGATCGGATCTT
Organism: Mesopsocus fuscifrons; assembly: GCA_950004255.1. Taxonomy (NCBI): domain Eukaryota; kingdom Metazoa; phylum Arthropoda; class Insecta; order Psocodea; family Mesopsocidae; genus Mesopsocus; species Mesopsocus fuscifrons. The sequence continues at coordinate 3,944,728 of OX465374.1, read as the reverse complement.
GTCTGTACAGACCTAGGATCTTTCTGTTTATGCGTCTGACACAGTCGATGCAAAGCAAAAAGGGGTTAGTCTGAAAATCAAAGCAAGGATACCTTGGATATTTCATTATTAATGCACCTTCGTACTTATTGAATGAAATTGTTTCGAAATAAGAGGTTGTGCAAGTAAAAAACAACTAACAAAGTCGTTTTTAAAACAACATGGAGTAGGTTAGTTGCGAGGGGTTAACCACGCCAGGAATCTCGTTGGGAATCTCATTGGGAATCTCAGGCAATCATTGGAAATCTTTATGAAATCTCAGGGAATCTTGAAAATTTCTGGAGTAGTTAACCCTTCGGGGTGCATTTTTTCATTTTTTCCACGAATCTCGTTGAGAATCTCAGGAAATCTTCATGCAATCTCGAGTAATCTCAGAAGGTGTATTCCCTTTCTCGAACGCCAGCAAACCCACCCAACTAACACCTTCAAAATTTATTGTAAGTAGAATTGTTCCCCGTATATTGCATCATGGCGTGCCTTATCTTCTTACAATAAATTTTGAAGGTGTTAGTTGGGTGGGTTTGCTGGCGTTCGAGAAAGGGAATACACCTGCTGGAGAGGTTAACCCCTCGCTTGGTTGTTAGGGCAGAATATGCGTACTCCTGCAACAGCGTGCCCAATCCTACCTCATGCCACTGAAAAAGACTGAATGAGTTTTAACAATAAAATCAAAGAATTTACAATATTGAAGTGATTAAAAAACACTATCGTTCTTTTTCTTCCTTTGAGTAGGTACCTACTCTTTTACCGCTACCTGCATGCCTATTCCAGTTTGAAAATACAAGACTCTATCAAAAGGCATCGCGTGGTAGAAATCTGTTCATCGGTTCATAACACAAAGGTCTAGGAAATGGCTGTAGGTACTAGCAGGGCGTAGATTGTTGCGACTCACGATGCTTTGCATGTGACTTCTTGTAATAAAAGTGTTTATTGCTTCTTCGAAATTGAAAATGTCGGACGGCGCCAAGAAACACAATCATGCAACTTTAAAAAGTGCACTAATCGTTCGATATTGCATTAAATACATATTGCTGGAATTCGAATTCGGTTGGGGGAGTCTAGTGCCAAATTTTTTTGTGAAAGAATCTTGATATCGAAACAGAAAATAAAATGTGAAGGAAGGGGTGGTAGAAGGTGGAGAGGGTTGAATGACACATTGACATGCAGAAGATGCAGAGCAGGGCACCGGCACCGGCAACGGCATCCCGGAATCCAATATGCCATTTATTGCTCCTATTCAGCAAAAAAATCCGATTAATTTTTTCTCCGAGATCTTCATAGCTTCCCGAGTTATGCACATTCCTTCTTTCCATCCTTTTCCATTTGAACCGGAAAATCAGTACCTATATACCTAACTTATTTTCCTTATTCCTTCGTAAGTACCTAGGTATGCTCGTGAATATACTTCCCTAGAACTTTAAAATACTCTGTCCCATAATTACTGTACCTGATTAGGACAAACTTTATTTTAGAAATTTACCTTACGTCTATCCTAGGAAACTGCAGGACTTTCTTTTTGATCTAAAATATGTCACAGTTGACAGATTTTTCTTCTAAAAAAATCACCTGTAAATCTAACAATCTAAGTACCTAGGTACTTACCTACGAAAAGTACAAATTTCCTTGCGTTTCCAGAACTCAAACCAACATTTCCCCATGGATATTCCAACAAAATGTTTTCGGTAAAAACAAGTAAAAAGCTCAATTTTTTTCCAATAAAATAAAAAAATAACATTTTCAGTTCTTTTGAACATCCCTAAACCCACCCCCAGCCAGAAGGGAAAGCTAGCGCACTGATCGCATACAAATTTGTATCGGATTACTTCACGCAAAGGTGCGCATTCTAACGTTCCCTCCATCTTGTTTTCTTTCCCCCCCAATGTTTCTTCCCCCCCCCCCACCCCATGTTGCCAAGTTTACCGGATGCCTGCTTGGAAAAAAATGTTCGCATTACGACCGTCTTCTTAACTTCATAAAATAACAGACTGTGTTTTGTTGTTGACCGGTTAATTTCGAACAAATGTTTTGTTGACAAAAATCACGACATAGTCCGATCATGTCGGTCGATAAAAAGATATATATTATATTTCAGAGCATTTAAATATCCAACAGTTTCCTCATAAAGTGTGCTGATAAAAAAAACGTAGACAAACACGATGGTGTGATCACCTGTAAGACTGAACATATAGGTATACTACGTTTTTTAGGCTATTTTTTACGTTTGGACTTCAAACATTGTGAGAAAACTACTGGATATTTAAATATTCTGAAATATAATGTCTTTTTAAAGTCATTAATTACTCATGAGGATAATGTGATTTTACGATCGAGTGAGTTTTGTCACCAAAAAAGTTGTCCAAAATTAAACGATCGTGAAATCACAACATAGCCTCATGAGTATAATGACGTTAAAAAGACATATTATATTTCAGAATATTCAGAACTGTCCTCGACGGGGATCTAAAGTAAAGTAAGCATCCCACTTATTGAGGAGCTGAGCAAATATCACTGGACAAAAGGGAAATTACTCACCATAGAACATGAAATAATTGACCTAACCATAAAATGATGGGGAAAATTTGGCAAGACGGGAGAAAGGGGGTGATCAAAAGGAATGTGTGATAAATGAACAGTAGGGGGGAGGGAAAGATTGCGGAATGGGGAACGGGGGAGGAATAGATGGGGATGGGGGCTGAATTGGGGTTTAATCGAAAGCGTAATGATGTAAGGGTAGGAGGAGGAGTAGGCGCTGAGCTTCGAAAGGCTGCAAACTTCCTTTTTGATTCCATGTTTGTTTTGTTTCACTTTCATCAGAGATAAAAATACTTTGAAATGTAGGTTATAGATTTCCTTTTCAAACGATTGAATGTTTCAATTTTTTCTTCTGATCAAGTGAAAATGAATGAAAAATTCCAATTTGCTTCCCGCAAGCCAATAACATTCATCAAATGTTTATTTTTCCGTTCACGGGATTTTTAACTCGGAGAGTGACCCTCCCCAATACTGTTTGAAGGCCAGTGACAAAGCGATTTTTGTACGATACGAGTAAAAGAACCGCGTCATAAACTGCTGTGAGGTGCGGCGCTGCTAGATGGCTGGGGATCTTGACAACACTGTTGTTTTAGTGTTGTGACCCACTGCGTACCTTCTACACATATAAGAAGGGCTCATAGACCACTGAAATAAATGATAGCAAATTCCAAAAATGTATATCGAGACCTAATGAGAAATCAATGAAAGACATCGACATAAATAATTAAATTATCGAGGCCTCAGGTTGAAATAATTTGAAGGCACGAATGTTTACATCAATTTCCATCGTTTTTCAATCAGCCTAATAATTACTATCATTGGGAAACTCCAGAGAGCTCATCCCTATCATTTCGGACATGAGTGCGTACCATGAACATTTCAGTCTTCCCGGCCAATGGATTTGTTTTTTGGCAGAAGTAGAACCTTAAGAGGACGCTATAACTGACGATGCATTTTTTGCCGCCCATAAGATTAACATTGCGAGCGGCGATTCATTTTCAAGGTTTACCCTTGGTTGGAAAGACACAAAATTTTGCCTGTACTTAGCCCTAACAATGTTCTAGGGAGTGTTCAAAGCAGATTTCCCAATTTCTCACTGGTTTCTTTTATTGCAACTGTTTTGCAAATGCTAGCATCGCATACCTCAAGAAAAGCGCTGTATCTCGAAAACCAGTAAAAAAAATGGGAAATCTGTTTAGAACAGTCCCTAGAACATCGTTAGGGCTAGGTACAGGCAAAATTTTGTGTCTTTCCAACCAAGGGTAAACTATGAAAATGAATCGCCGCTCGCAATGTTAATCTTATCGGCGGAAAAAAATTCACCGTCAGGTATAGCGGACCCTTAAACGGAAGTCCTTTTCCTAGTCAACTGGGAGAAAGTCAACTACGTTTATCGTGAAACACGGTATAGGGGTTTGTTTTGGGGGTAGTGACCAACACAGCATATGGTGTTGAGGGGGCGGATGGTTATTGCTACGTCACGAGGGTGAGCGGCGTCGGCCATATGTGGGTGTAATAGCGTGCTTCTCGAAATCTCTCAGCCGTGAAAATTGCTGCTTTTCTTCACTTCTACTCTACCGTGCCTATCTTTATCGATTTCAAAAACTTTTCACCATATTGTTAGCAATGGTCGGATTGGTACTTTGTTTTATGTTTTCCCCTTTGCTGTTGGTTTTTTTATTGTGAAAAATCGGCCGTTTGGACGGCTATTGTTTTTCATGTGCAGCTTTAGGCTGCTTTTCACGTATAGGCGTGACCATGGGTTCTTTGCTAGAATAGTCATAACACATTAACTACTATTACATTTTAGTATTGGCCGAGGGGTGAACCACTCGTTGGGAATCTCGTTGGGAATCATCGGAAATCTTTATGAAATCTCAGGGAATCTTGGAATTTTTTGGAGTTGTTACCCCTTCGGGGCTCATCTTTCTATGAATATCGTTGGGAATCTTTGGAAATCTTTATGGAATCTCAGTTGAATCTCAAGGAATCTCTGGAGTGGTTACCCCCTCGGTATTGGCTTACATTAACTGGATAAAGTATCATGGAAGGCACTTGATTCCAAATTCCAAATCATCCTCCTGGAATTTGGAAGACCCATTTTACTGAGTAAAGTTATATGGCGCAGACGATTGTCACGCAAGCAACAGTGGAAGAGTCCTCAGAGGGGGAGTGTGAGGTACTGTCTCTAGGAAAGCACCAGAAGGTGTTAAAATGTGACGGCGTCTGGGAAGGGCCCTGGGAGTGGGCAGGGCCGGATTAACAATTTTTTCTAGGGTAAACCAATCTTCGTTTTGGCGCCCCCCCCCCCCCCCCCCCCTTCCCTCCTGCATGCAATACAAGCCTGCACAGTGCACCCTAACTTGGAAGGGTAGGTATTGTTGAAGGAAAAAAGGTATTAAATTGGTTCCACTTACCTACCATCTATTCAGTCAATGCACTAAAGTTCGTCCTTTTTTCTTAAACGGAAAAACTCTTTTTTCTTGATTTGGAATGGGCGAATTTGAGAATAGCGCTGTCAAACGAAACTTTTTTTGTGAATTCACTTTCGATCGAGAGAAGCGCTAGCCCCGACAGTTTGGCTTCCCCCAGTGCAGTTCGGAAATGATTCTTTATTCGCGCTAACGCCGAAAAGCTCCTTTCCGCTGAGCAGTTCGCCACTGGCAGAGATTTGTAAATTCGAAGTAAAATCTCCACGTTCGGGTACACATCTTCGAAGCTCCCCATCTTCATCCATGACAAGAAGTTGTTGACATTACTTGGTTTTTCGGTGATTGATAATTTGGAAATATGAAGTCTCAAATGCCGCAACTCACTCTTTATTTCTGGCGTAACATCTGGGTACTGTGTCAGGTCCATTTTGTCTAAAGCAGCCTCAAAATCTGGTGCATTATTCAAGCATTTCTCAATAACGGAGAACCGTTTCATTATTTCTGAATAAGCTACCTTCCTGGTACTTAGCTCACTGTAGCATTTGTCCAGAATGGGTAGATAAGTATTTATCCGGAAGTTTTCCCGGCCGTCACTGAAAGATACTTCTCCCTCACGGCTTTCGTCTGGCTGCAGTTTCCTTTTTACTTTCTCGCTAGCCATATATGGCGAGAAAGTATTGTTTTCGTGCAAAATTTCGAAATTGAGATTTTGGGTTTCCCATGATCCTGGGGGTCACCTGAGTCCAAAAAAGTGGTTTCTGGAAAAAGTCTGTCCGTCCGTCAGTCCGTCCGTCAGTCCGTCAGTCCGTGCAGTGCTCTAGCGCCTATACCGTTCATCCGATTTTGATGAAGTTTGGTATGGACCTGTCTAAAATTACTGCCGAGGGGCATTTTAAAGGATTTTTGTATTGGTCAAAAAACCGCCAAAATAATTCAAAAATCGTGTTTTTGGTTACTTAGACAAGCGCCGACGGTACACTTTTCAATCTATAACACTGAAAATTGGTATGTGTGTTGACAAATAGATGCTTCGAGGTCCTTTTCAACTAAAATTGAATTGGTTGAAAATTACGGCCGTTCTGGACCAAAGTTCGATCGTTTCGGCGCCATTCACATTTATTGACCGATTGTCATGAAATTTGGTACATTTCTGTAGAACCATATAACTTAAACATCTGTCGAACATAATTTTGTTATCTTCAAAATTACGGCCTTTGTAGTCAAAAAAGTGTCGAAAATGAGTTGAGAATGAGAAACCACGTTTTTGAATGGTCGGAACGCATTGGGGACTACAGTAATAGAATGACAGCCATGAAACTTGGTGGGAGTGATCTCAGATAGATGCTCTTGGGTCATTTTCAACCGATTTTGGATGGCTTAAAAATTACGCCCGCAAAAAAATCTCTAAGAAATAAAAAAATAAAGGGTCCGACAACAGTCGCACTAAACTTTCTCACCCCATGTGATTTTTTTTTTTTTTTTTTTTTTTTATTTCTTTGAGATTTTTTTGCGGGCGTAATTTTTAAGCAATCCAAAATCGGTTGAAATTGACCCAAGAGCATCTATCTGAGATCACTCCCACCAAGTTTCATGGCTGTCATTCTATTACTGTAGTCCCAAATGCGTTCCGACCATTCAAAAACGTGGTTTCTCATTCTCAACTCATTTTCGACACTTTTTTGACTACAACGGCCGTAATTTTGAAGATAACAAAATTATGTTCGACAGATGTTTAAGTTACATGGTTCTACACAAATTTACCAAATTTCATGACAATCGGTCAATAAATGTGAATGGCGCCGAAACGATCGAACTTTGGTCCAGAACGGCCGTAATTTTCAACCAATTCAATTTTAGTTGAAAAGGCCCTCGAAGCATCTATTTGTCAACACACATACCAATTTTCAGTGTTATAGATTGAAAAGTGTACCGTCGGCGCTTGTCTAAGTAACCAAAAACACGATTTTTGAATTATTTTGGCGGTTTTTTGACAATAGCGGCCGCAATTTTTGACCAATCAAAAAATCCTTGAAAATGCCCCTCGGCAGTAATTTTAGACAGGTCCATACCAAATTTCATCAAAATCGGATGAACGGTATAGGCGCTAGAGCACTGCACGGACTGACGGACTGACGGACGGACTGACGGACGGACGGACTGACGGACTGACGGACGGACAGACTTTTTCCAGAAACCACTTTTTTGGACTCAGGGGACCCCCAGGATCATGGGAAACCCAAAATCTCAATTTCGAAATTTTGCACGAAAACATTTACTTTCTCGCCATATATGGCTAGCGAGAAAGTAAAAAAATAAAGGGTCCGACAACAGTCGCACTAAACTTTCTCGCCCCATGTGATTTTTTTTTTTTTTTTTTTTTTGGATTTCTTTGAGATTTTTTTGCGGGCTTAATTTTTAAGCAATCCAAAATCGGTTGAAAATGACCCAAGAGCATCTATCTGAGATCACTCCCACCAAGTTTCATGGCTGTCATTCTATTACTGTAGTCCCCAATGCGTTCCGACCATTCAAAAACGTGGTTTCTCATTCTCAACTCATTTTCGACACTTTTTTGACTACAAAGGCCGTAATTTTGAAGATAACAAAATTATGTTCGACAGATGTTTAAGTTATATGGTTCTACACAAATGTACCAAATTTCATGACAATCGGTCAATAAATGTGAATGGCGCCGAAACGATCGAACTTTGGTCCAGAACGGCCGTAATTTTCAACCAATTCAATTTTAGTTGAAAATGACCTCGTAGCATCTATTTGTCAACACACATACCAATTTTCAGTGTTATAGATTGAAAAGTGTACCGTCGGCGCTTGTCTAACTAACCAAAAACACGATTTTTGAATTATTTTGGCGGTTTTTTGACAATAGCGGCCGCAATTTTTGACCAATCAAAAAATCCTTGAAAATGCCCCTCGGCAGTAATTTTAGACAGGTCCATACCAAATTTCATCAAAATCGGATGAACGGTATAGGCGCCAGAGCACTGCACGGACTGACGGACGGACTGACTGACGGACGGACTGACTATCGGACGGACTGACGGACGGACAGACTTTTTCCAGAAACCACTTTTTTGGACTCAGGGGAACCCCAGGATCATGGGAAACCCAAAATCTCAATTTCGAAATTTTGCACGAAAACAATACTTTCTCGCCATATATGGCTAGCGAGAAAGTAAAAAAATCACATGGGACGAGAAAGTTTAGTGCGACTGTTGTCGGACCCTTTATTTTTTTTTTTTTTACTTTCTCGCTAGCCATATATGGCGAGAAAGTATTGTTTTCGTGCAAAATTTCGAAATTGAGATTTTGGGTTTCCCATGATCCTGGGGGTCCCCTGAGTCCAAAAAAGTGGTTTCTGGAAAAAGTCTGTCCGTCCGTCAGTCAGTCCGTCAGTCCGAGCAGTGCTCTATAGCGCCTATCCCGTTCATCCGATTTTGATGAAATTTGGTATGGACCTGTCTAAAATCACTGCCGAGACACATTTTCAAGGATTTTTTGATTGGTCAAAAATTGCGGCCGCTATTGTCAAAAAACCGCCAAAATAATTCAAAAATCGTGTTTTTGGTTACTTAGACAAGCGCCGACGGTTCACTTTTCAATCTATAACACTGAAAATTGGTATGTGTGTTGACAAATAGATGCTTCGAGGGCCTTTTCAACTAAAATTGAATTGGTTGAAAATTACGGCCGTTCTGGACCAAAGTTCGATCGTTTCGGCGCCATTCACATTTATTGACCGATTGTCATGAAATTTGGTACATTTGTGTAGAACCATATAACTTAAACATCTGTCGAACATAATTTTGTTATCTTCAAAATTACGGCCTTTGTAGTCAAAAAAGTGTCGAAAATGAGTTGAGAATGAGAAACCACGTTTTTGAATGGTCGGAACGCATTGGGGACTACAGTAATAGAATGACAGCCATGAAACTTGGTGGGAGTGATCTCAGATAGATGCTCTTGGGTCATTTTCAACCGATTTTGGATGGCTTAAAAATTACGCCCGCAAAAAAATCTCTAAGAAATAAAAAAAAAAAATCATTCTGGGCGAGAAAGTTAAGTGCGACTGTTGTCGGACCCTTTATTTTTGTCTCCTCTCCTCGTATGTTTTCCCAGGCAATATTTCGGAAGCTTCCTTTTCGAACGAGGACAATTTGTCCCTCAGATCAGTTACAAACTCAGCCCGAGAATCTAACAATTGTACTGCCCCTCCCAAGTCAAGGTCGACTTTTTTCAGAAAGATACTGGCCTTTTGGATTCGATTTAGGAGGTTGGTCCATACGACAAGCATTACGATGCTTTCAAATCGCTGCAGTTTCGATTTTAAAGCAGACGACTCCAGTCGAGTGGCTGCCTTTTGCTGCGCATCGTCTGCAATTTCTGACAGTGCCTTAATGACAGGCTGGTAACTTTCTTTGAGTGCGATACATGCGTCGTAACGCGCTGATATTATGTTGCTATTCCACAAGCGCGGGAAAAGTTTTAAGTGTTTGATTATTCCGCAGAATTACAAACAACGAAATATAATTAATTTATTTCAAGAAATCACAATTATTTTATTTATTTTTGCCTTCACATGGCGCCCCTGCGACCAAAATAGGGTGTCCATGCACACACCTGGTCATATGGCTAATCCGGCCCTGGGAGTGGGCGAAGTAACATGACGCAGATTATGGTCTCTGGTGTATGGGGCGTTGAGATATGTGACAGGGCCCTCGGAGCGGGTAAAGTAACATGACTCAGAGTATGGTCTCTAGAGGGCGTTGAGATGTGACAAGACCCTCGGGATGTACGGAGCATTTCAGGGCCCTCGGAGTGGGTAAAGTTACATGACGCAGAGTCATGGTCTCCGGTGTACAGGGCGTAGGGATGCGACAGGGCCCTCGTAGTGGGTAAAGTAACATGACGCAGAGTACGGTCTCTGGTGTACGGGGCGTTGAGATGTGACCCCCGGCTCTTGACGTTTCTGGCGAAGCTCCAGGCGATTAGTGCCCCGTCTACTTTATGTGTTTTCCAAAACTTCTCTCTCCTCTCTCAGTGCTACTCACTCATCACTCACAAGTTTGTTCACGATCGGGGTGGTTCCTTGGTCATGACCTTTTGTCTCCCAATTAGTTTACTTTTCCATTAGAAAACCTGAGGAAGGCAGTTGCAGAATTAAGAAAAATACCTACTTTGCACAGGAATGGATCATCTAGTAACACCTACAATCTTCACCCACCTTACGCACAAAATACTTCAATAAATCAAAAAGTCCCACCCTCTCCGAAATAGAAACTATTGACAGCCTATACCTACAGAAAGGGGATGCCTGTCAGACATGTATAAGGGTTGCATGTGTCAAAAAACATTGAACCTAACAGAGCCGCTTGTGCCGCGCTTGTAACAACTTCTAGATGGCGGCCTCACATGCCAACAAGCTATTCCTGTTACCATCTCTCGCACGCACGCCTCAGACTATTGCTGCTATTGTCGGTTATGGCACTGGCAAGTCTACACCTCCCTAAACAGCACGCCAAGCCTAGTTAGAAAGTATATAGGTCATATTCCATCCTTTTACGTATAGTTGACTCAACTGGATTTCATTCAAGTCCATAAAATATACCCGTTATCACATTCGAGTATGTTGGGGGGCTGAACTGAACCAATCACATCCTTACATTTTTAGCAGGTAGAGCATCAGGTTCATGTTCAAATCGTTCTTTTCTGATTTTCCGTGCTGTTAGGGAAGGTGAATTATTCAGTTTCATGGACGGGAAATGTTCAATCCAGTTCCACAAATGCTTAGAGATGTGTTCCATTACTCCCGACCCCTTGCATTTACCGTCGCTTTACGAGGGTTCCCTTTTTTGAGAGAACTCTCAGAAAACTTCCTTGTATTTACAAACGTTACTTTCTGTACGGCTGCTGTCCATGAAGAGTGCACTCTTTAAAGATTAGGGCTCCTTTCAGGGAAAACTGAGAGGATACCTTTTTTTGTTTTTTAGCTTTTCAATAAGAACCAAAGGGGGCACTAAATTTTGTTTTTAGAAATGTACCTTTATCCTTGTCCCCCTACAAAATGTCAGAAGAGGGTTTTATACCAATCCAGCTGGAAAAACCGCTGACGACGTGATAAGTGCATAATATAGGTACAATACAATGAAATTATACTAGGAAAACGTACCTTAGTGAAAAGATGTTTGATGCTGCGGCAGTTAAGAAGTATGTCGTAGATCCCGCAGAGAAGCAGTACAGTGAGACCGGTCTCTTTGCTTAGCATGGCGGCAGCGCACGACAGTAAGCAGAGGATGAGGTACCCCAAGCACTGAAGCCACGCCGACCCGCCCGAACCACTTTCATTCACTTTCCCATTACTCAACCACGTTCTATACTTCACGTGCTGCACGTAACTCAAAAATGACACGAGAAAAAACGCACAAGCTATCATGTCCGCTCGCCCCACCACACCCGCCACCGCCTCCGTATGAATGGGGTGCGCGGAAAAGAGAGCCCCGCACAAAAAAACGGGGAACGTGCCGCGCAGGAGAACGCGGGCGAGTTTGACCACTAGGTACGTGCAGAGGCTGTGGAGGAGCACGTTGACAAGATGGAAGCCGTACGGGCGGAACCCTCCTGCAAGGGCGTAGTTGAGCCGGAACGTCAGGGTGCAGAGGGGGCGGTAGGAACCGTGGGAGCCGCTGCTGACCAGCGGCGTGCCCCAGAAATCATTCTGCCAGAGTCCTGATATGGGCGAAGTGGGGAGGATGTCCTGGTTGTTCAGGATAGCACGCCTGAAATCAAATTCCGAAAATTTCAAATATTTATGATGGACATTACCTAAAATGGGCAACAAACCCCATTTCAAAAATTTATCCTCCAACGACGAAGGGAAACACGCGTTACTAGATATACAAAAGTAAACTTCTATCGCCACAAGGAGCCCTTGATGATATCCGGTAGGTACTTGACGTAGCTGCATGATTATCAAGCCTCCGGGGCAGACTTTAACGGGGGCCTACAGTTTAAGGCGAGCTTCGTACCACCAGGCGCCTTGTTTCATTAGTACAGTTTATCTTTCCTGCAGTGCACCACGACACCGGGAAAATAAGTATATGAGAAGGAAAACAAGAAAACTTCCCTTTCTCCGTAGTTTCTCATGTACCTATCTTACATTATTCTCATTAGTTTCTGTGAAATTTGAAAGAGAATTGAACAAAAGCAAATAGGAAACATCGTGCTTTCAGGAAAAGAGGGCAAGGTTATAATATGATTCTTTCACAGGAAAATGGCACTCTGCAAATGACATTGCAATGGAGCAGCGGAACAATAGAAAGGACAATAGCACGGGCTGAATGCAATAACAGGAGAATGCAGATAAACCCGGCCCAGACACGGATATGAACCAGTCCAATTCTGTTTTTAATCCCGGATTAAATCTTAAACCTGGCGATCCTGGACCGTTAACACTTGCTTATTCGTGCTCCTGCCGTACAAGGCTTGTATACTCTGAAGGTGGCCTACAATAAGGCTAAATCCCACCATACTTGGTTAACAGTTAACCCTCCATTAAATTTGGTTTTAGAAGGAGGTTTAAGTGTCTAAGAGTTATGCAGGGACTTAAGGTTCCGCTTTACATGATGGTGCATTCCTATATGCTACCCAAAAGAGTGAGACTGTGACAATTATTTTTTATACTTACCCCTTCGTTGAAAGACTCTGAATTTAGCCTAGGTATAGGTGTTCTACCTATAGTAACAAATAAAGTAAGAATTCCGGATTTCCTTTTGTACTCAAGACCCGTCCTCACTTTTTGCAATTAAAAAACTAGATTAATACTTAGCATTTCCAGAAAGGTTGAATTAAAAAAAGCTACCTGGAAATTAGGGAATCTGCCTGGATACGTCCCTGGAACTGTAACAAAGCTACCTCTATAGGTGAAATTCAGAGTTTTTTCAACAAAGGGATTTTCCTCTCACAACTTTAACCTTACGGATAGAAGTATATCATCAGGAGAAGCACAAAATACCTATGACGTAGACAATGATTACAAACAATTGGTCCCAACTTATAGAATTCAAATGAGACAACCTCCTGAGTGTGTGAACCTTGGGTGCTACGTATCCCTCCTCTTTGTAACGGGTATTAAAATTCTCTCATTAGTCCTTCTCCCTATCTCCAGGCTTTCTTTATTCATTCGCGTCTAATTGCTTCATTTTTCTGCATCTCCATTTTCTAATTGCCATCATTATTCTGATTCCATGAAATTCGATTTCAATCTCGAGTTCTCATTTGATTTTTGCAAGGACTGAGAGTGGAAGGATTAATTATCTTCGTTATTTCGTTAACTCCGTTCTTTATTATTCTGGTGGAGACTTTTAGGTCAAGCGCTATGAATTTTCTTTCACGTGGTTACGGGTAGACACCCGGGTCACACCGGTTCGATCCCGATCCATCAAGATTTTTCTAACCTCTGATAAGTCCGAAAATCAAGTGAAATGTATATCAAGGCTTTGATGGTTCCTAGCCCGCCTAAAACTGTAGGTCCCCATCATGTATTTACCTGTCATCATATACAAATCCAGCGTCGAGCGTGTTGTAGTATAGGAGGAACGCGGCGATACTTGAACCCACTCCTACAACATCCATTGCTGCCATTCTTTTTCTGGATTCACATTTGTTTCAGAATCTCTGGAATTTTTGGAGTCACTTTTCGAATATCAACTGAAAAAAAAAAACACATTTATGTATATCTTCACTTTAGGCTTGGATGGGTAAAATCAGGCAGGGGGTGTAGACTACAAAAATGTAAATTGTAATAACTGAACTTTTCAACATCATGTCTACTTCTTGTTCAGAGCAAAAAAAAATTATTTTGGAAACCTTGTGTGTTTTAGAACAATGAGCGCCATTACTCTCACAGCTGGAACAAAAATTTTATATGCGCCAGAGGAAACCCCGCAGGTTTGAATGCAGCTAGGTACACGAACCTGTAACAGTCGCATAATGACATGAAAGGTTCTATGTACGTGGCAAGCCTTCTATTGTAAATGACGATGTTTTAATTGAGTTTGGGCAGGTGTGTTTGACGGTAATTGTAGCAGAGAAATCATGTTTGAAAACATTGGGAATTTAATTACTCGAATAATTAATCCTAGCCTGCAACACATGTTGATTTAATAAAAGCTACCCCAGCCCTCTGCCAACTCGCTTCTCGAGCATGGGGGATATTTTTCCCGGTCAAATATTGAATTTCCCCGTACACCCCATGGTCTAGTCGTTGTTCCCCCAAATTAGCAATTTGTGTGGCTATGTACCTCTAGGGGAAAATTAGGTACAGTTGCCATTCTCTACAGAAAACCTCTCTATAAAGGCACTTTGACAGTACTTGGCTCATTTTGAAACTCTCTGAATAGCGGACGTTTTTATTGAAAGGGTCACTCGGGGGGTTACTCCAGGTATCTCGTTGGGAATCTCATTGGGAATCTCAGGAAATCTTGGAAATTTCTGGAGTAGTTAACCCTTCGGGGCGCATTTTTCCACGAATCTCGTTGAGAATCTCAGGAAATCTTTGGGAATCTTCATGCAATCTCAGGCAAAATCTGGAGTGGTTAACCCCTCGGGGTCTCTAGTCTCTATACGCCCCTATGATAGATTTAGAGATCCTGCTGTAATCATGATTGCAGTTATTTTTTAATGCTGATATACATAGTACGAATCCTGGAGTTCTATAGTCAGCATCCCCAGACGTATATTTTTTTGGGAGGGCTAGCATCCTCCATCTCTGAGTTTCTTGCAAGGCCGCAACTCCAGCAGCGCCTCCATTCGAGGGCTCATTGTATTTGACTACAGCTTAAAAATGGTTATACATTTCAGAACTTCCGAAACAATACCCTTTTTAGTAAACTCGATACATATTCAGCGGAAATTTTTGACTGTTTCTTTTGGTCACAACTATAACCGGTACAAGGGTGATTGCTTGGTTAACAGCCGATAAACTAATGCAGTCTACCATTGGTGTTGGCTAATCACTTCTGGACGGAAAACCATAAAAAATGAAATATTTCTTTCATAATGTTTTGACATCTTGAATTACTCTTAATGGGAAAACATGTTCGGTAATGGTCATTCCCACAGTCACCCACATAATAATACACCCTAAGAAGACACAACAACACGTGGAAAATGGATTGCTAATATTTTCTTCAAAGTTTCACCTTTGGTCATTATTGTGGTGGAAAGTCATATGTCATTTCCAGCAGTCTGTCCTGGGACATTTTGGCCAAGCTAAGTAGACTGATTGTTGCTGTTTAGAAGAAACAGTTTCTCTTTCTTTTTACGAGTCTGCAACAAATAAATAGGTGTATTTTCTTTTAATGATGTCGGATTTTAAAAAAGGAGTTTAGTGAGACTTTCCCCCCGACTACGCCATAAGCCTTTATTATCGTTATTTCTTATTTTTCAGTGACAAACAGAAATTGTTTTAAAACAGTTTCGAAATTATGTTCTAGTTTATAACTGCTACTTAGAGTCAATTTCACCAGTTTACAAATTGTACTAAGTACAGTGTCCCCTAAAAGTTTAGTACGGAAAATAAAAGATATGGTCGAGGGGTTTACCACTCCAGGAATCTCGTTGGGAATCTCAGGCAATCATTGGAAATCTTTATGAAATCTCAGGGAATCTTGGAAATTTCTGGAGTAGTTAACCCTTCGGGGTGCATCTTTCCACGAATCTCGTTGAGATACTCATGCAGGAAATCTTCATGCCATCTCAGGCAATCTCTTATTGGAGGGGTTAACCCCTCGGAAATGGTGTTGGTGCCTTTCACCATCCTGGCGATAGCACCCTAATCATATCGCTAGCTTATAGTGGACTTTTAACGGCAAGATAAATTTTACGGCTCCTTTTTCCGAAACATAAATTCATTGAAAATTTATCTGCCCTTTAAATTTTTTTAGTCCATTTTATCAGTAATAATACCCCGACATGTCTGGGTATTTTTTTTCGCGTTCGAATGCTTGTTTAGCTTTTAGAGCAGGGGGGGGGGACTAATTTACTTACGTGTTTTGGTTTGGGTTAGGTTAGGTTAGGTTAGGTTAGGTCAGGTGCAGTGGGAAAGTATATGTGGCTATTGTCGTGCCACCTGTTTTCCCCTTATAGCAAAAGATGGAGAGCTTGATTTTATCAAGAGTGAGCTGAAGCGTCACGGCGTTGCTCTCTTGAATTGCAGACATTCTCACAGTTGAGTTGCTCTCAATATTTCCATTCTTCGACTGTCTTTAGCATTCCTCACATTGTCTCCCTTTTAATCTCTCTTCTTTGTTTCTGATGCTGACAATTTCCAATATTCTTCCAAGTATTTCCTTTCAGCGAATTCCTAGCTTTCTGCGAGTGAGATGGGTCGTATACCTGCTATAAAGGAAGTTTGTTTCAAAGAGGCCTGAAAACTAACTTCCTTTTGAAGAAATACGGCCTATTGTAGTGTTCTCCATGGCTGGAATTCCTATAAATTTCCGAATTTTTTCGTTTTATAGTTTCATGGTCCCTATATACCTTGAATTCACAGTATTTTAGACCCAACGCCACTTCATGGCACAATTCTAGTAAATCACATATGCATCAAACTGGGTCTAAAGCATGGTGTTGGCCATCCAATAAAAAATGACAGCGCGGCGCCGCTAGATGGATGGAGACCTTAAAGAAGGTGAGAGATACTGGAGGTAATCAGAATCTTAGGAACTCAGCAGAACTCGAGGGGGTAACCACTCCAGAGATTCCTTGAGATTCCCTGAGATTCCGTAGAGATTTCCAAAGATTACCAACGATATTCATAGAATGATGAACCCCGAAGGGGTGAACACTCCAAAAAATTCCAATATTCCCTGAGATTTCATCAAGATTTCCAATGATTCCCAACGAGATTCCCAACGAGTGGTTAACCCCTCGGCAGAACTATTTACAGAATCTGAACCCAGACAACCTTGTTTCGCAGAATAGGAAGCGCGATTTACCTAATTTTCATTTCATCCAGCAACAACTGCAATATTCCAGTCGCAATTTAGCGAGGACAATATTCAACGAGGAGGTACCTAGACGTTGTTTTCTTCGCCTTATTAAGTAGTACCTACTCCTTTTATCTTTCTAAAGGAGAAACACAATACCTGAACCTGCTACCCCAACTGACTGCAATAAAGAGTGCAGTGTACTGGAAGACAATTATTAAAATTATTTTCCAGCTCCAGCTTTGTAAGAATATTAGCAACAAATATGCAGCCATCCTACCGTGAACCTTTTGTCGTTCCCCAGCAACTCTGGAGAACGACAAATGAAAAACATGATGTGTTTACACCAAGAAAAGTTGCAAAAAAAAATAGTGTTTTTTGTTGGCCGAACCCAAATGAACATCCATTTACAAAGCATGGGTTTGTTGTTTTAAATCTTTTAAAGTAACGAGTTCGTTCTGCGAAATATATTAGTAGATTTTCTCTGGCAATAAATCTCGGGAGACTCAAACAAGGAGTAGTTTGTTAAGCAGCACTTCAAAGCGTTTCATAGCAAGACAGAGTTACGCAAAGATTCTGGAAGTGCGCTAGTAAGGAGCTGACATGGAGGAGGGGTGGTTTTTACTACCTTCAGCAGCTGCTATTATAGCTGAGCCATGGCCGAAGTTATACGACCACTAAACCTGGCACTGGCGTGCGGAAGAATTAAAACACGTAGTAAAGTTGGATGTGTCCTTAGCACTTAATTGATTTCATTCCCAGAATAAAAACTCGAAAAACTCGTAAAACTCCGGGTAATTTTCCTGTTTAAAAAGCTTCCATAAAAGGGAGAGTCAAGCTTGAAACATGAAATTTTATTGGTTTCCCTCTTTTGGTACGTTTTCCTGTTGCGGGTTTGCCTCAAAGACCCGCATAAAGGACGAAAAATTTGAGGTTGACCGTTTTTCCTTGTGCGGTGTCTTTTTAGTTAGGTACAAATTCCAAAATTAGCTTTCCGATGGTAAGAAACTCTTTGACGTCACCAAAACTAGGTTTTCTTGGGACTCAAACCCGGGACCCTCCTATTACAAGTCCTGCGTTTGACCACAAGACCACAGAGAGCCGCTTTTGATTTGGTAGAATAATATTTTCTTCAGTTGTTGCTGAAGAAATGAGCTCGGACTATGGCTCTAACAACTCTGTAAGGTGGATCTAGGGATTGTTTCTGAAGGGAAATAAGACAAACCTGAGTCTTGACAAATACCCCGAACTTGAGGTTCAAAATTTCAAAAACTAGGGGGTTTATCGAACCTCTTTTACTTTGAATGTCCTTTTTCCACCCGGCCTCTCCCTATAAATTCTAGAAGGGCTCATGAATTCCACAATAAATTTTGATGATTCCTATGAACCTTATTAGTCGTGTGATATTAGGAAATAAAAGTAATTGTATGAGTCAGGGAATCCCCTAGTGATAGGGGTTGTAAATTGTCTGTCCAATAACATCTAATTTCAACTGGGTGACTCATCAGTTTCGTCGAGAATGAGCCCCAAGGGGAAAGGGGAAACGGCCTTCCTCTAAACGTGACTACTATGACTTTTCATTTTATACAGCCGAAGATTTGTTCATGATGAATTTCATGACTTTGTTTTGGTAGAGGGGTTAACCACTCCATAGGAATCTCATTGGAAATCTCGTTGGGAATCTCAGACAATCATTGGAAATCTTTATGAAATCTCAGGGAATCTTGGAAATTTCTTGAGTAATTAACCCTTCCGGGTGCATCATCCCATGAATCTCGTTGAGAATCTCAGGAAATCTTTGTGCAAACTCAGGCAATCTCCCTCGGTTTTTTCTACGAGACGTCGGGCTAGACGATGCATCACTCTATCTTGATCTCTCTAAACAAGGCTACAGCTAGTCACTGATTTTTAAAGAGATGCGTGTATTTTTTATTTCAGAACAAAAAACCAACTAGTATGCACCTAAAGGACCAACTTCTGAAAACTATTCTACCTTCAGATTCAAATGCAAATTGACGCGACCGCGCGGGACTGATTTTACTGCATATTTAAACCATATTCGTTCAATGCCGATAAAATTGAAAGATAGCTAGGCTGCATTTCAAAATTGGAATCTAAATCGGAAATTAGCGGAGCCTACCGATTCAAAATTCAAATTCCCACGCCATTCTGTTCCTGATAGCCATCCAGGTATCATATGAATAAAATATGTAGGTTAACATTTGGAACTGGTTGGTAAATCACCTTTTTTTCGGACAGGGGAACTTTCAGGGGGAGGGAAGGTACCTTCTAAAAACCTCAAAAACCTTGTGTCCCCACCCATATTATAGGTACTTTTCGGGGCCTAAAAATTTCAATTATTGGGTGAAAAAAGACTCAAAATTAACCACCATTTCTTTGAATGATATGAGCGCACAGTAAGGCGTAACATTGCAGGTATATATTTGGCCGATGCCGAGGGGGTAACCACTCCAGAGATTCCTTGAGATTCCATAAAGATTTCCAAAGATTCCAAACGATATTCATAGAAAGGCGAACCCCGAAGGGGTAACCACTCCAAAAAATTCCAAGATTCCCGAAGATTTCCAATGATTCCCAACGAGATTCCCAACGAGTGGTTAACACCTCGGCTGAAGCAGAAGAGAAGTTGGCCGAAGCCATCCCATGCAAACAGGACATAAGTCAGCTGCAAGGAGACTCATCAGTCATCACGCAGAAGGTAACAACGGAACAAGTCTGTTGTAGGTAAATAGCACGTGAGATTTTTCAGTGAAAAAGTAACAAAGCTGGTAAACAGGTATGGGGGGGGGGGGGGGGGTTGAGGACATTAAGACGGTTGTTCCGGTGGTTGCTCGAGTTGCCTTGGTGGGAACCGGAAGTCAATGGGGTTGGATTTATTGCTTTCTATAACGCAAGGAGCCCCCGTTATTACGGTAACTCTATATTATCATTATTTTCAATCCCGAGTATTTCCTCTTTTCAAAAAAAGCGGAAATCATAATCCTGTGGTTTCCTCTATCCACTTCCACTTTATGGGCCATTTAAAACCAGTTTCGGAAACAGGAGAGTAGAAGTAGTTGAAAAATAACATACCTGGAATAAGTAGTTGAAGATTCATAAATTTTTTATTACGAAATGCGACCGTTTCTACTTATCAGTGGAGACTACTAACTAGTAGCTAGCTAGGTTAAGTGTCAGTTAGTGACAGGTATAATTAAACATGGCACTAACCTCGGGTTAGATTTAACTGAAGTTCCGTTGAAAATCAACAATCTTGCCAGATAAGGGACCTATGCAATGCGTTGCATATTAATCATATAATTGTTCCCTGAAATATTGTAGGCACATTATTCCATTAAGGGTGCGTCCCACCATGCCCAGTTAAAATTTAACTGGAGATTTACAATGTTAAATTTAACTCAAAAGTTAAATTTAACATGGCAAACATAGGACAAAATCTCCAGTTTAATTTTAACTGGGCATGGTGGGACGCAGCCTTAATTTCGCAAGAGCTCTCTTTGAGGGTTATGGAACAGTGGAAAATCCAGTTTGTCAAATTTGGTTTTCAGCCTCCTGTGGAAAAATTTGAACTGACGTCAGCTAACACACAAAAAAATTTACTCAAAAGTAGTGACATCTTATAAGAACCCTCGATGATGAGCCTAAAAAAATTTTGTAGTTTAAAAAAATTGAATAAAAACAGAACAAAAAATGAGGAAAATAAGAGCTTACCTCAGGACCCCTAGCCCTTCCAGTCGGGCCGTCGACGTGGAGAACGAGAAGGGTCGCGCATCATGACCGGCCTGGACCGAGGGTCGCGGCAGACTGAGCGGTGCGGCGCACCCCCCCGCTACATATAGCCCAGAACTACCCCTACCCCCTCTCCTAAGGCTAAATTCACACGCGTTGATAACACCCCTCCTAAAACCATTATTATAATCACCACGGTTTTTTTGCAGCCGTCCCATTGCTTCCCTATGATTTAATGCTGTCGATACCCGGTTTTGGGGGGAAGGAGGGAGATTATAGGGGTGCCAAAAAAGGTTTTTATGGATATAATGGGTATAATAATTATTTTTTGAAATGGTTATACCTACTGCTTTTTCCTTCGGGGTACGGACCGTTTGGGTCATTATTTTGACCTAAGTCAAACCATACTGGTGAAAAGAAAAACTCCAATCCCATGGTAAACATGAGAGAAAATCTACAGTTTTCTCTTAAGGGTCCACTACACCTGACGGTGCATTTTTTGCCGCCCATAAGATTAACATTGCGAGCGGCGATTCATTTTCAAGGTTTACCCTTGGTTGGAAAGACACAAAATTTGCCTGTATAGCCCTAACAATGTTCTAGGGAGTGTTCGAAGCAGATTTCCCATTTTTTTACTGGTTTTCGAGATACAGCACTTTTCTTGAGGTATGCGATGCTAGCATTTGCAAAACAGTTGCAATAAAAGAAACCAGTGAGAAATTGGGAAATCTGCTTCGAACACTCCCTATAGAACATTGTTCGGGCTAGGTACAGGCAAAATTTTGTGTCTTTCCAACCAAGGGTAAACCTTAAAAATGAATCGCCGCTTGCAATGTTAATCTTATGGGCGGCAAAAAATGCATCGTCAGGTATAGCGTCCTCTTAACTGGGTATGATAGCACGCACTCTAGGTATTTACCAGTTTAAACCTTAACCATGCAAGTGTGTGACAATTCAGTCCGGAGGTTTTTCTGTCTTCTAATATAGGTCTGTGGTGGTTCGGAACCCATCTTAAACTGTAGGCTCCCACCTTGTACCTACACAATGGGTGAGTAGCTTCTATCAGGTAGTGCTAACAGCTGAGCATGACGGAAGAAACCAGCAGTTTTCTAAGTGATGAGAATTCCTACTTTCCTTCCAACTTTTCTCATGCCACACAGTATCCGATCACAACCTCGAAAATTCGCACCTGTACCTACATTCGAAATTACCCCCAACAAAAAAGGCTAACGCATGCGACGCTGCTATGAGGTAGGGAAGTTGGAAGCAACATAAATTAAGGACGAAGTTAGGACAATGGAATTATGGGAACAATAGGCGTAGTTGAACTTAGCACAGACATTCAATGTTGAAATACTGTGCAGAGCTTTATACAGCCCAGGTCGCCAAGTTGTTCATGTGTGCTCTGTGCTCTATGGGCGTTTTGCCTATTAATAATAGGGACAATGACTTTCACGCTGACAAAGTAAGCACAAGTTTACTCTGCCACAGTAAAGGAATACATTAGCAGCCTACCTTTGCAAGTTTGTTCGAGGTAGCGATTGTGGGAGCCGAAAATTGTAAAATGGCTGAGTTTCTGGTTTGTTAAATCTGTTTCAACTATAAGATGCTAGAAATGTTGTAAATACAGTGTAGTCACCCTATAACGTAACTTCCTACCTGTCTATATGTGTCTCTATTATTTTGAGAAAATATGGAGACAATTCGTCTGAGAAAGAAACACCCACACACTTCAGATCAGTCTCCTTAGCCTGTTATTTTACAAGACTTGGTAATCTTATTTTTCTCAAACAAAGTGTCTGTCTTTTTAGGGTCATAGAGACAGACATTAGGTAGGTATGAAATTACGTTGGGTTGACTACAAGTACCTACCTACATTTGACATAGAATAAAAATATACCTATAGGTACAAAAAGAAAATTTATTTCAGCACAATTTATGAATCCCGGGTAACGAGAGCGATTGTCAGGTTGAACCAATCTGTTACCTTAATAGATTTTTTCTATTATTTTCAATCGATATGCCTCCTGTAAAATTGACAAGTGAAAGCACAATAAACCGCCCGATAGACAAGCCAAAAATAACAATTTCGAAAAGACAAATTGGGGTGGAATGTCCCGGGGGGTGTGTTTTTGCAGGGTAGTTTGACGCTCGTCACGAGGACGTAATGGCCCGACGGAGTCAACGTAACCAGACGCTACAGCCGTCATACATCATATTTCTACACACAAGAGACAGGTGACACCCCCTGCATTACATAGATTACCTATGGAAACTGTTTAGACTTGGAAAAATAGTCCTGGCTGGTTTCAATTTGCCTAAGTACTTTGCCGCCCGTAAAGTCCAATAAGCTAGGTAGGTAGTTTGCTGAAAGGGGGAAAGGTTTTTGGTCTTAGTTGGGGGTGAACCTGGGACTGATTATTTTCTGAGAAAAGGGCGCTTTGAATTTGGGAATGGAGGAGACGCGAAAATGAAAATTGGATGTGGGGTTCGGGATATGAAGAATTATTATCTCGAAACAAAGCGTCAGTGAAAGGAGTATTACTCTCTCATCTTCAAAATGGGTTTTTGTTTTTCTTGCCTATTTCTGAGAAGAATATGTGGTTGGTTCCTTTATGGAGAAGATGTGATCCCGTCTCACTCGGGTGACAGTTAAAAAACCACCAACAAAAGTCATGCGATTGCGACGGTTAAGAGGACGCTATACCTGACGATGCATTTTTTGCCGCCCATAAGATTAACATTGCGAGCGGCGATTCATTTTCAAGGTTTACCCTTGGTTGGAAAGACACAAAATTTTGCTTGTACCTAGCCCTAACAATGTTCTAGGGAGTGTTCGAAGCAGATTTCCCATTTTTTTACTGGTTTTCGAGATACAGCACTTTTCTTGAGGTATGCGATGCTAGCATTTGCAAAACAGTTACAATAAAAGAAACCAGTGAGAAATTGGGAAATCTGCTTCGAACACTCCCTAGAACATTGTTAGGGCTAGGTACAGGCAAAATTTTGTGTCTTTCCAACCAAGGGTAAACCTTGAAAATGAATCGCCGCTTGCAATGTTAATCTTATGGGCGGCAAAAAATGCACCGTCAGGTATAGCGGACCCTTAACACAGTAGTCCCTCCCTATGACGACCACTAAGCGACCATTTAAATTGGCTCGCTATAAAGAGTTCACTGTAGGAAGGTGACGTTGTGGAGATAGTGTTATACAGAGGTTATCGTTATAGAGAGTGTGTTTATATAGAGAGTGACCACATTACATCGTTTATTTCTATTCGACGCCGAACACAAACAGAAAGGGCGTCCACGCAGTCGTGTTTGTTTACGTTTTTTTTCGGCACCCTTTTGAGGAAAGTACTGGATATTTTAATATTCTGAAATGTAATCTGTCTATTTAACGGGTGAAAATAAAAGGCTTTTTTGTGACTTTCCGAAAAAAAATTTGTTGACAAAAATCACTCGATCGTAAATTAATTCCGGCCGTTAAAAGACATTTTATACTTCAGAACATTTAAATATCCAAGAGTTTCCTTATAAAGTGTGCAAGTAGCAAGTGTATGTTCAGTTTTAAGTACTTCTGCCGTTCTTCTGTCGTGTCCACAAACAATTGGAATCAAACTGAATCAGTGTCAAAATAAAAGCAGGATATTTTTGTTGTCACGTCATTTTCCCATTGAAGAATTTTTTCCCGGAATGAGACCTTCAATGGGCGGAAGACTGTGAAGGAGAGAGGTATCATTAATGCTGACTGCTGACACGTACAAAGTCTACTGCTGACACTGACAAATACCAGGAAGGAAAAGAAGACGGTGGCGAGTAATGAAACCTTCGCGTGTGCAGCCACTCTGCGCTATATCTTTTTATTTGCTCTGATATATAGTATTATTTTTTACCTACTCTTCGGCTATTTTATTATTGAGTGACTTTGGTCAGCATAAAATTCACAACATATCAAAAAGACGTGTCTCCAGAAAATGGACATTCGGAAACATTCTGGTGCCACTTTTCTATTCGCAGTCAAAAAAGGAACATTACCGCTAAGCGGGAAGTTGGCGTTTTTTCCCCTGTAAAATAGGGACTCTTGCAGCTTCTGACCCGCGTCTCTTGGGCCCCGTTTATGAAAATTCCCTTCTCTCAGTCTAAAAGGAAGAAACTTATTAAATTTTTAATATGATGAAAATATTAAAAATCTACAGCTTCGTATTACTGTGTACCAACCGACTGTACAACAACTTGTTTTGTTCTTGCCTCTGACGCCATATACCTGCCTTTGAAGACTTTCATTACATTTTTTGCAGCCTCCGCTTTTAATTCGAAAGTTAAAAAAGACATTTTATATTAATAACTTACACAAGGCAGCGCTGCTTGTAAACAGACCATTTTAACAAAATTACAGTGCCTCACTCGTGTTGTCCGTGGGATCGAATCCCGGTAGAAGGAAGTTTTTTTGCTTGTGATGGCACGGATGTTACACTTAAGTCCTTACTACGACCTTAAATAGGTGTCTCTAGACCCTATCTGTACGTAGCCATTCACATTCAAATATTGTCTATGTACGATAGTCCTATATGGTACGATATAGTGCGATTGCACTTGTCATAACTTAAACATTGGTAAAGATAAATCTGTTCGTTAAATCCGTTCGATAGGAGACACTATGGTATAGGTACTCCAGTATAGTCCAGTGGGAGAGACTTGAATCACTACCCTCTGAGGTCAAGGGTTGTTGTGTAGAAATAGACTGAGCCGAGGGGGTAACCACTCCAGAGATTCCTTGAGATTCCCTGAGATTCCATAAAGATTTCCAAAGATTACCAACGATATTCATAGAAAGATTAACCCCGAAGGGGCAACCACTCACCACTCCAATAAATTCCAAGATTCCCTGAGATTTCACAAAGATTCCCAACGAGATTCCCAACGAGATTCCTGGAGCGGTTATCCCCTCGGACTGAGCCTAGTGAAATTCACGGAACTCACTCTCAGTAAGGTGTTATTTTCTGTAAACCTATCTTTGGAACAACGCAAAAAAAAGTCATCAAATTCTACTGTTGGACCTTACAGTTTAATTAACCGCCCGTTAGCTAAAACATGAAAGATGATTATTTTAATTTCCTACATGCTTGGTCAGCAAGGGTTGGAAGTTGCTGAGGGCGAGTCCTTGGGCAGAGTTAATTGAATAGAAGTTTGGCGCGTCCGCGGGGACCTTTGCTGAAAAAGCAGTTAGAGGGAGAAGTCCGTCACCACCACTGCTCCCTACAGAAATCAAGAGGTCAGCTAATTTCCCTGGGGGTTAACCCCCCCCCCCCCCCCCCCAGGTAACACGTCCCCCCATTACCCGATATAATCGTTTTTGCACCGACCTCTGACATTCTATTAATCGAATCCCCCTTTTTTTGCGAGTAATGACAAAAAACAACCCAAACCGATCTTTTGTGATTGCTTTACCTTACCTAAGCATGCTTCAAAAGCACTCCATCAAGTCTTTGATATTTCAAAGCCGTCAAAAGTGACTTTGTTTCATGTAATTTACTGTTGTATTTTTTTCTGAAATATAATATTTAAAGCGATACCCATTCTAGTTCACTAACAGAAAATAAATTTTCTAGACTCATTTTAGATTTTAGAGAAAATGAGTAAGTGACTAAAACATAAACAATCCTATGATTTAATACGTCGTAGATTATACTATATCTAAAAAA
This sequence comes from Mesopsocus fuscifrons, assembly GCA_950004255.1. Taxonomy (NCBI): domain Eukaryota; kingdom Metazoa; phylum Arthropoda; class Insecta; order Psocodea; family Mesopsocidae; genus Mesopsocus; species Mesopsocus fuscifrons. The sequence goes on along the minus strand of OX465374.1, from coordinate 3,918,263 downwards.
AAATTTATACTACAATATATATTCATAAAATATTGAAGCGTAATACCCTTAAAGGTTTCCTCCTGCATCTACTTTTCCGTTTCATATAATGTCAATTCCAAATCTCTCAAAGAGATCTCAGAAGCTTACCTATATCATCTTTGTCAGCTTACGAGAGATGAAAAGGAGGCACATTTCAAAAACCAACAACGAAACGAAACTAAAACAGGCTTTGTATGAAATTCTCTTTCCTTTTTTCCAACTTTAATAATATATACGAGGCCCATTTCGGTTAAAAGGTGCATGGAGAAATAGTGTGCTGGGAAAAACGGTGTGGAAATCGACATTTTTTTTAGTACCTTTCTGGTAGAGCTGCCTGTAAATACTGTAGGTATTGATAAAACAAATTGTATAGCTTCTAACTTAAAAAAAAATAAAGGGTCCGACAACAGTCGCACTTAACTTTCTCGCCCCATTTAAAATTTACGTTTTTTTTTTGTTGAGATTTTTTTGAGATTTTTTTATGGCAATTTTAAATGTTATAGATTTAAAAGTGTACCGTCGGCGCTCGTCCGACTAACCAAAAACACGATTTTTGAATTATTTTGGTGGTTTTTTGGCAACAGTGGCCGCAATTTTTTAGCAATCAAAAATTCCTTAAAAATATGTCTTGGCCGTTATTTTAGACAGGTCCACATCAAATTTCATCAAAATTGGATGAACGGTATAGGCTGTAGAGCAGGGAACAGACGGACGGACAGACTTTTTCCAGAAACCACTTATTTTGGACTCAGAGGACCCCCAGGATCATGGGAAACCCAAAATCTCAATTTCGAAATTTTGAACGAAAACAATACTTTCTCGCCATATATGGCTAGCGAGAAAGTAAAAACACTGTTTCTTGCTTTCATTGCTTAGGTCACATTCTCTGCTAATGACGTATTTCACTGCGCCTGCAAAAACTGTGATTATGTAATTTAATAGTCGGTGTACACGTATTTCATTGCACTGTGTAACACTATCATTATTCAGTACATTTTTACCACAGTAGAAGCGGAGGAGCTAGAACTTTCTTCATCATTAAACCAACTTTACCATTATTTCTTGTTCTTGCTCTTGTTCTTGTAAGCGAGTCCTATTTGAGACACAGTTTGAGGACCAGTTCTATTACCTACCTAAGGCTGAATTTCACCACTTTAACGTGAAGACTATCGTGTTCACGATAGCGCTATCCTATCGCTAAAAAAAAGTTCACGGCTTTCACCATGCACTCTTATCTTACCGTTTGCTTTCGAGTGGATTATCCGATAACGATAATTTTCATACTTTCAAATCATTTGAGTGCGAAACGGGCAGGTGTCCTTCAGGTTTATTTTCCATTTTTCACTTTAAAGAATCGATAGCTATTCGATCGTTAGGGGGCAGGGGGCACTATGTTGAGGTGATGAAATTCAGCCTTAGGGTTTGCTGAGCTTAATAAATACACAACAGCTTGGATCTACTACAAAATATTTTCTATAGGAGGGAATAACTGCAAAGCTAGCATAAGATCGTCTATAAATTTGAATATAGAACGCCGAGTCAAGCACTAAAAACCTTTTTCTCAAGAGCTTTTGGGTAACATACATATTTAACAGCGCTACACGTCGCCACCATCGGCTTACTTCAATCCTTCCGGCTTTAAGGAACGATGCAACCAAATATAAACACTTCCAACTTTTTGTTCCCATACGCGAATCATCCATCCTTTCTCATTTTAGGTTTCAAAGAAATTTGAAAATCTGGCTCGAAAATGAAGCTTATATTTGAAGTTTTGTGGTCTAAAATCTAGGTGATATCTCTGAAGAGCTCTCTAATATTTGCTCCGGGGCTGTGATCAGTCTAATCTCCTCTGAAACAGCAAGTCCCCTCTTTTTTCAGCAGTACTTTTCCATAGTGTGGGGTATCTAAATATTCAGGAAGGTTTCCGATGGCAAAGCAGGTTTACACGTCTTCCACTCCCACCCCATCCATTATTAAAGACCCATGGGATAACATGTCTGTGGAGACACAATACCTCTCCAAGTAATGTTATGTGCAACGGCCTCAATAGCCGAGTGGACTAAATGGTCGACTTTTGAGGAGCAGAGAGAGCCGGGTCACACCGGTTCCATCCCGATCCTACCAAAAAGTTTTTCTGCTCGGCATTCACCTCTGATATGTTCAGTATGTCAAGTGAAATGTATATTGTGGCTGTGGTGGTTCGGAACCCACCTAAAACCGTAGGTCCCCATCGTTTACTCGATGGCTGGGGAGCTGGTATTTGGTAGTGTTGCCAGCTGAGCACAATGGGTAGTTCTTGAAAACGGTCTAGTTGCTGGGCTTGTCCCCCCCAACCCTCTGCTAACCTGCTAATGTTATGTGCAAGCCCTAAGTTAGGGGTTCAATTTGTGACTAAAAAATACTCAAAAATAGGTTTTTTTCAGTAAGCCGACATAGGCCTTCTTCCTTTGTAGAGTTTAGGGGAAAATTGAAATAAAAAATGAACAGTAAAAAGTAGAAAGTTAAAATTGATTGCATAAAAAAGTCGTTCATTATTTGTGGGACTGGAACAGATGCTATTTGCGGAACGAAAAAACCTTAAATCCGCCGGTGGGGTATGCAAATATATCAAGGGCCGTATAGATAAGGGAGGGAGGGCACAGGTGTTGGGCAAAAATAACAAATTCCTTTTTCATGAACCTCTTTGGGATCTGCCTTTCATCCACTCCGCAAAAATATTGCTTTTGTCTTTGCGGTATTTTTCCATTCCAGCCCCCATATGTCGTCTCGGCAAGCTCACCTCTTTGTCCTTTTATTGCGGAATTCCTGGCGAGCTCTCGCGACCGTTTTGTGGAAATGAAATTTGAATTTTTTTAAGGTGGGTGACGTATAGAATTGAATCTGCGGGCTGTGCCTGATGGGAATGCTTTCGCCCCTTTGCCAATGGGATGTGCCGTCAACCGTGTCCAAATTTATATAAAAGGAACCTAAATTTATTTTTTTAATACCACTAGCGACCAAGTTCTGGAAATTTGATGAGTTTCTGTTTTGGAAAATTTACGGGTAAAATTCTTCATGGAAATGTTGGGATTTTACCTTGCCACATAATGAAGATTCTCCTTATTCAACGTTTATGGTTTAAAGTCTACTTTAATGTGCCCTATAGCCCTACTCTATGCTCCCTTTCACCGTCCTGCCGATTGCATCCTTTCTTTAACATCTGCTAGTGAACTTTAAGCTACAAGATAAAAGTATCGGCTACTTTTTCGGGGATTTTAAATTGAGAAGCTTTATCTGGCAAGGTAAGGAAGTGGTAAAACCAACCCTTAGTCCCATTATAAATTAAAAATAATTATAGATGGTTCGGCATCGACGGAGAAGTCAAAGACAAGACCTTGTATTTTACGAGCTAGAATTGTATTGGTAATGAAACGACTCCAGACTGACTGACTTTACATACCACGGAAAAAAATTCTAAAAATAAGATGAAAGACTGTTTTATAACCATCATATTTAAAAGAAATTCAAAAATATTCTGATCAAATCTGCATTTTGAAGAACCTTTTTAAGACCTCGGTAGTTTTATTTACAGGTTCGTCCCTTCTGAACAGGAGTCGAGTCTGTAATGAAAAATAAATAGAGTGCGGCCCCGGTGAGCAGATTTGCATAAGTTAATGGGTTGCGAATCGGCAGCAGGGGTGGTTTCAGCAATCGCTTACAGACGGCGGCAGGGGTGGGTTCAGCAATCGCTTACAGACGGCGGCAGGGGTGGGTTCAGCAATCGGCGGCAGGGGTGGGTTCAGCAATCGGCGGCAGGGGTGGGTTCAGCAATCGGCGGCAGGGGTGGGTTCAGCAATCGGCGGCAGGGGTGGGTTCAGCAATCGGCGGCAGGGGTGGGTTCAGCAATCGGCGGCAGGGGTGGGTTCAGCAATCGGCGGCAGGGGTGGGTTCAGCAATCGGCGGCAGGGGTGGGTTCAGCAATCGGCGGCAGGGGTGGGTTCAGCAATCGCTTACAGACCAACGGGACAGACACTAAGGTTTTTTCTCATGTAACAAAAATCCCTATAGGTTAGGTGATGTACTTCTATCTCAGTTACGTTTCTGTACGAGAGAAGATTGTATTGTAGATTTAGTGGCAGTCAGGTTCCAGTTGGGTTAACCTGACATTAAGGCTGAATATAAATTAGCTATTATTTCAAGCTTTGTGAGAAAACTATTAAGTAGATATTTAAATATTCTGAAATATAATATGTCTTCTTAACGTCATTACTCATGAGGCTACATTGTGATTTCATGATCGTTTAATTTTGGACAATTTTTTTTGTGACAAAAATCACTCGATCGTAAAATCACAACATAGCCTCATGGGTAATGACGTTTAAAAGACATATTACATTTCAGAATATTTTCTCACAAAGTTTGAAATCGGAACGTAAAGAAATAGCAAAAAATGTGGTGACCCTTAAACTTTAACTTTAACGTTGATCTTTGAATATTCTCGGTAAAGGTAGGTACCTACTCGTAAATGCAAGGAACCGAATTATTGGAACCTAAAAACCAGATTTTAAAAACCTGATTGAAGTTAGCATGATCCAAAACGGATCCTTGCAGCTCAATAAGCCATCTTATTAAATTCAATTAATTTTACTTGATTATTTAATCCGCTAATTCACTTCTCGCAAATCCCAGTGAGGGAAAATGCAGATTGAGAATGAATAGGTACTCAAGGAAATGAATAATGCTTCAAGTTGAAGCTTCTTTACACCAAGATGGACAGTCTGAAGTATGACTTGAGAAGGGGTAGCAAGATGAAAGGTAGATCCTGGATATAAGATTTAACACGTCGAGGGCCGTCAAAGGAAACTTTCTACGAAATTTCCATATCTCATTACCATTTTCTTATGTACGTTATTGAATACAACTTGACTTTTACGATAAAGAGCAAAGCAGCCCCCATTTCAACGGCCCATGGCCCCGTACCTTTTCAATTCACAAGGCTTTGAATAGCAAGAAGGAAGGAAGAAAAATTAGGGGCAGATCTTGCCCGAGTCGCTGACATTTCTTCCTTTCCTCCCAGGCACTTATTGGATTACAAACTGGCAGTTGTGAAAACATTGACTGATTTATGAATTCAGGTTCTTTGGTTTTTCAAGGGCAATTGGAAATCTGGCGAGACCCATAAATTTGTAAGGAAACATACTCGTACTCTCCCATGTATAGGTCCCCCCCCCCCCCCCCCCCCCAGCGCAGGGGATGTGACCCGTTCCTTCGAGGAAGGCTCGTGTAACAGTTTAAAAACCTGTCGTTCGGGATCTCACTCCTTGCCCGGCTACTGTGGGGGGTTCTAAAGTTTCGGATTATTGTTGTTTATTGTTTGCTAATTTTAAAATTTATCGTATGGCGTAAAGCTGGTTTTTTTACTTTCTCGCTAGCCATATATGGCGAGAAAGTATTGTTTTCGTGCAAAATTTCGAAATTGAGATTTTGGGTTTCCCATGATCCTGGGGGTCCCCTGAGTCCAAAAAAGTGGTTTCTGGAAAAAGTCTGTCCGTCCGTCCGTCCGTCAGTCCGTCAGTCCGTCCGTCAGTCAGTCCGTCCGTCAGTCCGTCCGTCAGTCCGTGCAGTGCTCTAGCGCCTATACCGTTCATCCGATTTTGATGAAATTTGGTATGGACCTGTCTATAATCACTGCCGAGGGGCATTTTCAAGGATTTTTTGATTGGTCAAAAATTGCGGCCGCTATTGTCAAAAAACCGCCAAAATAATTCAAAAATCGTGTTTTTGGTTACTTAGACAAGCGCCGACGGTACACTTTTCAATCTATAACACTGAAAACTGGTATGTGTGTTGACAAATAGATGCTTAGAGGTCATTTGCAACTAAAATTGAATTGGTTTAAAATTACGGCCGTTCTGGACCAAAGTTCGATCGTTTCGGCGCCATTCACATTTATTGACCGATTGTCATGAAATTTGGTAAATTTGTGTAGAACCATATAACTTAAACATCTGTCGAACAGAATTTTGTTATCTTCAAAATTACGGCCGTTTTTGTCAAAAAAGTGTCGAAAATGAGTTGAGAATGAGAAACCACGTTTTTGAATGGTTAGAACGCATTTGGGACTACAGTAATAGAATGACAGCCATGAAACTTTGTAGGAGTGATCTCAGATAGATGCTCTTGGGTCATTTTCAACCGATTTTGGATTGCTTAAAAATTACGCCCGCAAAAAAATCTCCAAAAAATAAAAAAATTACATGGGGCGAGAAAGTTAAGTGCGACTGTTGTCGGACCCTTTATTTATTTGGGGTTTGGAATCATCCATGACCATGACGGGTTAATTTAAAGAAGGGCATGGGGTGAGGCCCCGAGCGGCATAGGGGCGCCTGGAGCCTGTATCTCTTTTGGTCTAACCTTGAAATTTTCCCTGTACCTTCGCTTTCTGTATTATATGAGAACCCTCCTCCAAATTCTTCAAGATCTTTCCTGGCAATGGAGTAGGCGATTATACTCGCAGTAAGGGAAAATTAAACTGATAGAAAATTAAAAATTGATTTTTTTTTACCCCTCCCTATGTATTTGGATGGCACCAGTTTCCCCCAATGAGCCGCAATTCAATTCAGCAATTTTTTAATTTTTCTTTTATAAAAAAAAATAGTCGGCGCTCAGCCCCAGAAGGGCCATGTATGGCTTAATGGGACAGTCGGGTTTTCCTGAGCCAGTGAGGGCAAGGGACCCATGACGGCCTCGATAGCCGAGTGGACTAAATGGTCGACTTTTGAGGAGCAGAGAGAGCCGGGTCACACCGGTTCGATCCCAATCCTACCAAAAAGTTTTTCTGCTCGGCATTCACCTCTGATATGTTCAGCATGTCAAGTGAAATGTATATCGAGGCTGTGGTGGTTCGGAACCCACCTAAAACTGTAGGTCCCCATCGTTTACTCGATGGCTGGGGAGCTGGTATTTGGTAGTGCTGCCAGCTGAGCACAATGGATAGTTCTTGAAAACAGTCTAGTGGCTGGGCTTGTCCCCCCCCAACCCTCTGCTAACTAAAGGGACCCATGAGGACTGCTGGGTAGGCCTAGGACAGGGGCCAAATTGACCTGAAAAAATTTCATGAAGTCAGAACTGGATTGTGGATCCTCTTACATCGTCGCTCAATTTCCTGTCACTACTGTAATCCGGTCTACTCTTGTATATATTCATAGGATTTTCAGAAGAAATAAGCCAGACTAAAATATATTTGTTTTTACGATTATTTGTGAACTTTACAATTGATTGCGAACATTTGGAGGTACAGATGATTTGGGGGCTCCCTGCGGTGCATCCTGCTTGCTGCGCAGTGCCGGAAGTTGGACAAAGCGTCCCTCGGGGCTCTTCCACCGGATATGCCCAGATCGCTGATGACCGGAACAACGGCCAGCGATGCATCATTCATGCTCAGCTATTGACACTTCCGTTGCACTTAGATCGGGGACTGCTTATCATGAGGCAGCAATTTCGCTATTACATGGCTCGGATGGGTTAATTCTGCAACTGGTAATGTAATAACTTACATCTTACATTTACAGGAATTCGGCTGTAATTTGGCTACGTATGTGGCTACGAGATACAGAGTATAGGCAGGCGATCCTCAGCTAGAATAAGCCATCGCTCAGTTCGCTGACGCAGGTACTATATTGCCCAGCATGGCGCTATATGGCCCACTGTCATCGTGTATGGGGTAGGGCGGTAGAGTTCATTGTGTGGGCAGCAGCACTGCTGAACGCTGCTTTCGTGGGCCAGAGTGGTACGTACTGGCCCATCTTTTAGTGACCGTTGCTACAGGTATGATCAAGTTTGTAAAAATGGCCATGACGGCACTGGACACTGGAAGAAATTCGTCTAACCGTCAAGAAAACAAGGAATTTTAATCATTCCCTTCATGTAGGTATTTGAAACTGGTACTAAAATAAATGACTGGCCTAACCAACACACGGTAAAAACAGTTGGTCAGCAAAAAGGTTTGCAACCTGAGGTTGGTTAACTAAAAAAAAACCTCTTTTGAGAAAGTAAGGTGGTCAGGAGTGCAGTTCAACCTTTCCAGTACGGTTAGCCAGTGATTTTCTTCTTGTCAACATGGTTTTCAAATCTCAGAGATAGAACCAGTGTTTCAATATTTACCTGAGAGAGCACGGTAGAATGCTTTTGCCCGCAACCCCTCTCGCATTCATGGGGGGGGGGGAGTCAGGAATTTAGTCTTATTGGAATGAAAATGCCGGTGGAAAACCTTTCCAATCCCTATTAATTTTCTTTCCCCTGGAAATGTCAGTAGTCCTCTTTTATGTAAATTAATCAGTTATTTGACATTCTTCCCCTCACCTTCCGTGAAGGAAAACAGAATTAAATTTAATTTGAGATTTAGATGGACTAGGTGTTTTTCGATATTGGCAGGTTCTTATTGGGTTTGTTATTTTGTGCCATCCCAATATTACCCCTTTATACTATAAATACGAGCAGAGAAGTGCTTCCTGAAGGGGAGCGGATGGAGTGCAAAATAAGACAGTGCAACAGTGCAATCTATCCTGATTCTAAGGAGGGGGAACCACTCCAGAGATTGCATGAAGATTTCCAAAGATTTCCTGAGATTCTCAACGAGATTTGGGGAAAGATGCACCACAAAGGGTTAACTACTTCAGAAATTTCCACGATTCCCTGATAATTCATAAAATTTCCAATTATTGCCTAAGATTTCCAACGAGATTCCCAATGAGATTCTTGGAGTGGTTAATCCCTCGAATTCTGGGTAAACACGGTGCCTATAGGAAGGTATATAGTAGATTGAACTGTGAGCAAAATTTAGTTGCCTTCTATACATATAGGTATATAGAAACATCACACAGGTACCGAGAAGAAGTAACATATTATATTGAAAAATACAATAGAAAAGACATATAGAAAGAACACATCACAAAGAAATAAATAAAGATCATGAAAAGAGGAAAGTGATACCTAAATGATCGAAAATGAGGAAGAATTGGGAAGTATGAGATAGACAACAATTTTTTTGAGAGTAATGAGAAAGAAGAGTAAAGAGTGGAAAGCGATAGAGAGAGAAGAAGGAAGCGACAAGAGAGAAGAATTAGAAGAAAGAAAGAAGAAGAATGGTTCAACTAGTAACCACATTTGCACTCGCTCCTGAATCTACGGAACTGCTGTTCGAGGTCTTGGAACCTATTAACCAAGTTCGTGTTTGCTTCTTTCAAAGCATAGATCTCAGCTTTCATAGTGGTCTCAGCAAGAACTGCCAGACATTGGACCTCTTGGACGGATCGCTCCAGGGCGACGACATCAATCTGCGACGGTGACTTGTGGCTGTAGTTGGTAGCCGCACAACTTTGAGGAGTCGTAGGGCGAACTGAAGATCGGAAAATGTCACCGTTGTAGTACCTTTGGGGGAAGTTGGGTGTTTGAAGGGTAGGTTCCCTCTGAGTGTTGGCTAGGGGTAAGGTTACGATGGTCTTCGGCGGTGCCTTATACTCGTAAGTTTCTGTAACTTTAGATGACGCGCCGCCACTCGGATACGTGTTTACAACAGGCCCAGTTGTTTTGACCGTCTCTTTTCGGTGGTACTTTGACTGAACCGAAGAGTACGATGGAGCGATCGGCACTTGAGTGTCTTCAAGTTCCTCCCTTTCGCTATTGAACGGTCGACCGGGCAAATGGCCAGGGGAGCGATCATCCGATATACCCGTGGAAAAAGAAGAAGTATCTGACGTAAGGACTGGTTTGATAACCGGACTTCTAACGTAGGAAGTGTCACTAGAAGAAGAGTATGATGAGGATGCTGGTGTGCGAACCGGATTGCGGATGAAAGTCGTGTCATCAGACGAGTAAGAAGCAGAAGAAGGGCTCAAAATGACCGGTTCAGCTCCTGAAACTTTGTGCTCTTCGTATTTGGAGAAGCTGGAGTATCCGGAGGCTGGTCGCACCAAAGGAAGCAGGTCAGCAGTTTGCCCTGTTTGGGCTGTCTGTCCATCGTGGAGGTAGGAAGAAGACGAGGCGTATGTGGGTCTGGCTTGAGAAGACGAAGAGTAGCTACTGCGATAGGAGCTGGAGGAGCTACCACCACCAACACCCCCACTGTGAAGGTTGGCAAAGGCTGGCATCGTAAAGAAGTCTGAAAGTAACATAGAACTTTAAAGGATTCGGCACAAATTAGGAAGATATTGTCTTTTTTTTCTTTTCTAAGAAAGCAATGTTGTTCTGTAATATAAGTCAATACCTAATCAGTTAAATAAGTTGACTTTTCGGACCGGGTCAACAAACAAAATTTTTTCAAAATCACTCGATCTGGAAAGCTTGCCCAAAATACGAACTTTTTCCGCCGTAGCTTTAACAAACTCATTTCTAAAATATTCTATGAACAGTTTCCAAAGCTGAAACTTTTATCTGGTTTCAATATCATAAACTTGCCCTGGCCATGAAGCCTCTTGAGCTCCTCGATTTCGGCAGCCGTCAATTCTGATTTGGAATGCTGCCACTGTTCTCCGTCCCTTCGGGTTGAGTCAAACGATGAGGCAGTCTTGAAACCTGACGACTCTACTTCGCCCGTTGGCTTTACGTAGAATGACCCACTGGTTGTAGTGGTACTGGACCTAGGAAAACAGATTTGTGGGGTCAGTATAGTTGTAGAAGGGGGAAAAAATCAGCTGTAGCTGAATCGAACCAGTGTGACAATGTCTAGACCAACTATATCGAACCTGGTGATTGGTTTGGTTTCCATGGTCTTGTACATGGAGTATGCAGATTTGACTTGTCCCGTTTTAGCGCCAGACGTCAGGCCGGGTTCTTCCAACTCATCGAAGTTCGGGAAAACCGTCAAGTGCTGCTGACCTTGATCATCGCAATCATCGGCGGTCGCAACCACCGAACTGTCGGCCAAAGACAGCACTGAAAGCAAGCCAAGACGCAGTTAGATATCAATAGGTCATAGGGGAAAAGATAACTTCTTTCAAGTTTTGAAGTTTGATGTGTGGTTTTCCTTATCATTTGGTTATGAAGTATGCTGATAAAGTGAAGATTTTTTTTGGCAAGTTGTTTGAAAACCCCACTGACCAATCGATCAACCAATTGTCGTTTCAGTTTCTTTAGAGCAATGTTTTATTTTTCATCTCTTATTTTTTGGGTTTCGGAGGAATTCGGGACAATAAAAACCCCAGCTTGCACCACTCGGACTCGAACCCAGACGTCCCAGGGCACGACAGCCTGATGGACTGCTCGGACACTAAGAAGCTTACTTATTTTATTTTTATACCTCTGTTGATAGGACGGCTTCCAGAACTCCACCACGACCTCCCATTTTCACCAGGACAGTTATCTTGTAGTGGACCATGTCACCGGGCTTGATGACAACACTAGGGTTGTAGTAGATCCAGTAACTACCCTGCTTGTCGTCCACTTCCTTGGCAACACTCCCTGGGTCATTGTCCACAATAGGGTTGGTGAAGCTCAGGAAGAACTGGACCGACTTTATGTTCGGAGAGTCTAAAAAAAAGACTTAGGTTAGGTGCATTTTTCTTTATTCGTCCCACCTCAAAAAAGGCGGGAAGGGAAGTGGTGCCCCCCCCCCCCCCCCCCCCCCTCGACCATTGTACAGCCTATGTAATAGATATCTATGATATTCCAAAAACAGCAACGCTAAAACACAGAATATTTCATGACAAACTATATGGGGCCTACAGGGAGGCGTCAGCAAGGGTGGGGGTATTGATTGAACATTATCAGGGGGCTGGGGGCTTCGCAATTGCACCATGGGGGGGGCTGGGACCCCCTGAGGGCGATAGAACCCTACAGTATCATCTTGCTTGCTATTTATGTCGGCTCAGTGCACCCCATTGCGCATTTTGCATCACATTTCACCCCTAAATGAGGATCTATGTCAATACAAGCTAACATGGAAGTTAATATTCTGTTAAAATAGCTGGTATATAGTTGTGAGACACTGTTACCGTTAGCTACATGGTTAGACTGAAGCAGGAACTGAAATTTTGGTAACTGGAGGAAAAATCGAAACTCGTATTTGTATTTAGTTTGAGCAGTGCAAAATGTAAATAGATATCACTGAAAGGTGTGAGAAAGTGAAGTGCAACCTTTGTCAGACTCTATATTTTACCTGGTATGGAAAGACGCAGTCCTTTGGGGCTAAATGCCTCAATATTCGGGTCAGGCACCGAATACTGGTCACCTGCTAAAACTGCAGCCGCACACACAACAACTACTACCGCCCTTACCCACATCGCTAACAATTTGTCAGCAATCTGGTGCGTCATCTTGCCTTTTATACTGGTCAGTTACTCTCAATACGAGGGCTGTTCAAAAAAGAATAGTTTTATAACTACTACCATCCCTAATAATTCAGTCTAAAATTTCGTTCTACTTATAAACTCTTGAAAGAGTAATTAATAATGTAACTTATTATATTTTTTCTACCCAAAATTTCCTCCTATTATATTTTGAATATAAATTTAAAAAATCAGTGATTTCCACAATTCCCAAGGGTTGACTCATTTGATAAAAATTCTCATTCTCAAATTCGAAATTTGCATGCCACAAATTCCTTTGTCACCAAACTTTTCGATCAATCCTCGTACGCAAAAAGATTTTTAATGTTTGTTGTTCTCAGTACGCAAGGTCGGAATATCAGAAGAGGTTAGAGGTCATTAGGAATCAGCACAGAAATAAAGTTTTCTCCTGCAGTCGACGATGCATCCTTGCTCTAGCTTTGACATTGGTTCCAATTTCTTATCGTGTTCTCGATTTCAAGTTCTAAATAAATAGAGAGCTATTGGAAGGATTAGGTGAAGAACATGAGTCAAATTTGGCAGCCTACTTTCTAGGCCCGATGAACACCAGGCCATCACCGGCTCTGGGAAAAATCGACTGCCAGGCGTGATTCTTCCGTACTGAAGTAATGAAAGGTTCACTCATTTTCTTCGAAGGTTGTTTGAGAAAAAGACGAATAAACCTCAAGTACAAGTTAATCAGTAAATTGCCAGAAGCAGGGGCTAAAAAAATAATTCTCATTCGCAGAAATGCGACATCAGCTGAAGTCACACCTTAAATACATTCAAAATACATTATACAGGATTATATTAAACCATTTTCATATTCCGATATGACAGAAATACAACGTTTGAGCTCGAATATCTCGTTATAATGTAATTTCATCACTGTCGTGGATGATGCGCCGGGAGAGCTTATAGCTTTGTGACACAGTGACACCTTGTTATCCTACGCTCTGTTTACCTCTATTACACCAAATTAGATTCCACATTATTGCTGCTTACTTGGCTTCCATGGTCTATAATACAGGTCGACGGGTTCTAGGTAGGTACCTGAAAAGGACTGTTAGCTAGTCCAATATTTCGCCATAGAACGCTGTTTCGTACCTGTCTTTTGGCTTCCATATTAGGTACCATGATAAGTTTCGAAGAAATACTAGTTACTGATTGTAGTCTTATCATTTCGAAAAATCACTTAAATAAATAAATAAATCAATAAAATGGCCACTACCGTATGCACCAATATTTATCATCCCCTTTCTCTGCTCTCAAGAGAATATTTGTTCTACACTGTGTTCGAACTTCTAGGTACTTGTTGTCAAGCTATTTCGAAGATCAAGAAAAAGGGGTAGCTCTCTCTATTTGCCGTGTCCCATACAAAGTGAAAATATAATATGCATACATGTATACAACACGAGCGAGGAAGAAAGAAATTGAAAAATAAAAAATTCGCATGCAAAGTTACGAGGAACACGTGTCTACCCTCGTCGTACCTACCTACCTATATACGAATATCGTCTTAAGGTTTACTTATGACTCAAGGTCCTCTCCAACCAATAGCAGCAGCCTATAGTATACATCTAAACTAGAAGTTATTTTGTTGAGCTTGAAGTTGGGAAACTGATGATAGGATAATTTGAATTTGAATTTTTTCGGTGAGAAAGAACTAGGTAGTTCTGATTTTTTTAACTTCGCCCATTTTCGCCTACAAAAATCTATAATGCTTGGGAGAAAAAAGGAATATTTATACGTTTATTATTGTCGTATTATTGTTAATCTTTATATGACTGATAGCAGTGAACTCTAGAGTACAATTTTTACTTTCTCGCCCGTATGTAATACATGGGCTGAGAAAGTTATGTTATCGTGCGAAATTTCCATTTTGAGATTTTCATTGCAAAAGGCGTTTCAGAGGTCCTAGATACCAAAAAAATTGTTTTTAGGTCATGTCCGTCCGACGTACGTACGTACGTGCACTACAGTTATTAAGTTAGATTCTGGTAATTTCGCAATAGTGTTCCCAAATAAATGCTACAGGATCCTTTTTATTCTTTTTGAGATGGGCCAAATATTTGGGCCAATATTGGCATAATCGTAGGAAAAATTTTCCAAAAATGGAAATCACGTTTTTGATTGGTTAAACCACATTTGCAACAACACTAATCGACAGATTTTCTTGAAAATTGGTGAAAGTGGTCTCAAATAGATGCTTCAAGGGCATTTGCAATAGATTTTCATTTACTTAAAAATTAAGACGGTGACATGCAAAATAGAAAACATATACTTTGCGCGTCGAACGACACTTCACTGTTTGACGGACATGTTTGAAATTCGGTATGCAGGTGCCTAAAAGTATCGCCCATTGTGAGGCAAAATACTTTTTAGAAAAAGTTAAAATTTTGACAATTATTTACGTAAAAAAAAAATCAAATTTTCGATAAAAAATTGCGAGAAAGTCAAGTGCGACCATTGTCGAACCCTTTATTTTAACACTCCGCAGGTTCTCATAAGAATCGCAACATTGTAGCAATTTTCGGCTGGTAGACCGTAAATGCTTCTAATAGAAATATAGAAAACGAAAATCATTTTTTCTATACCATATCATCTATATCTATAGGATTCAAGTCAGACTGTCAGGTCTAAAAATGTAATGTTTTGCAACATTGGAAGGCCCACAATAGTGCAATTTCACTGTGACCTCAGAGTTTATTGTGGTTTGTTTTGTAATGCAATCAGCAGCAAAAGCGGCGACTGCTCGCTCGATTATGATTTAAACAAAGTGTGCAAATGCAATTAGTCGGGCAATCCCGGCACTATTTCCTGGTTTCATTACGGCTAACGGGAACGGGAAACTGTGATTCGGGCTGATTGGCTTTGCTGAGGTATTGTATGTGCATGCGGTCAGCAATATGCTGCACCCTTATTGTATGGCCCTACTCAAATTTGCTTATTTCCTCCTATCTCCGCCTATACCGCAACTTGCTAGGAGAAGGGTCTTCTGAAGAACACCGTCCACCAAGCCGCACCGCGTCGCCCCTCGGAAAAATCCTGGTGCAAGACGGGGTCACGTCAAAATCTAAACACTCAGTCAACTATAGTGAGGCTTTGTAATGAACAAACATTCCTAGAATGCCGGAGGGGAAGTTCGTACCTAGAACTGCTCTCAACGCTCAACGCTCATTAATGATTATAAGCTAGTTAAGGATGTACAGTAGCAAGTCACCGTAGACGAAGATCAAGTACCTATACACAGCTACACGTACCTATACCTGTACAATACATACAAAGTCAGTAAATACAGAGCTAAAACGAAATTTCAGCAAACGTTTCAATCATTGGAAAAGCGGGCAATCACGTTCCCATTAAATAATTATCCGCAATAAAACAATAATTGGTATATTTCAATTTAAATTCTCATCTACCGAAGGCTGTAAAACCTGTAATGGGTGAAATTTCCAGTTATATAGGTACAGCTGCCCACAAAGTAGGTATACCTAATTTAATTTTACTCCGAAATTTTTCCTAAAATCCTCTCGGAAAATTCTCTTTAACCGACGTAAGTAATTTTTAGGTAGATTTCGAAGAAAAATCTACCTATTGTAGTCGTACCAGTAGTCTCACTTTTGAAAAATTTCTTCACAGTTCTTCTTTTTATGACCCCTGGATCCCAAAACCACCATCAGTTCAAAAGTTTATAAATATATATATATATATATCTATATATCATTTTCACTTCCTTGTGAACACGCTAGCAGCCGTATTTTTGAAAAATAATTGGTTTTGACTATTTCATAAAATATAAGGGACTAAAATCTCGGTCAAGTTCGTTAATGGGGGAAATCGGACCAAGGGGGGGGGGGGGGGGGAAATGGGGGGACTTTTTCTAAACCTGGCTTTTTGGCCATAACTCCCTTAATATTGCAACTAATGAAACGTAGTTTTCTCTGAGGGTCGTCTAACAGTACTACCTACAACTTTTCTTCGTAACATTTTTTGATCCCACCCTTAATGGTTGAATAAGGGTGCTGGAAAAAGAGGGTTTTGCGCACAAAAAAATTCATAACTTGTGCCCAAGGGGTGTTATCGAGTTTTTACTTTCTCGCTAGCCATAATGGCGAGAAAGTATTGTTTTCGTGCAAAATTTCGAAATTGAGATTTTGGGTTTCCCATGATCCTGGGGGTCCCCTGAGTCCAAAAAAGTGGTTTCTGGAAAAAGTCTGTCCGTCCGTCAGTCCGTCCGTCAGTCAGTCCGTCCGTCAGTCCGTCCGTCAGTCCGTGCAGTGCTCTAGCGCCTATACCGTTCATCCGATTTTGATGAAATTTGGTATGGACCTGTCTATAATCACTGCCGAGGGGTATTTTCAAGGATTTTTTGATTGGTCAAAAATTGCGGCCGCTATTGTCAAAAAACCGCCAAAATAATTCAAAAATCGTGTTTTTGGTTACTTAGACAAGCGCCGACGGTACACTTTTCAATCTATAACACTGAAAATTGGTATGTGTGTTGACAAATAGATGCTTCGAGGTCATTTTCAACTAAAATTGAATTGGTTGAAAATTACGGCCGTTCTGGACCAAAGTTCGATCGTTTCGGCGCCATTCACATTTATTGACCGATTGTCATGAAATTTGGTACATTTATGTAGAACCATGTAACTTAAACATCTGTCGAACAGAATTTTGTTATCTTCAAAATTACGGCCGTTTTTGTCAAAAAAGTGTCGAAAATGAGTTGAGAATGAGAAACCACGTTTTTGAATGGTCGGAACGCATTTGGGACTACAGTAATAAAATGACAGACGTGAGATTTGGTATGAGTGATCTCAGATAGATGCTCGTGGGTCAATTTCAACCGATTTTCGATTGCTTAAAAATTACGCCCGCAAAAAAATCTCAAAAAACAAAAAAAAAAAATCATTCTGGGCGAGAAAGTTAAGTGCGACTGTTGTCGGACCCTTTATTTTGTTTTGTAATGCATTTGCCTCAATATTACCTACAACTTTTGTCTGAAAAAGTTTTTCGTCCGACGCACCATTTAGGCAGGGGGTGGGGGGTTGCATTTTCAAAACGTCATAACTCACTTATTTGGTGAGATATTGAGTTTATTCTTTTTACTATGAGTTTCTATTAATAATATCTACAACTTTTGTCTGAAAAAGTTTTTTTGTAAAATCACTTTCATTTTCTTGTTAAGGGGGGGGGGGGGGGTGAAATTTCAAAACTCAATTCCTCCGTTTGTTGTTGTAGATAATGCAATTGGATCAACTGAAAATCTTCTTATCCGTCTTTCTAAATGATTTTAGACTGATTTTAGTTGATGGAAGTAATCTTCGAAATCTACCTACGCCTTTCGGGGCTGCCGAAAGGGATTTTTTAAAACCTCCGTCGAAAACCTGAAGCCTGCAGTAGTTTTTTACATATAACAAAATAGCTACACCTATGTCGATATTCAGGCTGCCCACAGCTGAAATGCACTTAGGGACTCGAACGTCATGTTCAATTAACATAAACAATAAATTATTGATCACTGTATGACTTAATTGCGATGCATGTTCCCTGTCGGGACTCTGACGTGTTGCAACGCATTACATTACTGGAATATCTACAGGTATGATACGTATTATCGTACGTAGGTACGTACTTAGTGTATTGCCGCGTACCTACTGGTTAAACCGAGGGGGTAACCACTCCAGAGATTCCACTGAGATTCAATAAAGATTTCCAAATATTCCCAACGATATTCGTAATAGAAAGATGAACTCCGAAGTGGTAGCCACTCCAAAAAAAAATTCCAAGATTCCCGGAGATTTCATAAAGATTTCTAATGGTTCCCAACGATATTCCCAACGAGTGGTTAACCCCTCGGGTTAAATCTAGCACACGGTACACCATATATTGTCGAAGGAACGAATTAATGGCCACAATGGTGGTTAACACCACAACCTTAGGAAGAGCTCGGGGTGGCTCGGGTTTTTGCCAGCCTTGCATTGGCTACTGTGTCCACTGCAGCACGAAGGGGAACTGCTCCCTGGAAGGGGAACTTTTCTCGGAATGCCTCCCTTCTAAGTGGCCATTAATTGGTTCCTTCGACGATGGGGTTGGGGGAGGCAACCCCACAATCCCAGAAACTAGACCATTTTCCGAGCAAGACTAAATACCAGCTCCCCATCCATCGTGTTAGTTTACAAAGAAAGGGACCTACAGTTTTAAGTGGGTCTTCAAAACTTCGAAAGTACCTTCCCATGCAAGGAAGCCTTTACACTAAATATGAGAAAGAAAAGTGAGGCCGTTGTCAAACTCTCTATTCCATGGCGCGATGAGTTTCAAAATGGTGCCAACTTTGGACTAGTTAGCAGCACAGGAGGGAAATAAAGGAAAGCAGCGGGGACGGCTATCAAACAAGTTAAACAAAGAGACAAGTGTTCAAAAACCGTTTGGGACGCCAGCTTGCTCTTTATGAGAGAACTCTCCAGGCGATACCATCCGCGAGCGAATCTTCAACAATTGGAGGGGAACGGAAACTTCTAGAATAGGTTTCAAGTATCACTCCCAAAATAAATTAGTGAAAAAATTGTAAAAGTTGTTGTTGATTTCCCAATGATTGCTTACACTTAATTTTTTTTCGCCGTACCTCTCGGTACCTACTATTGGAAACAAGGTATAGGTTACGTTACTATAGTCCAGAACAGCCTCGATAGCCCAGCGGACGAAATGGTCGACTTTTGAGGAGCAGTGAGAGCCGGGTCACACCGGTTCGATCCCGATCCTACCAAAAAGTTTTTTTGCTCGGCATTCACCTCTGATATGTTCAGCATGTCAAGTGAAATGTATATCGAGGCTGTGGTGGTTCGGAACCCACCTAAAACTGTAGGTCCCCATCGTTTACACGATGGCTGGGGAGCTGGTATTTGGTAGTGCTGCCAGCTGAGCACAATGGATAGTTCTTGAAACGGTCTAGTTGCTGGGCTTGTCCCCCCCCCAACCCTCAGCTACTATAGTCCACCTCAGCGTTGGATGAGAGTTTTGAAAAAAAAAAAAAACACAAGCAATCCAAAAATAATTTTCAGGTCAATAAGTAGACTTGAAATAAGTATCTAAAAAAGTTTAGTAACGACAATTCACAGTTGTCAAGTCTATACCACCCCCTGGATATGACGGAAGGTACTCTCATGAAAGGGTGCATGAGGGGCACTATACGCAATAGGCAGCAGCGCTGAATAGCGCTCAGCTATAGGTATGCGGGCTGTAAGCAGCGTGAAGTCAGAGGGCGTGGTTGTGTCTCCGTAAATTTACGATCCAGCAAATGTAAAATATGACGCCATGAGCTCGCATTATTATGACATACTTTAATGCCGCATGACATGACTGCTCCACCTACACCGCCATATTTTTACGTCATTAACAGCTGTCAGGCAAAAAGGTAAAATAATTATTCGCCTAAAAGGGTGGAGTATTTAATTAAATGACTTATTTACCTATATTTTATAAAGTATTACTTTTTCTCTGTCGGTAAATTCATAAACGACCCTTACACAAATTTGCTAGCAGTAAGAGAATTCGCTATAGAGAGTGCCAAATGTAACAAGCCAGACTTATAGGAGCCATAACGGCGAGGGGCTCTCTTCACAGTTGTATTGCAGGGGTGTACAAATTTTTCAAACTTTTAGTATACAAAGGAACTCCTGATTTTAGGTAACATTTAAATGTATTGAATTAAAGTAGGTACATAAGCATACAAAATAGGTAACACATAGTATGTGGGTATTGTGACTAATGTGTAATAGTTTTGTAGTAAGTTAAACTTCAGGTACAAATGATTTACCTACATACATTACCTATACCTACTCAGCACTGTCCCCACTGCAACCAAAATATTTGACGAACCTTACAAAATGGCTACACCTATGTTTACCATATTTAAAGTTCTTATTATGATTTGGTTGTAGTGGGTGGGTTTCATCACTTCTGTAAAGTGTACTATAGTGTCTCCTATTTTATCAAATGTTTAGCTTATGAAAAGTGTAATCACATTATAGTGTACTTTAAGAAGTGGTGAAATCCACCTTAAAGGGAACAAAAGTATTTGCACTGGGTTTACGACAATTTAACTTGTATAAAAATAGGTTGATAATAGTTTTTTATGACTAAATAGTACTAATATTCAATAGAAGGTACTACAGTCACATAGTATCTTTTTCTTACCTGATTCTCAAGACAGGAAGTAGGTATGTACAAAGCAGTACCTACCGTATTAAATTTTACTTCCAGGTACATCAGATAGGCAAGTAAGGATATATAAATAATTATCTGTTGCCTATACTTTTGAGCAAAAAAAAAATTGGATCAAGGGGCTTCTTTTAGCCTACTTAGTTCTGAAATCTCGCTGACTAAGCTATAAAAAAATCAGCCATGCTAGCTTCGCTTGTGATCAAGCTAAAGGAACACTGGCCATGGTTCCCTCTTCGTCGGGTGACCTCCGAAGTAAAGAACTGCTTACTGGTTTATATCTGACCACTGACTCAATTAAGGGTCCGCTATACCTGACGGTGCATTTTTTGCCGCCCATAAGATTAACATTGCGAGCGGCGATTCATTTTCAAGGTTTACCCTTGGTTGAAAAGACACAAAATTTTACCTGTACCTAGCCCTAACAATGTTCTAGGGAGTGTTCGAAGCAGATTTCCCATTTTTTTTTACTGGTTTTTGAGATACAGCACTTTTCTTGAGGTATGCGATGCTAGCATTTGCAAAACAGTTGCAATAAAAGAAACCAGTGAGAAATTGGGAAATCTGCTTCGAACACTTCCTAGAACATTGTTAGGGCTAGGTACAGGCAAAATTTTGTGTCTTTCCAACAAAGGGTAAACCTTGAAAATGAATCGCCGCTCGCAATGTTAATCTTATGGGCGGCAAAAAATGCATCGCCAGGTATAGCGTCCTCTTAAGGGACTTCCATACCTAAAAAAGTCAAAAACACTCGCAACTTTTCAAGTACAAGTAGGATCTAAGTTTTGTGGTAACGATAGATTTTCTAGTCATTCAGAACTAAATTTTGGTAACACTCATACAAATCAATCAATTGATAAACTCTTGAATGAGCTAGTAATGAAGCAGGGCTTTTTGTGAACTTTGGGACGCTTATTCATGTCCATAAGGAACAACTCTTCTTCTTCTGCCCACTTCTCGTACTTCGCTTGAATCAGTTTCCTGTGCGCGTCTGAAAATAAAATTTTAATCCGTCAGTTAAACGTTGTACTTATAATTTAGGGCACCATGATAAATAAAATAAAAATATCAGAATTTGCCATCTGTCTATTTGGTGACCAGCCAGTCTTCGCCAGGATAATCACGACCAAAACAATACAAGAAACTGAAAATACACACGGAGGTGTTGCTGAAATAATAAAGCCTCTCCAAACTATATATAAATTTTAATTTTTAATTATATTTCGACGCTATAAATTCTATAAGTACCACTCTCACAGTGATATTTGCAAATAAAAAAATAAAAATAATAACACAACATTGAAGGGCGAACTCACCGTGCAACTTTTGGATCGATTCTACTTTCCCGCCATATTCTACAGGGAATAACCCCTGCGGGACGATCGAATACAAGTTTGTCAGGTCACTTCCGTGAATTGTTAGCTGAAACATTCACAAAATATTCGAATTTTGTATTGCCATTTCGACAGATAGTTGAAAAAGAGAGATTATTCTTTCTACGAGTAGGGATAATTTTCCGCCAGAGAATTATTTTTTCTCTTGTTTTGGGAGGCTCAGAATTTTGTTTACACGCATTTCCCTGCGACTTAGCATGTTCTGTTTCCCATTCCCACGATTTTTTGGTTCAAGGCGGGAGAAAAAAATCCATCAGCAAAACTCAAGCGCTGAGGTTGGCCGAAGACCAACTAACTGACCTAATCTGAAATTAAGGACGGTAAGGACCAAATTATTTGTTTACCATTTTTATAAGGCCTGACTTCATAAGTGGACGAACTAGGGCCAAGACGCGGTCCATGAACGACACCGAGTTGATGACGTGGACACCTTTCAACCTGGCTGGATGGCCCTCCTGAAAAAAATTAAGAAATAATTTCGAGAGATAGACGATATGGAAGAAAAGACGGTTCAAAAACTGCAGTTGCAATTTTTTAAAATATGGGTAATTTCGCAATGGGTAATTAGGGCTGAGATGTATAGGGGGAAGGAGGAGTTTCGGGGGGGGGGGGGGGGCCATCAAACTACAAAACTTGGGCAAGAGTCCCCCGGCGCTTGGAACGCTCCACGCGTTTCAAACGCCATCTGCTGATTATGAGATTCGACGGGCTATTTTCATCCCCTCTGGACGGGCGTGGCCAGGTCCTCAACTATGAAAGAAAACCTCAGTTCTAATACTTGATTGTCGAGAGGGTCTAAGCCGCTACATCCACGCCATAAGCGGAAAATATTCCTTACGCCGGGATTCGAGCCCAGCCCTATCAGTGCAGAAGTCAGACCCCTGATACCGCTCGGCCACTGAGAAGTAGACTTGAGTATAGTATCGCCACCCTGACCTGCCTGCCCCGAGGGCATTCTGAACTGTTCACAGAATGCCCTCGCAGATACCAGACAGTCTTGCATATCGTTAAAACTGCAGGCGCTACACTGAAGTAAATTCCTCGGAGAATGCCATGGAATCCTTTAATGAACTGATAAGAAAAACAGTTAATTATAAGCTCGGTAATAAGTACAAGTGGGTAAGTGCAACATTGATAAACAGCGAAACAAGTGAAGATCTATGGGAAATTAGCATTGCTAAGTGGGGACACCGAATTAATGCAAACTATTAGTCTACTCGAACATTTCCCTCCGCATTTCCGCTAAAGTTTCGGCCGTCGTGTTCATTTGCTGTTGCATTATCATTTTGAGTTGTAGTTGCTTACAAGGTCCTTATTAAAAAGGTTGCCATAATAGCCGCACTTGACTTTTTGACTAATTTTTGGAATAATAATGCCTAGGAAATTGTAGCCGAAAACTTTATTAAGTCCTCTACCAACCTTATACCTGAAAATGGGCGCTGGCACTAACTGTTCTTGTCGGGAGGATAATGCTGTACATATTGTATTTTTAGGGACACTATAAGAGTACAATAGGTAGTAGAATTTTAAGGATTTCCTGAGGAAACTGTTAGATATTTTATTTGCCTATAGATAAAGTTACTACATAGTTTCTGACTTTAAGGAGACATACTATATTTCAGAACAATGAAATATCCAACAGTTTCCTTATAACGAGGAATATAGGTACTATTCTGGTGCCCCCCCCCCCCCCCCCCCTCGTTGAACAATCCAAGAAAAGTGAAAATTTTTATTTCTTCACACCACTGATTTTCATTTTTCGGTTGAACATACCTGAATGTAGTTCATAAATTTTCGGATTGAGCTGAGGTTGATTCGAGCCAAGTGGCCGAGATTGATGCCCTTCATGTCGAATATGACGATGTAGCCCGGGCTGAGTCCGTCCTCGGACAGCCGGATGTCATTGAACAAGAAAAATGTCTTCATAGCTTCGTTGAATGTCAATTTGCTGGCATCGAAGTCAGTGAGGCGGTACATGAGGACGTTGTATCCTTCAGGAGTCGTGCCTGGCAAGGATACCATGTTCCTGAGAAAAATACCGGACGTCATAAAATGGCAACAATCGCCTATTTGAGGGGAGTATGTGTGCATTTTGATTTTTTTTACGCGAGGGGTTAACCACTCCAGGAATCTCGTTGGGAATCTCATTGGAAATCTAAGGCAATAATTGAAAATCTTTATGAAATCTAATGGAATATTGAAAATTTCTGGAGTAGTTAACCCTTCGGGGTGTATCTTTCGAAGAATATCATTGAGAATCTCAGGAAATCTTTGGAAATCTTCATGCAATCACAAGCAATCTCTGGAGTGGTTAACACCTCGTTTTCTCGGGAGGGAAATAAGGTATAGATGGCTCCAGTAAACGGCGGGGGAATGTTTTTGTTGGAAGGTTCCCCCTCTCTTCACACACTCGTTTGCAAGGTATCGTAAGTTGCCAGACGGGTGACATCAGGTGGCCATCTCGGCATGGGCTTGTAACCTTGATGAGAGAAGCGCAGCCTTATAAAACCCATGCTTGGCTCACTTTATTGTGACTTCACTAAGAGTTTTCTTAGGGTTCTGACGCAATAGCCTCTTGCTCTAGCAATGTGGTCAAAAACTTACGAGAGATCCCAAACATGGCTGACGGAGCCATAGATGCCTTTATTTCTGAATAGCTCAGGCGATGTGGTGCGAATGCTGTAGTAAACCTCTATCGCGTCCTGAGTTGCTTCTTGTTTGTAGTAGTTACTATGCAGGAACAACAGCAGATGGTTATCTAAAGAAGAAAAGTAACGTTACTTGTGTTCTCCATGCAAGAAGTCGAGTTAGTGAGCAGGGAGCATATTTCAAGAAGTATCCGGGTTCCAATCCACTTCCGATCAGATTTTTTTTTTTTTTTTTTATAAGATTGGAATCGAACCGATGTAATCTGGCTCTCACTGTTCCTCAAGAGACAATTCCATGTAAACGATTAGGCTATTCTACTCCAAACAGTTAACCGTTGCAGTACCTTGGCAGATTTCACGAAAATATTTACTGATTGAAGGGACTTAAGTAATTTTGGAATGGTACTATATCAAGGGGAAGGGGAGTCACCCTCCCTCTTCAAAATTTTCATGTAGATTTTGTACCTAATACCATACTATCTATAACGGGTGTGTATACCCGCACTATAGCGGGAAGTAGGTGCAGAAAGTTTTCCATCCCTGGGGGAGGAAAGGAACAGTAACCTGAGCTCGCAATACTTAGGAGTTGGAAAGCATTCTCACATTACATCTTCCCACCTTACTTAGATTGATAGATTGCTTCGTGTATATGGAAAGGAAGAGATCTTCGATCCACTTTTCACATACATTTGCTATCTCGATATATCACTCAAATGTTAAGGGTCCGCTATACCTGACGGTGCATTTTTTGCCACCCATAAGATTAACATTGCGAGCGGCGATTCATTTTCAAGGTTTACCCTTGGTTGGAAAGACACAAAGTTTTGCCTGTACCTAGCCCTAACAATGTTCTAGGGAGTGTTCGAAGCAGATTTCCCATTTTTTTTTACTGGTTTTCGAGATTCAGCACTTTTCGTGAGGTATGCGATGCTAGCATTTGCAAAACAGTTGCAATAATAGAAACCAAAAAACTTTTCAAATAAGAATTACCCACCCAGGATATTTCTGAAATAGGTAACAACTAAATTGTCAATTCAAGGACACTGTTGTGGATGACGATACTATTGATTATTAAATGTTCTGAAAACGGCCAAAATTAACAGGGTTTGCCTGTTAATTTGGGTCCTTAAAAAGACAGATTATATTTCAGAAAATTTAGTCTCATAAAGTGTGCAGAAAAAAATGTAAACAAACACGACGGCGTAAACGCCCTTAACCTACGATATTTTACTGAGTAAAAAATCCAATCAATGCTTATATCTAAATTGCTGACTCCCTCAAAGGTTCGATATTACTGCATTCATTGGTTCCAAAATGTCGGTGGGTACACGAAAATCCCTTTGTGTCTTCCACCCCCTCGCCCTTCTCCTATACAGAGTTATTCAGGGAATGAGACGACGTAATAGTCAAGCTTCACATCAATCTCCTAAGGCATGCGACCCTTTCATCAGCTGCTGACTTTGCAGACTACCCTAAACCCCATCACACTGTCTAGGTTATGCTACTCCTTGATGGGGTGGCTTTGCAATTATGCTTACACCCGAGGGGTTAACCACTCGTTGGGAATCTTGTTGCGAATCATTGGAAATCTTTATGAAATCCCAGGGAATCTTGGAATTTTTTGGAGTGGTTACCCCTTCGGGGTTCATCTTCCTATGAATATCGTTGGGAATCTTCGGAAATCTTTATGGAATCTCATTGGAATCTCAACGAATCTCTGGAGTGGCTTACACCCCTTCTATAGGTACTTTTAGAACCTCTCTATAACAAGAGTCGTATAGAAAATCCTCTCTATAGCGAACTCTCTTGGGAATTGACATGGTTCTTTGACGATCACTATAGAGAGAAAGTATTTTGTTTATCCTTGAAGCATTTCCAAAAGCACTTTCAATAAGTCAGCTATTTGAATTTTCCCAACCAAAAGGAAAACAAAAAGTTTGACTGGGACTATAAGGTACAATTTTATAATATTTTCCATTTTCTTTTTACTATTGAAGAACCAAATTTTTTCATTTTTGGGGGTAAAAAGGTTACCTGTGAGAGGAGGAAGGTGGGGTTGCTTTTTGACCCACTGTCTCAGCTGGTCCACTTCCCCGTCCCTGTCCAGCGGGCGGTCCTTACAACCCTCCAGGAAGGGGTGGTTCGCGCTGATCGGCGCCATGTTGGCATTTTGGTCCGAGAGGCTCGCCTCCAGCTTCGATCCTTCCTGCATCTGTGAAAAAGGATTTCTTGTAAAATTTTCCATTTTCCAATGTGGGATTCTGTCGGCATACCCATAAGGATGAAGGTATGAAGAAATAAATAAAAGAAACCAATTAATAATAGATAAGTAGTGGAAGAAGATAAGATAGAATACGACTTTATTATATTCTTGGACCGTGACTTCATACACTATAGTTACTGATCTCTGGATGAAGAAAGTTCCCGTATTCATAAAAAGAGATTAGTTAAGTTAAGTAATGGGTAGGTACCTGCACCGTCGAAAAAACCACCTAATGACAGGCTATAGTGTAGTGAATTAGTCTGATTGGTAGATACCATGCTATCATCATATACGTAACACTGCATCTAAATAGCTGAATTTGCAACATTGCCTAGGCATTGACCAACTATGCGAAACGCATATAGGATGCGTTCAGGTTCAGTTCTATAGTCCATAGGTTGGGTGCTAAACAGAGGCGTCCATGGGGGGGGGGGGGGGGGGGGGTACAAACGAAACCCCCTTGGTGCTAACTGGCAGTTAAGATGGAACCAAGATAAATTAATGTCCCAAAATCTCAAAAATTTTAATGCCCCGTCGACCATTTGGTCTACACTCATGCAATTATAAGTATAAATACCCCTTTAAATTTTTTTTATGTGACCGAAATAATTTTAGTTTACGCTAAGGGCCCAGGTATCATGCCCAAAGACACAGATGTTAGGTACTTCAAAAATTAAATTGTTGCCCGAAGCCAAAAGAAAATTTGGTGTGACTACTAGTGGTGATACAAACCAAAAAAAAATTGCTGGTGTTGGGATTTGAACCCAGGCCCTCAGTCTTATCTTTATCATACCTATCACACACTATCATACCTTATCATCGCCCTTCAAAAATCTCTTCAGGGAGTTCATGGCACACCAACAGGAACACTTCGACACTGAGAACCCACTAAACAACCGTCACAAGAACACTAATAGTGGCCTAAAAATCGGCCGATGCGAACTCGGCAGGAAACGGCACAGTTGTGTGTAGCGACCTAGATTCCGAAGAGATTGCCAAACCACTCCCTAGCACACCAAGACCTCTTCACCACTGACGGAGTGACCAATGCAGTGGACACCCTGGGAGGTCACGCCACCTATACTTGATCAAGAAAGGTGCCAAGGTGAAGGCCGAAGCAGGTGTACATTTCGAGTAGCCATCGTATGAGACTTCATTGTATATTTATACGATTCTAATTGAATTTACGTTGTCAGCTACCTTGAGGAAATAAGGGGGTTGGTTCTTGTAATGTTATGTATCCATAATTAAGTGTAGCCGATGTGTCATTGATAAAAGTTCTTCTTTGTTGGGTATAACCACTGAGGACGTAGGTAATTGTGGGAGTCGGAAAACACTCAAGTGGCAGGAAAGTCATGTACCGTTAGTGACAATAGGCGGTACCTACATGGGTGACATGACGATACGTTGAAAGAAAACTTGCGGTAGGTTTAGGCTCGATTTCACCACTCCCCTAAAGTACACTATAGTGTCTCCTATCCAACAGATTTATCTTATCGCATGTTCAGCTTATGCCAAGTGAAATCGCACTATAGTATGCTGGTGAAATCCGACCTTATTCGTAAATATATTTTATTGACGGGTGGGTCCCAGAGTCTAGAGCTTTTAGAGATCGCCCCCCCCCCCCCCTCTTGGCTCCTGGATCGCCTGCTTAGCCCCCCGAGGGGTGAGTCCATTGGCATCATACCTACATGCATATAGCCGAAGTCATTTTGCGTTTTGCCAACCATTATAACGCCTCTGTATGTATAGGTAAAGGTAGTAAATATAGGTAGTACCAAATACCAGCTCCCCAGTCGAGGGGTTAACAATCTCGTTGGGAATCTTTGGAAATCCTTATGAAATTTCAGAGAATCTTTGAATTTTTTGGAGTGGCTACCCCTTCGGGGTTCATCTTTCTATGGATATCGTTGGGAATCTTTGGGAATATTTATGGAATCTCAGAGAATCTCAAGGAATCTCTGGAGTATTCGAACCAGAAAATATTTGAGAGGGTCGAGATCGAACCGGTGTGACCTACCTGTCTATATTCCTTTAGTTTAAAGAAAGCCACTCGCCTGTCGAGGCTGCATGTGGGCCTGCTCACGTTCAATAGGGTCTCCCAAGTTCTAATTCCAAACGTTTCCTAAATTATAGAGGGAACAACGAAGGTCGGTAAAAGTAATTAGAATGTTGCTGTTGTGTCCGTGTTTTGGCGCAAAAAGGTCGGAGGGCAGGTCGGACACGAAGTCCTGGTTGTGTTAAATTAGAAATGAGGGGCGAAACAAGACCCCATGGTGATTGGGGCTTTTCCTTCCTTTGTGCTCCTTTTCTTCCGTTAGAATTCTATTACAAAGTGTGAAAATGGGAAAAACGACCCGCGACTCATTATTCTATAACGATGTAAAGTGAACTCAAGCACTATCTAAATTTGCAAGAAAATTCTATTTTTGTTTTTTTACTTTTCTATGAAGAGTTGCATCTCGAGGTGGTGGTGGTGGTGGCAACCACCCGGCGGCCATTGTGGCCACTAACTCGCAGACAGAAATAGGTATGTATTATTGTGTCCCTAAGCAAAAGTTAGGTACTGTACGGGGGGTTAACCACTATCGTTGGGAATCTCGTTGGGAATCATTGAAAATCTTTATTAAATCTCAGGGAATCTTGGAATTTTTTGGAGTGGTTATCCCTTCGGGATTTATCTTTCTATGAATATCGTTGGGAATCTTTGTAAATCTTTATGTAATCTCAGTGGAATCTTAAGGAATCTCTGGAGTGGTTACCCCCTCGGTATTGTACCTACATGTTATATTAGCTATAAATTGAACTAATTAAGCATCTCAAATATTAATTAATTATGTCTCCCTAACTTATTAACTATACATCACTAAAAATATTACCTATATGTCCTCGTAAGTAGTCGTTATGTAAGTGTATACAAACCTCCCAGGTTAACGACGACCTGTGATCGTTTTATTGCTCTTAGCTTCTGAACAAATTAAGTATAGGATTAGGCGTGGCTTTCTCACAGTATTTATTAGTTAGGTATACCTGCCTTATTTACAAGTTAAATTAAAACATGGTGAATAGGAACAAGCCCACTTTGAGTTGAAGTTGTAGGTAAGTAGGTATAGGTAGGTACTTACCTACCATAATATTAGATCTAAATGAGATTACAACTTCGAACATGAATGGGGCTACCATACAAGTCCATAATTCCCCTGTTGTTCGTAGATAAAGCTCTAAAATTAAATTTAAAAAAATATTTTCGTCAAAATTCCCAGTAAGAAAATTCTCCTCAATATAACTTGTTCATAATATTGCCTCAAAGCGAGGGGTTAACCACTCGTTGGGAATCTCGTTGGGAATCATTGGAAATCTTTATGAAATCTCAGGGAATCTTGGAATTTTTTTTGGAGTGGTTACCCCTTCGGGGTTAATTTTTCTATGAATATCGTTGGGAATCTTTGGAAATCTCTTTGGAATCTCAGTGGAATCTCAAGGAATCTCTGGAGTGGTTACCCACTCGGGTTAACCACTCGTTGGGAATCATTGGAAATCTATGTGAAATCTCAGGGAATCTTGGACT
The DNA here is from genome assembly GCA_950004255.1 of Mesopsocus fuscifrons. Lineage (NCBI taxonomy): Eukaryota > Metazoa > Arthropoda > Insecta > Psocodea > Mesopsocidae > Mesopsocus > Mesopsocus fuscifrons. The sequence goes on along the minus strand of OX465374.1, from coordinate 3,887,841 downwards.
TTTTTTTGGAGAGGTTACCTCTTCTGGGTTCATCTTTCTATGAATATCGTTGGGAATCTTGAGAAATCTTTATGGAATCTCAGTGGAAACTCAAGGAATCTCTGGAGTGGTTACCCCCTCGCCTCAAAGGGTACCTGAGAAATCCCCGAATAAAATTCCGTAACTGGTTAAAGTGAAAAGGAGGCAAGCGAATTATAAGCAGACCTATTGTCAAGTTTCTCACCATTACAGTTACTCAAAAACATCCGGTGTCAGTCATTATGTATGTAAAACAAAAATGCCGGTGTCTCTTCTTTGGTAGGTATACAGTTAGCTGTTTTTTTGACTTTTTTTTAGCCCCAACTACAATATACTATATTTCAGACGAGTGACAAACATGCCGTATACCTACTTGTCCTTGCTAACCAATTGGTCGCATGGTTGCACCTAAGGGGACAAGTTGGATGTTGAAACGCACCGGATCACTCTTTAATAGTCTAGTTGTCCGGTGTCAAGACCGCTTTATATCGGATCAACTTGATCCTGTTCTTATAACTTCCATCATAGTGGAAGAAAACGCAAGGATCTCAAAAAAATGGAAAAAAGATTCGTTCACGTCTTTCACTACTGTATATTTCCTCTTAATAAAGACAGATTAAGAACTACTACATGATGACACTCCATTTATCTCCATAGCCTTAAGGTATGAACTAACAGCGATTGCATCCTGTATCCGCAAGACCTTATAGCTACGATCTGTGACGTAATGTAAGCGTCTGGATGTAGCGGCCAGGTATATATACCTATCTAATTAGAGAAAGTGGTCGGCTGAAGACACGTGCACCGAGCAGGTACACATTCTCGAAGACGTGCACTCGTGCAGTGTAGATACTAACGTTATTCTTTACGTGCCCTACGTGGGGTTAATACTTTCCCTTAGTGACTTCAGCCACTTAAGAGGGGGGTATATCCCGTGACGTCATTTTAAAAGGTTCAAAACCGGCCAATTTGCCAATTTTTTGCTATATTTTTTACTTTCTCGCTAGCCATATATGGCGAGAAAGTATTGTTTTCGTGCAAAATTTCGAAATTGGGATTTTGGGTTTCCCATGATCCTGGGGGTCCCCTGAGTCCAAAAAAGTGGTTTCTGGAAAAAGTCTGTCCGTCCGTCAGTCAGTCTCTAGCGCCTATACCGTTCTTCCGATTTTGATGAAATTTAGTATAAACCTGTCTACAATTACTGCCGAGGGATGTTTTCAAGGATTTTTTGATTGGTCAAAAATTGCGGCCGCTATTGTCAAAAAACCGCCAAAATAATTCAAAAATCGTGTTTTTGGTTAGTCGGACAAGCGCCGACGGTACACTTTTCAATCTATAACACTGAAAATTGGTAAGTGTATTGACAAGTAGATGTTTCGAGATCATTTGCAACTAAAATTGAATTGGTTGAAAATTACGGCCGTTCTGGACCAAAGTTCGATCGTTTCGGCGCCATTCACATATATTGACCGATTGTCATGAAATTCAGTACATTTGTTTAAAAGTAAGCAACTTAAACATTTGTCGAACAGAATTTTGTTATCTTGAAAATTACGGCCGTTTTTGTCAAAAAAGTGTTGAAAATGAGTTGAGAATGAGAAACCACGTTTTTGAATGGTCGGAACGCATTTGGGACTACAGTAATAGAATGACAGCCATGAAACTTGGTAGGAGTGATTTCAGATAGATGTTCTTGGGTCATTTCCAACCGATTTTGAATTGCTTAAAAATTACGCCCGCAAAAAAATATCAAAAAAATCCCCCCCCTAAAAAAAAAAAAAAATCCTACGGGGCGAGAAAGTTAAGTACGACTGTTGTCGGACCCTTTATTTGAAACTACCCTTTACCACCCCTTCTCCCCGACTCAAAGTTCAAAGGCCTATGACGTCATGGCGTAGAGCAACCTCTTAATAAGGGTGGGCCCCCTCGCACTACAGACAACTTTCGGCAGTAAAAAAGTTCACAGTGCATTTATCAATAATGCATCGCGATAAATTTCTTTCCACAATATTACGTTATAAACAGGTGTAGGTAGAGACATAACAATAGTAATCAATCAGGATCGTGCATGCAGAAAGGCGGACATAAATTTTCCTCTTGAAAGGGAAGGTACTTTCACGTAGGTACCAGGAAACTAACTAAACTGCAAAAAACTGTGGCCTGTAGCACGTACAGGTGAAGGTACGTTACACAGTTGACAGTACAGGGACGGAAAGAAGCACGTACTCATCATCCATGAAAGACGTACCCACGTACCTTGAAATTTTCGGACAGTCATTCCCCTAACCTCGTATGAAGGTGTGCGTCTGTTATGTTTAGCTCATTGCACTAGCTAAGTGGGGCTCGGAGGCGTGTATGGACCATACGGGGTTATTATTTCATATTGGACAATATATTCTTAACACATCAAACAAGTAATAAACAATATAAAAATTAACTTACTTTAATACAGAGGCACCCATTTCGACTCTGACGACTTCTTCCTTTCCTCGAACTAATCTTGACTCCTGTTGACTGCTTGAATGCTTGAATCCCTCTTGAATGTCTCAATGCCTGAATGCCCCTCTTCAGACCTCAGCATTCGGTTTTGTCATACCGACCTAAGGCCTGAAGAGTTGCCCTAATTGTCTGTCCGAGAGGTGCTGCTCCTAGCGGTGGAAATGTCTAACCTCTGCTTAAGTGACCTAGGCCGGTGCCCTTACCAGGTCACTCAGGCTCAAGTTGACATACCACAGCCATGAAGTCAGCAGTCTGACACACTGAGTCAGGCAACATGTTAATCATCCTTATTATTTCGATACCTACCTAATCTGTACCTAACACGTCGACATAATCCGATGCTACAAAGACCCTTATTAATTCCTAGGTATTGCCCATGGTCAGGGACAGAGAACTCTATAATGATAAGCCTGAAGAGGTAAATAGGGTCAAAGGTAATTAGTTAAGGAGTTCCATACGTAATTTGGAAGGAAGACCTTAGTTTTGTCTAGTTATTAACTGCAGGTGTTAACAGGCGCGACCTTGCACCAGTTAACTAACTTTCGGATAACCCAAAAGGTTGACAAGAAAATCACTTTCCTTAAAAAAGTCCAAAAAAAACCCCCCGTGGTTCTAGCCCTTGAAGGCCCGGGGTATGCATACGGTCCCTGCTTTCGTGACCAAGGGGGTGATATAGTCAGAATCACGCTCAACCGTTGGGTATTCCTCCAGCTCACAACAATTTCAGTCCACAATTAGCAGGTCACGTCCAGAATCAAAGTAGACACCCTTCACTCTACAAAAATCCTGCAGTTGTGCTATTAATTTTGACTAATCATAAAACCGAATCGCATAAAGTAATCGGTATTTTTATCTATATGACTTAAGTTACAACAAACCATGACCTTTTGACCCTTTTAGCACTAATGTAGTCTCAACACACGTGGGTGTAGTACTGGCTAGTATGAAGGCCACACGAAAGGTAACAAGTAATGCCAAGTTTGAATTTTACTACAAGGTGCTACAAAAGTACCTGTTCGAAGTAACGAACTACCGCGTGATTTTCAAATTAAAAGTGCCCCTGAACTGCTCGTATGAGTTGGTAATAAACATTCCTATAAGTACCAAGGTATCGAGCAAGGTAGCCATAAGTGTATCGGTACAAAAATTATAATTTTCAGTTCCGGGTCAAGCGTGCGCTGGTGTATTTTTCTTTTGGCCGAAGCCAAAGACGGCTAGGCTGAAGTCTGATAGAAAGAGAGTGATAGTTCAATCATATACAAGAGAAAAATTGACTTATAGCTGGATTCGAACCGAAACCTCTCAGGACATGAGTCTGTACTTTTGTGTTTCAGACCAGTCGGACACTAAAGGCTTATTGCTTAGTAGCAATTCTGGCCAAGTGTGCTGACTAATCCTTTGCGAAAATACAACAGTCTCTCTCTATAAGGACCGCCAAGGAACAATGTAAATTCCCTCGCTATAAAGGGTAAAATTGTGGAGAGAGGGTTTGTAAAGGGACCGTATATAGCGTTTATGCACAGTTGTCACTCCGTCTTCAATAAGTCGGTGAGAAGTGAAGGCTTAAGGGTCCGCTATACCTGACGGTGCATTTTTTGCCGCCCATAAGATTAACATTGCGAGCGGCGATTCATTTTCAAGGTTTACCCTTGGTTGGAAAGACACAAAATTTTGCCTGTACCTAGCCCTAACAATGTTCTAGGGAGTGTTCGAAGCAGATTTCCCATTTTTTTACTGGTTTTCGAGATACAGCGCTTTTCGTGAGGTGTGCGATGCTAGCATTTGCAGAACAGTTGCAATAAAAGAAACCAGTGAGAAATTGGGAAATCTGCTTCGAACACTCCCTAGAACATTGTTAGGGCTAGGTATACAGGCAAAATTTTGTGTCTTTACAACCAAGGGTAAACCTTGAAAATGAATCGCCGCTCGCAATGTTAATCTTATGGGCGGCAAAAAATGCATCGTCAGGTATAGCGTCTTCTTAATATTTCGGGGTCGTTTGTGAAACTGGCAGTCACAGTTATTAACACAGAAACATATGCTATTCGCTTTGCATTTATTTCAAGAGCGTGCGGCACTTTATCTTTTATAGCGTGTAATTAATTCAATTACATTTCAGGCGGATGGCCGCCCTTTGTAGAATACCTTGGCTCCACCTAAACGACGCGACATGTCGCCATTTCTTTCTGGCTTCGGACGTCCCTCAGTCCCGAAATGTCTTCGTCTTGAATTATTTGGCGGGTCAAGGAGAACTCTAGACGCGCAGGTCACGAAGCCATGTCCCGCTGTCCGATCTTGTACCTGACGACCACGAGACCTTATAGGTACTGCCTTCCGACGCACGTGCCTCGCTTCAAGATCTCCTGATCTAATCGTGCAGCGTGCAGTAGGAATGCAGCGTGATCATCCAAAGCATGGGGTTCATTCATTTTTAAGCCAATTGCTGGATAAGTTCAGCAATCAGCATGAACAGTACGTTTTATCGGTAAATATTTACTTACGGAAGTTGTTGAAAAAATAGTGCCAGAATTCTAACCTTAAAAAAATAATCAAACGATCGATAAGAAAACTATTTATTTACAAAACGGTGATATCAGATTTCTTAATAGTTTAATAGGTCGCTCGTTACCTCAAAAACTAGTTCAATGAAACTCGTCGTAATTGGTTGTCAGAAAAGTAACAAAAAAATTCGTTCTGCTGAGAATTTGAACCTTTACCTATTACCTATTACCTATTACCTATTACTCATGATAAATTAGGGAAGTGCGCTACGCTTAGCTGGGTGGTTGCAGTAGAATGTGTTCGTCCGTGATATCCGATGCCAGCGTTCTAGGTGTGAGAAAGTAAAGTGTGACCATTACCGGACCTTCAATTTTGGTACTCTTTTATCATTTTTCTACCCATACATTACATCGAAAAATGGGCTCATGGCCTCACGGGACAAGTCACGAATTATCACTTATAGGCCTGCCAGTGCCTGAGCGGTCAAGGGGTCAGATTTTTGTCCTGAGAGGCCTGAGTTCGCATCCACGCGTTAGCAATATTTTTCGCTTTCTATCGAAAACGGCGGCGCAGCGCCGACGACCTTCTTACGTTCCAGTTGACTAAATTCACTCAATAAGTGACTGTGTGTACAGAGCCTTTGAAACGGACAATAAATAATAATGAGTAGGTCCTAGACCAAGTAGAGACACGATGTTGCACAAGTGGATGATGCTTGAGTAACTCTACACAAAGCGCATTCTTCCACAGTTTCCTCCACGTGTCCTTGGCCTCATAAAAAGGTACCAACATTAGGTACTCCACAGGTGGGTAGCACTCGGATGTTTATCCACTCTAAAGAGTGACCAAGCACTCCTGTTTGATATACTTAGTTCGAGGGGGTTACCACTCCAGAGATTCCTTGAGATTCCATAAATATTTCCAAAGATTCCCAACGACATTCATAGGAAAATGAACCCCGAAGGGGTAACCACTCCAACGAGTGGTTAACCCCTCGACTTAGTTTGTCTTTTTAACGTTTGAAAATGTCTTAAAAAGTTTCCTTGGCAGGGTCGTCACCGTTGCCAAATATTATCTGTTCACAAATTTTTGTTATCTCTACGACCACAAGCAACTTGATCTTTGACGAAATAATTTAAGCAAAAAATAGGCCATACAGATGTAGTTCATGATAAGATATAGTAATAATAACATATAGGGCCAAGTTCGTGAACTGTTCTTAATATTATGAAACTGGTCAATTTTTTGGTTGAGAAATGAACTAAGTAATTCAATTTCAGAAATTATACTGTAACGCCGCCGATCAGAAAAATTGTGGCAGGTTCGGGATCGAACCGGTGTATGACCTGGTTCTCAGTTTTCCCCTACAAACCTCGGCTGTTTCGAAGTCAGGTAGGTAAATACCTATATTTAATTTCTAATTGAAAGTTCCCAGGAAAAGTCGTCAGTCTGGTGCCACTTTTTTTTACCCTTAAATGGCATACAATAAGTAGGTGTATGAGTACATTCCACTGCTAGGTACTATAATGCCTTGCTATTATTGACCTATATCCTACTCATAATCGGCAGGTATAGGTAGCTAGGTACTTAGTATTCTGCTCAGTTCATTAGCCTGCACAAACAACTAATAGCAATTCATTAAGCAACGAGAGCCTGTTCTCAACAATAGGACTTAGGAAAAACGATTACCTCTAAGGACCTATACAAACATTGTCTATTATTTTTGCTTAATTGCCTGGGACAGTGCCTGATATATCGATACTGGTATACCTAAGTAACATGCCTAAAACAATGGGTAACCACTTTTTGTAGCTACCAACACTGATTGTGAGTATTCAGGTTTTTAAGTTAGGCAATTAAAGGCTTATTATAAAGATTAGATTATAAGATTATTTGAAAAGCAATTAAATTAGATTTGTTCTGAACCATAGTATGTCTTTTTTAAAGTCATAGCCTAGTTTAAAATGTTGTGATTTTTATCAGTGAAATATAGATCGTAAAGAAACAATATATACCTACGCTGGATAAAAAGAATAAATAACTACCCAAAAGTTTTCACAGAAAAATCATTTGTATCAACTAACAAAGAAACCCAAAAGAACTGGCAGCAATCGTCATCGATAGTTTTATATTTTTTTTAAATAAATTTTCCCCTTTTTTCCCTAACTACTTTTCGTGGCCATGCGCTCCGTAACCTATGGGAAAAGTCATAACCTCATCAAGGCAGAGATAGGGGTTTTCCGAAGACGACAAACAACTCTCTATCGTCGTAGTTATAATTAAATTCTTCCTCTGTGTCTTCGTTGCATGTATAGGGGAATAACAAAGTAAGACGTAAGGTAGGTTAGGTACCTACATGTATTTAAGAAGGAATATGTATTTCTCTGGATATTTAAATGTTCTGAAATATAATAGGATGCGCCTGAAATTAAATTGCTCTGTTATGATTCCACGATCGAGTGATTTTTGACACTAAAAAAATTACCTACGCGTTCGTAAAATCCTGTTAATTTCGGACGTTAAAAGACAAATTATATTTCAGAACATACTTGTGGTTAATTACCATACGCCACCTGCTTAACAGTCCTTGTACCTTCTCTGACATTTTCGATTTGAAAACGTCGAAGTCCTGTTGAAAATAGGAATAAATGAGGGTATAACTGCCTTGGCCAATGTGCGCTTAGTTGGGGATTTAATGGGATCAAATCCCTACGGAGAGATAAGAGTGCTGCCAAACCTCGAGCTTGCCAAACTTGCGGGAGAAAAAACGCGGGTGCCGAACGAAAATGATCGATTTCGAATTAGGATCACGATGATAAAATTTCAATAACGTTAATGGCCTGGATTCAACGCGCGGCGAAGAAAATTGTAAAAAAGAAAATCATTAGAAATTGTTGACTCGCGCAATCTTTCAGGAAAAGAGTTTGCTGACTTTCTGCGTCCCAAGTTCGATCCACTCCTGAATTTACAAATGTTTCCCAAAATTTACCCATCAATATAATCTTCCAGTTAACAGGGTAGTTACGGACTTATGTCTTTCTTGAGTCATCATTCTTCTATAGGTACCTACAAGCCGGTTAGGTACATCTTCTTCGGGGAAAAAAAATCGCTATGGTTTACAGAGCCCTTATACCTAGCCTTATCTCCTGGATATCCCTCGTATTTCCTTCAGAAATTGAAAAACATCAAAACAAGAACAACTGTGCCTATATTGTCGCAACTGGACATCGAGGCGCTACTCCAGTTTCAGCAAGTGTCGTATCACATTACCTGACATAGTATTTACACCTATGTTTAGATTAGTTATTAGTTTATTTGATTTTTCTATAGGTATGTCTACTTACAATGTGCAGAATAAAGCTCATGCTCATGTAAGCACCCTGCACTTTAACTTAAGAAAAGTAGTGAGAAACCTTTCCCATACCTCGCTTACGAAAAAAAATAAAAAATCACACGATAACGTAACTTTCTCAGCCCATGTATTACATACGGGCGAGAAAGTAAAAATAACCCCTGGAAAACTCTAGCTTCAACAAATAAACAAACTCTTTCAATCTGCCAAAATATGTTTGCTCCCTTTAACCAAAAATGTCCAGAACACGAGAGCCACTCACCTTTAGGTCCGGTCCGCACCCGTTAGACGCAATGGACTGCAAAACCTGACTGGAACGGTTCGGTACCTCGGTACCTGTTCCCTGGAGGGGGGGTACAGGTCCCACGCTACGTCTGCCGATTCAGACTCTGACTCAGGTATGTACCTTTGTACATTATAAGTGGTATACAAACAAAGCCCTCAGTGGGCTCTATCTTTTCCTTAGTGTTTGTTAATCATTCAGTGGTCATATAATGTTGCCCCTCGTCGACATATTGTGGCCGAAGCCAATATAGGAGTGGGCTGGAGCCAACGACGAGATTCGAACTTGGACCTTTCGGGACACAAGGACCCCTTGACCACTTTGTAGCTGTAAAGCACATTGGTTGGATTTTCATCTCCTCACTAGAGTGCCGTTTTTTTGCCCTTTGGTTTTCTTGGATTCTGATTATTCCTTTTTATGACTCTAATTTTTAAATAATATGTATAGGTACCTATACAACATAGGAAAACAATATTAATCTTCAGAGACTGACTAGTCCTATAGAAATCGGTAAAAAATGAAACAAGTACGAAGTCCTAAAGCTCCGTAAACTTTTCCCGCACGTCATCTTTTGTGACGGCATGGCAGAGGTCATTACACAGCTGATAGCTACTGCTCACGGTTGAAAGAACTGCGAAGGGGAAAACACAAGTACGAAAGCAATCAGAGCTATGTAATTGTTCGCATATGTTCAGTAGATAATGTTCAGTACTCATGGCCCGATGTGGAAATATATCCTCAGTGGTGTAGTTAACTACGGACCCTGAAATGAACATAGATAGATAGATAGATAATGATAGATAATGTGTTTACACCTCCACTACACGTAAATAACACATAGTAGAGCTAGTGTAGGTACTTATATAATAGTCAAGGGCGTACGCAGCAATCATAACCTTCTAGATAAAATTACCTACGCACTCTCTCGTATGTTTCTTCATTCTACGAAAGAAAGAAATATTATGGAGCTTTTCTCGATGAACGAGTGATCTGAATGGTTGTCTCTAGAGAACTTATCAAAGTCTTTCTGATAAAGCAGCATGTCAAGTTAAATGGATATCGAGGCTGTGGTGGTTCGGAACCCACCTAAAACTAGGTATATCTCCCACATCTTTTACTAATACCAAGTAACTAAACAGGTTTTTTTTTCAGCAATGATTAAATAACTATAATTTCTTCAATTCGAATTCTCATGTTTTTTAATAGCAGTGACCCTCAAAATCTTTACCTACGTCACTAGCATGTAGAGGTCCCCCTATCCGTGCCTGGAAAATCCAGGAAATCATCCTCGATGGGCAATTTAGTGATCCTTCACATGTCTCAGCTTGATCTAATGTCGCAATAAAAAGAGAACATGAAGATTGCGCTGCCAGTCTTTCCAGGCACCTATAGGTTCTACGCTCTAGTCACGGCCCATTACGGCTGACACTTTACATAACCTTCAACTTAGCTGAAATAAGCCAGAACTAATTCGGCGATTACGCACTTCTCCAAGAAACAGAAATCAAGGCTCTTCATTGGAACGTGCATGATATATACGATACTGAGTACGATTAAGGCTGTGCAACAGCTGGTGATGCATTTCTGCCACCTAAGGTTCATGGCAATTTGACAGTCTCAAGGACTGGAGGGATGGGGTAGGGTAGGGAACGCGGTGCATGCAGCTCTTTATATCCTACTGCATGCTATTAAAAACGACGGCGCGGTGGGACGCAGCTAGATAGACGTAGTACTTTAGATTACAAAAAAAAAGATTCCACGAGAGTGAAGAAAAGAAACGACTGTGGATAAACATACCAGCAAGGAAAGCTACCACGGCGTGCCATCTGATAATACCTGGATTTTCTTGCCTTTGTAAACAAAGGCGACGGGTGTGTTTTCCCTCATTGGCGAAGGTCAGGCACCTGTGAGCCTAGGGTCACGGATAAATCTCCTACCTTAAAAAGAAGAAGCCTTGGTCATTATGGCCTCCAAGAGCCTGCTGAAATATTTGTAGCTTCTCCTTTCAGGTACACTGAAGTATTTTAACGACCTCTTAAGATAAGACATACCGAACTATTTTTGGGCCGTAAGTAAGGCATTCCAGGTAACTCGTTCAAAATGTCAAGGTACAGGGGCTCGGGGCTGAAAGATCGTTTGTTACATTTTTTCGGACACTTAGTACCTACCAGGTGAGAGGTATTCGCTCAATGATCTAGCCACACCTAAAATTCAGAGAAGTTAAGGTTCATAAGAGCCCGAGGGAATTATGTTCAGGTACGACTAGGTATACCTGGTCTAAAATTCTAGATTCTAGACTGTACCTACTAGGTACTTATCTATACTCTGATAAGAGCAGATTACATAGCCACTATACCAATGAATCAGTACTAGGTATCTTTGTTGAGGCTGAAGGGTGACCACTACCTGACTGACTGATGGACTGACTGTCAGAATTTTAGATAAATCAGAGATCGCCGTTGCTTTATCCAAAGGTTACTGATAATTACCTTCTATTTATTACCTATCTAGCTAGTGATTATTTGTTATCAATTTCTTACCTTCATCTATAGTCTGAAGGTAATAAAATTGTTTTGAAAATTCTGTCGTTTTTAGATGAAAGTAACTCTTCTATTAGATGTCTTCGAGCGTTAATGTCAGGTTAAATTAACTCCAGATTAACTTCAGAAGAAATAACGGTAGTTTATAGCACGAATCCCAAGTGAAGTATTGATATTTTGCGCAAGGTTTAAACAATAATTTAGTTTTAATAATTAAATAACAAACGAGTCATGTCGACTCTGATTTACAGCATGTGCCACCAGTACAAAGTAATTTCAACTCTTTTAATTAAATACATTTGTACAGCTCTGTCAAACTTCTCCATCACTTACGCCAGCATTCGAACCACACCCTGTATAATATTTTTTGTTACTCTGTCAAAAACAAATTTAAGGGTGCGTCCCACCATGCCCAGTTAAAATTTAACTGGAGATTTACCATGTTAAATTTAAATTAAAAGTTAAATTTAACATGGTAAACATAGGACAAAATCTCCAGTTTAATTTTAACTGGGCATGGTGGGACGCACCCTTAGATGACTTTATATTAAGGAAGTAGGCCCAAACTGCGAGACATCTTTAGTGGTCATATATGAATATTCGAAGACGGGTCAGTAGTTATTATGTTGAAATGAAAGCTGAAATTTTTTAAGGCATCAAAGGCTATAGGTACAGATTCATTTTCACGGATACTTGACTAATACAATATACCTATAAGGTACGTACCTACATGAGGCAGGAACCCTTTTCAATAAAATTTAAGCAACAATTAAAAAATTAAATAACAAATGAAGACCATCTTTTACTTGTCAGTTTTTTCATCGTATGAATTAGAAGTATTTTCAAATGCTTCGCTATCACAGCCAGACAATTCCCTCTGGATTTCCTCTAGGGATTTTCCTTTGGTTTCAGGTACCGCCAGATAAATGAAAAGTACACCCACTGCTGAAATCACTGTGAAAATCCAGAACGTAACATCTTCTCCAAAAGCAGCAATCAGGTCAGGGAAAAACTGCAACAAAATTAAAGGAAATTTGAGAAGACGATTTTTTGAAGATCTTCCAGAGCCCTGCTGCAAATCTGTGAACGTTCTTAACCGTATGTTCAATACCACGGTTACAGATCGGACAGTTGTTATCCATGCGGTATTCAGGCTGAAAACAAAAAAATGACATTTGCCATTTGGAGATGAAAATAAAAAGAAACCTTGAATCCTTAAAGATATAACTACCATGTGCCCTGACAAAGCATATCTTCCACCTGTAGGGTAATAACATTGCGACCAGTGTATTATTTTTTACATTTTTTTTTTACTAAAAAAAATATGTCTAGACATATTCGTTTGCACTAATGAATGACTTAATGATACTTAAAGACCCGTCTCCTTAAGCCTGTTTGTTTACGTGTTTTCAGCACCCATTTTTGTGTGGAAATTGTCGAAATTTATTTTATCGCAAACTATATTTAAGAATATTAAATATAGGTACAATTTTACTCAAAAAATGGATGACAGTAGACAGGATTGTTCGGACTTCGGACTGAAATGATGTCATATTATAACGTCGAATGGTACAACTTCCTCTTAACTAATTTTATACCTTAGTGACGATGAAAGTGGCGATCCAGTTGACGAAGCATGAAAAAGAGCTACAGACGCCCTTGATCTGTGTGGGAAAGAGTTCTCCCAGCATCATCCAAGCTACCGGACCCCAACCCACGGAGAACATGATCATGAACACGCAGAGACAGAGGAGAGGCAGCCAGTTCATGCCCGACACGTCCTGCCAAACGCACGGAAAACGTTCAATCACGCACGTAGTAAGAGACAGCACAGTGGCCGAGGAGTTGAGGCTACCTGTTTGATAAGCCAGGTTCAAATCCTGACAGATGAAAATATTTCCCTGCAGACCTATTGTTCTCTCTGTAGATACCTGGACCAAGGTAGTACCTTGAATTTGAATGGCTATAACCACCGACACAAGAACCTTTAGCAATCAAGTCCAAAAAAAGCATCCAGGTAGGAACCTCCTATTCACTGACAAAACACATTAGTAAATTAGTAAACCATGTTGAGTGGTCAGATTTAAGATAGGTTCAGGCAGCATATTCAGGTTTCAAGCTAGTAAAACAAGGAGACGACAGGTAGGTATCGATTCCACAGCTCGGTAGAATTTTTTGTTCGGTTTATCTGTGTACCTGTCAGGTGTCGTCCTTTCACAAAATATGTTAGAACATTTTTCTCTGCATGCAATAGTTCAAGTGACCTTGCCGTGATACATTAACATTGATCTCTGACTGGTATAGAATTTATAGAAGATATAATAGGTTGATAATAGGAATATCCGTTTAGGTGAGTGCCACAATGAATTTCATATCCTGTCGACAAGTTTCCGTTAATGTTGCCACAAAAGAATAGTCCGTAATTTGGCAGCAGACGCAGTCTCGCGATCCTTGGCATAACTTGATATGGAGCCACTATACCTAACAGTAGCCACAAATGTCGACATACCTACTGGTTAGGACCACAAGCGTTGAGCTACACTTCGAAAGTTGAGATTACTATTAGTGACCTAGTGAATGGTAGCAAAAAAACCTAGCTAAACCTCAAGATAAAGTATTACTGTTAATTACGAAGCTATCGAGCGAAGAAGCTGGTTGGTTCATCCATATTCATAGCTTCCAGCGTAAAAAAAAATATTATATAGCAGAACAAAAACTATCCTAAGAAAGAAATATGCAAGTGCCTACAGAAATAATTCATTTTATCAGGAGCCTAAAATAGAGGATAGTGCAATGCTTACAGCCGATAAAATCATCAAAATAAGCTAACTGATACTTTCCTATACCTGCTTACAAATAAAGGGACAGATAAGTGCGACTTTCACCATTACATTACTCTTATAAGCACCTACGAGTGTGGTGAAGCTGAAATGAAAACTATCACACGTCTAGCCCGCAAAAGGCTACCTATTAGCACTACTATTAGGTACAATGAGCCTGTCCACCAATTTCTGATCAAGTCCGTTAGACAAAACATAAAAAAATAAGCTATCCCATGAATAACCTACGAGTAGGTCCAGCATCTGTCGGTCCGCGAAATTTCGCAACATCTCACTCACGCATGTGAATAAGTGTTGGGCGGGCGCCGGGGGCAAAATTGCCAAAATGTGGACGACCTTTAAATATTTCATCCATCTTCACTACCTTAGCTTGTAATTGAAATCGATGGCAAGACCTTCACCTAATCTTTAACATGGTCAAGTCTTTAGATGTCTTTAGCCTCATAAGTAATTGTTGGGTGGCTTCCAATTGCACACGAATCATTAGAATTTTCATTACAGAGTACCTACGCACTTTTACATACCTGTTTAGCGTTGAGCATATAAAAGTATACACCCAGAATCAAGGTACAGGTGCCCATGAGGATCCCAGAAGAGAGCAGAAGAACTCTGCGACCAAGGCGGTCCACCAGCAGGGTCGACAGAAAGTTACCCCCAAACTGCATAACCCCTACGATCATTGTTGCTGATTTTGGTTCCAAATTACTTCCAGCAGCCTGAAAACACCCAAAAATTTAAGGTTTTCATGGCAAGGTCCGTCGTTTTTTTTCATCCCTATATACTGTTTCAGGTGTAGCTCCAGCTGATGATTTACTTCTGTCACCGATAAGAATCGCATGGCAAGCAGTATACTACTTTTAATTTTCTCGCTTGGTAAAGAAATCTAGAGGCATTCCTTCTGTCACGTTACTGTTTAGGGGAATCTCTGTCGATACTTCCTACAGGAGTAATTTTATATATGCATAATCAGCCTTAAGGCTTAAGGCACTTCAAGAGGAACAGGAATTCAGCCACCAAGCCTTTACCATACTGTGTTTGAAGATTGTTGGTAAGTCTACAAAATTTTGAACTACCTTAAGGGCCACCATACATTCTCGACGAACTCCACCAAAACCACTGTGCGAAAGTAAATATTCGACAAAACTAATGTTTACATTTTAGTACAGCCGGAGACTGGTAATTGCAATCTCGTAATGGTTGTGTCTACTCTAAAAGCTAAACATAGTGTGCTATTTGAACGCGAAACGAACGAGTAAAAGTAGGACACTATGTTTAGCTTTTACAGGAGAAAAGTAGAGAAATGCTGTTGAAATTACCCACTTCCGTAAGTGAAATAAAAATTGCCAAAATGCAACATGGCTACGGTAAATAGTACAAACATTTATCAAGCTTTTCTACTAAATGTGACGATAAAATCATACATTTTTTAGTCCGAAAATTTTCAAAAAAATATTCCGCATGAGGTAGTGTTGTGTTTTCGCGATCTGTCAAAAAAACATGTGGACTGGTAGTTGACTGTTTAAAATCGCTCCTGTGGGCTTATTACTCCATTTCATGCAAAAATACAACACTACCTCACGACAAAGAGTCTCAGGTTTACATCCCCCTATAAACACTTTTCACTCGCCCTGTAACTTCGGAGTAGGGCTTGAAGTACGTAGCATTGCGAACCAAGTACGTTTAGTCGACCTTAACAACACGATAAAATCGAAGAGGAAATTCATCAACTTGAGCGGAATATATTTTTCTGCTTAAAATAAGTAAAAAGTAAATAAGTAAAGAGAAATGGCGTGAGAGATCCGGAAAGGTGAAAGGTAAGGAGCTGGCAATTACGGAAATGAGTGTTTTATTTGGCTATGCTTTTCCTTCTTTCACTTTCACTTGTACCTTCTCTTTGAGTTTCCGGAGGAAGCGCCAATTGTTTCCACCTTATTGCACTCACAATTGAAAATTGGATCCAATTCACAAAACTACAAACACCAATTTTCATTTTTTTTGCTGCCCTCTGGCAACCTGCTGGGTATGGTATTTCAAAAGAA
The DNA here is from genome assembly GCA_950004255.1 of Mesopsocus fuscifrons. Taxonomy (NCBI): domain Eukaryota; kingdom Metazoa; phylum Arthropoda; class Insecta; order Psocodea; family Mesopsocidae; genus Mesopsocus; species Mesopsocus fuscifrons. The sequence goes on along the minus strand of OX465374.1, from coordinate 3,871,768 downwards.
TTACTCGGTACGTTTTAATCAGATCAAAAATTCAAAACCTTGGCTCCCCCAACAACTTCTTGAGACCTGTTGCTGTAGTTACACCCCAGAGGAAAATCATGTCTCACCAGCATTTTTTTACGTACCTGAAATATTATTGTGGTATTGAAGACGACAGCATTGGCTCCACCAAACTGCTGAAAAACCATCAGTCCAAACGCGATTCCAATGCTTTTTTTGGCAGCTTTCGTTGTAAAAGATGAGACTGTTAGCTTTTTACCCTGATTAAGAGCGTAAGCATCTTCTATTTCTTTCAGTTCATTAGAGACGTCGTACTGGGGGCCCCGCAGCCATTTCAAAGCTTCCGTAGCTTCTTTTGTTTTCCCCTGAAACGTAAAAATTTGTGCTTTCGTGAGGCACTTGTCATAAGCTAAATATGCGATAAGACAGGCCCGTATTCAGAAAGTGCATGGTCATGGGGGGGGAGGGGGGTTAGGGTCATGGGGCGGGGGGACCTTTATTTTTTTCTTTACGTTGGCATTACCATGTTAATTTAACCCCCCCCCCCCCCCCCCCCCCCTGAATACGGCTATGCGATAAGATATATCTGGTCAATAGGATAGACTATTGTATATAGTCCAAGTCAGGCTAGGAGCATACCGATTACTCATAATTTCTTGAAGATTTTCAGTTGACGCCGATCCGGATTTGGGTTCCATATCCTACCATACGCTAAAAATGCCAATCCGACCCTAAGCAGATATTTCCTTGATCAAGAAGAAGTTTTGATCAGACTAGATTTGCAAGAAATTATGAGTAATCGGTACGCTCCCAGCCTGACTTGGACTAGTATCTGTACTTTAGAAGTGGTGTACCTAATAGAGCACTATCACGTTAATTAAACTCAAAAATAGCGGACCAAAAGTCGTGCAATTCAACTTGTACCTGCTGCTGAATATGGATTCATAATATTTCATATTAGCCTTTCCGTAATAGTGTGGTAATAGCTATGCTGGGGATCTCCTTAATAAATATATTTCTACTATAATGTACACGTAAACAAAAGTTTTACGTAATCACTTTCCATCAGGGTTCAGCAGTAGGAACAATATTTTTTATCCTACTGTTCATCCTAAATTAGCGGTATAAAATATTATCTAACTGATTGATGAAATAATCCTTGAAGTTTTACCTGAGCTACGTAGAAATAGGGGGATTCAGGCATGAAGGAGAAGAGCACGGCGAATACGATGGGTACCATTCCGCAGATGATGCAAAGCCAAAACACAGATACGCTGCCCCCCACCACGTAAGAGAACTCGACGCCTATGGCAAGCATAAATTCGTAGTACGTCCCTAGTGCGCCTCTGATCGTTTTTTCTCCGACCTCGGCGGTGTAGACGGGGGTCACAATACTGAACGCTCCGCCACTGGCACCTGATATGAATCTTCCGGCATAGTACATTTCTGGCTGGAAAAAAGAAATTATTGTGATATCACTTTGATGTGGACCTGACTATGGCCTACTGTATTTAGTACGGTTATTGCACGACTTTTGAGGAGCAGAGAGAGCTGGGTCACACCAGTTCGATCCCAATCCTACCAAAAAGTTTTTCTGCTCGGCATTCACCTCTGATATGTTCAGCATGTCAAGTGAAATGTATATCGAGGCTGTGGTGGTTCGGAACCCACCTAAAACTGTAGGTCCCCATCGTTTACTCGATGGCTGGGGAGCTGGTATTTGGTAGTGCTGCCAGCTGAGCACAATGGATAGTTCTTGAAAACGGTCTAGTTGCTGGGCTTGTCCCCCCCAACCCTCTGCTAACTAACTAAAAACGGTTATTGCACCACCATTTCTATCTTTCGAAAGAATTCGTTCTCCAGTGAAAGCTAAACATAGTGTCTCATCCCCCTAAAATTCCCGAAAAGAAAAGTTGGTGTCTTTAACCATCCTCCCGATAGCTCTCTTATCTTACAGGTTAGCTATTACTTAGGTAGTGGACTATTATAACTTATAACTGTAAGATATAGTTTTCGACTTCTTTTACGGGAATATAAATTTCAAACGTTATTTCATCCATAATTTCTGACGTTATGGAACTGGTGAACGCCACCGTGGCAAACCTAAATGACGCAAAAACCTGCTGGGAACGCCTTGTTATGTGCCTGAAGCTCTACTATAGAGTAACACGATCCCAGTGCTCGACTAGCCGTTCACCAAGATATTTTCCGGATGTGTGACTTTTTGAGTGACATTTTCAATTAAAATGAACAAGGTTGGGGTGACATCGTGACATAGGCAACATATAGGGTTCATGGAGGGTGCACGCCACGAGATGTCACATTTTCTAACTCCTATATCCCTTCATTCTCATCAAGTAGAACATACTCTGCCGGCTTATGTAACCAACCCATTCACTCTAAAGTCTAAATTATTTATTTTGTGGTTTTTGAGTTTCTGATAATTATAGAAAGCCTCCAAGGGCGGATCCAGACCGACTGTATGGAGGGGGAAATTCTCAAATATACCCCAAATAATTTTTCAGGACATGGTTTCTTTTTGGGGAGGAAATAATTCTGCCCCCCCCCCCCTGGTACCTATACCTGCTTAGAAGTTTAGTTAAAAGAACCTGAGCTTGGGTAGAAGCTATCCTCATTACAATTTACCCGAGGGGTTAACCACTCCAGGAATCTCCTTGGGAATCTCAGGAAATCATTGGAATTCTTTATGAAATCTCAGGGAATCTTGGAAATTTCAGGACCCTTCGGGGTGTATCTTTCCACAAATTTCGTTGAGAATCTAAGGAAATCTTTGGAAATCTTCATGAAATCTCAAGCAATCTCTTGAGTGGTTATAACCCCTCGCATTTACCCATTGCATCTGAACTGAACCTGCTTACTTTGGTTGTGACCTAGCCTTTAGAATGAGACTTACATTGAACGCCCAAGCCAGTAATGCAAATCCAAGAACGTACGGCAATACTACGGAAAGGAGAGTGTTTTTTCTCCCAATGCGGTCCACGAGGAACGGGATAGGGATGGCAGCAAACGCAGCGCCGAGTGGCATCGAACCAGCCATCCACGAAAGTTGTTGGTCATCCATGACCACCCCTGTCTCGTTTGCGGCCAATTTTGGCCACGCCTGACTTGTCCAACCTAGTAAGGTGCCGATTGACAGGGCACCCAGGTTTGCTTGTAAGAAAAATCAGAGTCAAACAGTAGGTAAAGCCAATGAGGTACAGCATTTAGTTAAGTGTTTCAGGTCTCTTCACACGGTACATGATACGCTGGAAAGTCGAACTATTCAATAGGTATACTCTATAGTTGGCAATAAGCCCTGGCCTCTTGACCTCTAGAAAGGTACGGCAAGTCGCAAGAGAATCACCTCCCCCAGGTTTAACTAACAGAGTTTTGCGTACCGTCAAATCAGACCTTTACAAGTAAGTAATTGGTAATCTTTTTACCGTATTTTTCTAAGTAGGTAAGTACCTACCGATTAAAGCTGCCAAATACTGAGGCCATTTCCGAGCCTTTTGGCTTTCGTTTTCTGGACCCATCGCTCCGTCAACCCCCTAAAAACGAATAAGAACTTCGATAAAATTTTCTATCTGGCTAAAAAATAAAACATCAAAAATTTCCTTCTTATCGATTTTTGATTTGTTGAATGATGACACTTACCTATCGTGTGGGTGTATGCGTAGAGACAGCTAGGTAGCAGATACGTCGTATGATACCTGACAAGGTCGGCAGGTATTACCGGTGAAGCGCTAATACCCTCTGATTATTATTATCAGTGCTATAGTACCTTTCGCATGGAAAGGAAATTATGTAGGAGCGTATCAAGCTCCATATATCTAGAATCTATAGAGAAACAGTACAAACCGGGTTCGATCCCAATCCTGTCAAAATATTTCTGATCACCCCTGATACTGACGAGAGATTTTGAGCATGTTATGATGTAGTATAGTATCGCCACCCTGACCTGCCTGGCCCAAGGGCATTCTACACTGTTCACTGTTCAAAAAATGCCCTCGGGCCAGGCAGGTCAGGGTGGCGCTACTATCAGTGCGAGACTCCGAATCACTTGAAATTATCTCGGATGTATTGTATTACCCCTTGATGGAGGCGTGTCCTCAAACAGAGACGCTATTGAGTGCGGGAACGTTTCAAGGCAGATATAGAAAGAATCGTTCTGGGTCGTTGGTACTTTCTACAGAAAGATTCCGGAGAAATAGCTGACAAAGAAGAAGTTGCTGCTCACTTCATAGACCGTAACGCGGATATGGCTGTCGCAATGCTATCGTCACTTCAAAGCCGACCTGAAAAAGAGCGATTGAGCACATGGCAGTGTCTTGAAACTATGGGGACAGGAAGGTACTATTGAGAGAATTTAAGAGAAACCGCACGAGACTGAGGATGAGCTGAGTGGTGACGAGTCTGAAGGCGAACTAAATGGAGGCGAGAATGAGGATTGGTTTGCACATTTTTGGGCTTGGTTAATATCGTTGGCATGTGTTGCCATTCATTTAGATCTTGTAGATTCTTTGTCTACCTAGACTGATATATTGTCATACGCGAGGGGTTAACCATTCCAGGAATCTCGTTGGGAATCTCATTGGGAATCTCAGGCAATCATCGGAAATCTTTATGAAATGTCAGGGAATCTTGGAAATTTCGGGAGTAGTTAATCCTTCGGGGTGCATCTTTCCACGAATCTCGTTGAGTATCTCAGTCAATCATTGGAAATCTTCATGCAATCTCAAGCAATCTCTGGAGTGGTTACCTCCTCGGTCATACACCTCTCTACTACACTGAATGTTACGTACCTGATTCTTATTCCCTCCTCATGTTCCCTATTATCCGACTCCCGACTTTTTCCCTCCAGTTTCCCTGAGCTGTACCTATTAACTTGCGAAAAGCTTCTCTTCTCGGGTTTCATTCCTCGTGACGAAAGGAAGAAAAAATAATTACAATTTTCCTTTCACAAAGCGGAAAATCTACACCTTACTTTTTCTACACAAATAAGATTCCTGTTTGTGGAGCTCAAAATTTATTCAGGAGGCCTCGAAAGGAAATGGGGTGGGAGGGAAGGGGGTGCCTTATAGTCAACCCCTCCATCCTGCAACTGACGTGACAGTTGATCATTTGATCCCTCTTGCCAGATATGCTGACACAAAGACTTCAGAAAAATTCAATTTACCTTTTTTGCAAGGAAGGCTGTAACATAACGGCGAATGAAAACAAGGCTCCCGGCTTTCGCTGACCTAGCTGTCATCTATACGAACCTACAAAGAACCTTCTCTGCTGAATTTTTAATTTGATGCTGGAATAAAATAGACGGGACAAAAAAGGTTGAAAATAATTTTCGGTCACACAGGTTCACATTTAAGTAAGTATCTAATAGTATCCTCACAAAATGTGCAGAAAAAACGCTAATAAACACAACTATACGTATAGACGCCCTTAATCCCACTTGTAGTTTCCATATCTATATAGACCCATAATTTATTGGTTTATTATCCATGTTTCTCGCCTGTCCTTCATTTGAACGGGTATATGAGGTAGGCAATGGAAGTATTGACAGGCTAGGTATTAAAAATCAGATCCTTTTCACGTTCACGATTTAACCATTAATAGGGGATTGAACGTTTCATACGAAAATTTGCATTTTGACATGTTTTCACGCCTGTGGGGAACATTGTTGGAGCAAATGGTAGAAAATGAAATTGAGACCATAAAGAGGTGACGATTGGCTGGTGGAAACATTTTAAATGTGTTTTTTAGCATTCACACACAAAGGGTACGACAATGGTCGCGCAAACTTTCCCATCCTATGCGCTGAGCTATGGCTATCGAGCACCCCCTAAGGAAACCACCCCGAGCATTTCGATACTCCACACGGTACATTTCGCTAACCTCTCAAAACAAAACCGGACGTGGGGGAAGGGGCGGACCTGGGAGAAACTTTTAGGCAAAATAGCTAGCCTCAGGAAGGCTCCCCGAGAATTTTGAATACCCGCATGGCATATTTTGTGAACCTGCCAAAACTGACTTTCAATTTTTTAACACATGCCTGAAATATTACAAATTTGGCACTGGACAACTTGCAGATAGATTACACGCCCCATTTGTAGTGTCAGTATTATTTTTCCAATGGAACAAATTTCAATACCCTGTCTAGGTACTACCAAAAAATGAGCAATTTTGCCACCCTATCCTTGCCAAATGTCGCATCACTGATATAATGCCATATCTTTGGCACGTTTTTTCACATCCATAGGTACCTACTTACTTTAGGGAGCTAGTTAGTCAACTGCGTTCCAGAAAAGTGATGCATTATGAAAATGCTTACCATTATATTTAGACCACTCAAAAGGTATTCTTGTGGAACGAAAAAAAAAGTTTTAGGGGGTCTTTGAAATTTCAGAAAGACGGCCCCTCCCCCTCCACCCTCCCCCAACACATCTGGAGGAACCTTTTCTTCTTCCTTGAATGGGAAGGATGGGTTGTGCATTGTTCTTGAAACGGCGCAGCTTGCAGCCTTTTGTTCATCTTATTAGGCTTCATTCCTTTCCCCACCATCTCGAATAATTGGTTCCCTGACGGGTAGGAATCCAGCTTGTCATCTGCTTTGAATGGGGGGAACCCCCCCCCCCCCCCCATCCCCCACGCTCACGTAGAGTTTACGTCTCAGCGCAATGGGGAAGAAGAGAGGCTCAACACATTCACTCCTCTTGTGAGACGAGTCTGAGTGAAATATAGCTTCCAAGTAGGGGGTTTGGTATTCATAATTCAAAAGTTCGCTTTAGACTACAACAGCTGTGTCAGTTGTGGCCTATTATGTGTCTATTACAGAGCTTCTCAAACTTTTTGGCTTCTGGGACACTGTTCTGGAGAAAATTTGTTTGCGGCAACCGTACTGCAAGCCATGATTCTGATTTGGTGGTGGCCTACAGGGCCCTAATGGGTACCTAGCGCCTGGGAGAAAATTCGAATTTTGGCCAACCTCATGTACCTGCAGAGGTCACCAAATTTGGGACCACTATCCCACTCTAGGCTCTAGCCCTGCAAAGGCTAACCCGAGGGGGTAACCACTCCAGAGATTCCTTGAGATTCCCTGAGATTCCATAAAGATTTTCAAAGATTCCCCACGATATTCATAGAAAGATGAACCCCGAAGGGGTAACCACTCCAAAAAATTCCAAGATTCCCTGAGATTTCATAAAGATTTCCAATGATTCCCAACGAGATTCCCAACGAGTGGTTAACCCCTCGGGCTAACCTATAGAAGGTAGGTGTACTCTTTTAGATTAGCCTGCAAAACCATGATTATGTAATTTAAAAGTGGGTGTACACGTATTTACCTGAGATAACGATTCGTTTGTTATTTTGTATAATAAACTTACTAGTCGGTAAATTCTAAATTCTAAGGTATAGATAACTAGCTATAACCTAACTGCCACCTTACGCCCCATAAACGTGCTCCATGGTCCGTTAAATTGCCACTGCGGCTAGTTTGCGAACTATTCTAGAGGAAGCAGTACTGAGATTTAAGCTCAGTGAGAGGTTTTAAAGAGTGCTCTCTCCCGAGACGGAAAATAATTAGAAGGTCTGGAGCTGACAATGGGACAAAGGTCCTTACTGATAGCGCAAGTGCTGACTGCTGACTCCTGCCTCCTGCCGCTGACATTTCCTATCACGTTCTCATGTTTCCCTGTTACTGTAAAAACCAAAATGTCTAAATTATTCCTCCGTTGTTTGTGTGAGGAGATATGGCCCCTTTGGCCTAGAAACTTTAAATTTGTTAATTTAGCTGCGAACTTTTGGATTATTAGGTACCTATTCAAAGTCTGAAACTAACTTTTGATTCAGCTAATCTAGCCCCTATACAGGTACCATATGTTAGATCTCTGAAATAATTCATCCGAAATTAACAGGCTGTGTTGTGATTTTGGTCAACCAAAAATCACAAAACAGCCGTTACTTTCGGCCGTTAAAAAGACATACCTAGGTACCTACTATAGGTACTTCAGAACATTTAACGAGGGGTTAACCACTAGTTGGGAATCTCGTTGGGAATCATTGGAAATCTTTATGAAATCCCAGGATTCTCAGGGAATCTTGGAATTTTTTGGAGTGGTTACCGCTTCGGGGTTTATCTTTCTCTGAATATCGTTGGGAATCTTTGGAAATCTCTATGGAATCTCAAGGAATCTCTGGAGTGGTTACCCCCTCGATAGCCAATAATATCCTCATAAAGTGTGAAGAAAAATCGTAAATAAATAGGTAGTGAATGCAGGTGCGGCCTTAAGTTCAGCACCAGTATGGACCATCTCAGTCTGGCGACTAAGGGGCGGTCGAAAGTAAAGCGGGCTGTGGGAACAAGAAAACCCCAGCAGCACCTAATATCATAAACCCTTCAGGAAAGTCAACCTAAGGCCAAGAACATTCTTCAAAAATGGCGGGAGCTGCTGACGGGAGGAATGGGGTTGCGTGCGGGAGGGGGCAAACCCTTAATTTCTAACTTTGTGTGATATATGGCCCCAACGGGCTATCTGATTTTGATCGGGGTCGGTACCTATAGCTGGTGATAGATACTCCGCAGTTTTCAACAGTAATTACTAGTTGTGTTGGCCACTTCCTCTCGCACTAATAACAGTCATTCATACGGACGTTTCGCTGATCGCTATTGTAGCTTTCACTATGCTTACTTCTTCTTACATCCAGCGAAACTCCAGTGCCTTTCGCGATGATGTGGTCAAAGTGTAAGGCTGTCAATGAGTAGGTAACCTAAATTATTTATCGTACGCAGAACCCATTACTTCTATTCCTTCAGTGAAAAAACTCTGCCTCAGCTGGTTCGCACTGAACAGGTATATACCTCAGCTATTTCGCACTGAATGGTCGCGGTAACTGAGGGTTTCCCTACCGCACCTTCTGCTTCTGTTGCCCACTCGGACTATGGCTGCCTTATCAGTTTCGAAATAAATAACAGAATACCTTCCGCTTTGCTTCGTGGTCCGAGCTCGAGTATGAACTTGAAAGTTTGCAACTTCCGCAATCCGCCCGCTGTCCCGGCAACTGATAGCACCACTGCCCGCTCCTCCCTCCGAGCTGTTTCTAACAAAGTACCCAGCACCTACACCTTGCTGTTCTTCCATTTTCGAGGGAATACGTTTCACTGACAACTGGCTTCTTTAATGGTCTGCTTTTGGGATGCGTGGAATTCGGTCAAGTTTGAATTCCAAGATCGGGGCGGCATCCCTTCAAAACTGTCCATCCGGGAGGCGTCCAGGGATGCATCCTCGCCAGGGAGCCGTCCAAAACGCCTCGTATGTCTTCTTTAAGTAGATTTTGCACTGAGTACGAAACCCTCAGGTGACAAAAAGAACTGATGCCACCATCCTGAAACCTTATTTTTTCTACCCCGAAAGGATGTAATCTGCATATGGTCGCTGATTTCCATACTTGGTTCGTAATCCGCTAGTCTGATTTCGTCCACACCCTTACCTAACGAAATTAGCATGTTAATTGGCCATGACGACGAAAGGTGTTGGGCCAAGGTACAATTAAATTTGCACTGGTTGGGATTTTGGTGGCAGGGGGATGAGGGTTGGAGGCTGGGAGTCTGTGCTGAGAGTAATTGCAGGTGGCAACAAAAGAGAAAGGTAATTAGGAGGACAAAGACGACGCGACCGCCATTTGTTTGCTCTTCCCAGTAATGAGGGTTATATTCCGCTGTTTATTTTCTCGCTGTGCAAATATTTGAGCTACTTTTCTCTTGGAGCGAGGCTCCAACTTCTCGAGGAGCTACTTACCGACTACCGCTGCCGCCACCTCTTCCACCCCCGCCCTCAAACCATCCCCTTCAGCGGGCTTATTCCCCTTCTCCCATGGGAACGGGGCGAGGGGGAGAACTGCTCATTGGAGCTAGGTAACGTCTCGTACCCTTAAAGGCACCACCCCACTTTTGGCAAGTGCCCAATCACCAATATTTGGCAATATGTTTGAACGTATGTTTTCGTATTAATTAAGCTTTAACGGCGGTCTCTTCGTCCACACTTGTAGCGGTTTAAAAACCTGTCGTTCGGGATCTCACTCCTTGCCCGGCTACTGTGGGGGGTTCTAAAGTTTCGGATTATTGTTGTTTATTTGTTTGCTAATTTTAAAATTTATCGTATGGCGTAAAGCTGGTTTTTTTTTTTATTCGGGGCTTGAAGTCACCCACCATTATGAAGGACTAATTTAAAGAGGGGCATGGGGTGAGGCCCCGAGCGGCTGAAGCATCTGGAATCTGTATTTTCTTTCGGACTTACTTTCAAATTTCCCGTTATCTACTATACCTCCCGTTCAGGTATTAAATGAGAACCCTCAAGAACTCAAGATCTTTCCTATAAATGGAGTAGGCGATTATACACTATACCAAAAATAGCATCATAAGAGTCATCGGGGGACATTGGGAAACCAACTCAAAACCAAACTATGATGAAACCAACTTTAGTGTAGACCTGTCTATTGGTCTCTATTGTCCTAAGAAGGCAGACACTTTGTTTGAGAAAGGAACAGTGTTTTGGTCTTCTTAAGTAACTTTGAAGGAAATCTGTCGATTAGGGTTGTTGCAAATCCGTCTTAACCAATCAAAAACGTGATTTCCATTTTTGGCAAATTTTTCCTACGATAATGCTAATATTGGCCCAAATTTTTGGCCCATCTCAAAAAGAATAAAAATCATCCTGTACCATTTATTTGGGAACACTATTGCGAAATTACAAGGATCTAACTTAATAACTGTAGTGCCAAATCCGTCTTGACCAATCAAAAACGAGATTCTAGTTTTTTTTCCTATTTTTGACTTTATTTTGCCTATATTGGCCGCAATTTTGAATTGATTGAATATTTCTTCGACAAACCTTTAAGTAATGTTATTAAGCACAAGTTTATGGATTTTTGTGAAATTCCGGCTAATACTGTTCATGGGGCCAAGATTTTCACGTATGGGCCAATTTTGGCCCAAATTATTGGCCCATCTCCAAAACAATAAAATTTATGCTGGAACATCTATCTGGGAACACGACTGCAAAATTTGAAGGTTCTAACTTTATTACCGTGAAATGCGTCTTGAGTAGACAAAAACACGATTTTGAATTTTTTTTGACACTTTTTTGACAATAGTGGGCGCAATTTTTGAGTAATCAAAATTATATTAAAAATGTATCTCGGAACTGATTTTAGACATCTATATTCCAAATTTGAGCCAAATCGGTTCACTGGTGTGACCTCTAGCCGCGCTACAGACAAACGTACGGACGGACGCCTACGTACATACGTCGGACGGACATGACCTAAAAACCACTTTTTTGGTATCTAGGACCTCTGAAACGCCTTTTGCAATGAAGATCTCAAAATCGAAATTTCGCACGATAACATAACTTTCTCAGCCCATGTATTACATACGGGCGAGAAAGTAAAAAGTCGGTTAACTTCCTAAGATGGCCCAAGAACAACTGTTCGCTTATACACTTAATCAGTCTTCTTAGCCTGTTCTTTAAGAAGACAAGAACACTGTTTCTTTCTCAAACAAAGTGTCCGTCTACTTAGGATAATAGCAACACTAGCAGTGGTTTATATCGACTACCTCTACAACTATAGGTACATTAGCACCATTATTTTCAACTTCTAACAAAATAAGCAATCAAAATTTCCATGTAAAGCCAACGTTAACTTATAGGCTGGATTTCACCACTTTCTTATTGTATACTATAGTGTGTCCTAACGAACAGATTTAACGATAGAATTTATGTTATCGTATGTTGAGCTTACGACTAGTGCCTTGCACTTGCTTCTCTGCTATCGCACTTGTCATAAGCTAAACATACGATAACATAAATCCGTTCGTTAAATCCTCTCGTTATTGACACTATCGGAAAGTGGTGAAATCCAGCCTTAGTCATTTTCAATAGAATCAACAAGAAAAGTAGAGTGTTTATAATATTCCATGCTGGCCTGTGCACAATGTTCACATGGTCCAATGAACTTGCTAGAAACCTAGCTAGCCGGCAGCCAAGCTTTCCTTTTGCCTCCTAGGGTTTCTCCTAAGATAGGCTTAGCAGATTAGCAACAGGCTTAAACTCCCCGATTCAGGCAGAACCTCTCCTCGGGCTCTCGCTGGCTCAAATTGCTCAGCAGTGCTGAAAACCGGTTTGGGTCGCCGCCCACCCCCGCACGGATCCCGCAGGGTGTCAGCCCCAGTGAAGAAAATCATCAGTAAATCTTCGCTGATTCAACTTTGACAACACCTCGCTTTCTCGTCTTCGGTTCTGTCTTTTCTAGGCTTTTCGTATTGATGACCATGATTTTTTTTTTTTTTTTTTTAAGAATCATTATCTATAGATAATTCCCAGAAACCACAACGAAAGGTAATCAACCCAAAAATGACGTTATGTTAAACTGTACCTAAGTAGGTAACAGTATGGAACTGAATAACACTGGTAATGGCAGTGCATATGGCTGCTCTGAAAGCTAAACATAGTGTGCTATTCGAACGACACTATGTTTAGCTTTCACTGGAGAACGAATTCCTTCGAAAGATAGAAATGGTGGTGCAATAACCGTACTAAATACAGTACGCCATAGGTACCAAACAACTATTGTAATTGTGGGAAATTTAATTTCAAGATAAATAATTAAGACGGGTATGAAAGGAATAAATGTCAGTTGTTTCCACAAAAAGCAATGCGCGAGGGGTTAACCACACGTTGGGAATCTCGTTGGGGATCACTGGAAATCTTTATGAAATCTCAGGGAATCTTGGAATTTTTTGGAGTGGTTACCCTTTCGGGGTTCATCTTTCTATGAATATCGTTGGGAATCTTTGGAAATCTTTATGGAATCTCAGGGAATCTCAAGGAATCTCTGGAGTGGTTACCCCCTCGGCAATGCGGAACTCTTTAGGGGCGGCCATATCCACCTTGTAACGGGAACATTACAACTTGGCGAAACCCGATGGGGTGCAAAGTCGGAAGCCAAAACAAATGTTGCTGTCAAAGTTGAGGTGAGTTTGTAGAATTGGATAAGTTCGCATTCGCACTAGCTCTAGTAGGTAGAGATGTGCACCTCCTTGCTAGAATAAGGGTCCCAAGGGGATGCAGCACCTGCCTCCAACACCCCTTAACTCCATTCTTCACTCAACCCCCTCCCCTGGGCCCTCCTAATATGCTCCTTTGTTTCCAACTAGGTATAACGGTGAAAAAGCGTTCTTTGATAGTCTTGTAACAACTTTTCTAGAAGCCTATTTTCTTTTCCAAGCTCAAAGCACTCTGAGATGAGGCCGTGTTATTTTTAGAGCGTAAAAGAGAGAAAGTTTGGTACAGTAAGAACAAGTTAGTATTTTCGGCAATATTATCAGTCAAAACAAAACTCAACTCTTAACAAAATTTCGCGGTATAAGAAACAAAATTATTTTATTTTGAGGTAACTTTATGCATCGACGGCATACCTACTTATTTCAGCAACTTTCACCAAATCTGAACCCCATCGACGTAGGCCATGGTTTGAACACACAAATTTTTTTGGCGGGAATTATCAGGGTCAACCGGAAATCTTCTGTACTGTATGATGCTAGACTGAACATGTACGTAGGTAATAAGTTTAGTGAAAATAGACTTCAAAGTCAGTCATATCCAGGGGTAGACAGTCTATATAAAAATATGAATTATCGTTGCTATACTCTTTTAGATCATTGTGACCCCTTCCGGTTTTGAACAAAAAATAATTTTGGGAACCTTGTGTTGTTTTTTAGAACATCCAAGGTGGGGTAGGTACACGTACTTACGCCTTTCAATTTCGGCCCTTTCGAAATGATTTAGTTTTACGAAGTACTTTTCGTACGGTAAAACGTTTTTCCTGATTCCGCATGATCGCGGTTAGCAAGCTCTTAAAGCAGCTTTGTTGGAAACCCCAATTTTAGATTTTAGCCGTTTTAGCGGAGAGTGCCAACAAGAACAGATTAATTAGAGGCTAACAAATCCGTTAATGGACAGACTGGAGGCTGAGCCGCTGACCGAACCCTCGATGAGCTAACCAACCCCATTCCACGTCCGCATAGGCGCATTGCAGGAGTCTCTTCTGCTAAAATGTAGGGGAAGATAATAGAGGGGTGTGGGAGACAAGCCCAGAAATTAAGTTATTCATCGTACTCAGCTGGCAGCACTACCAAATATACCAGCTCACCAGCTAACACACGATGGGACCTACGGTTTTAGATGTGTTCCCAACCACTGAAGCCTCAATAGGGTGGGGCATGACACCACAAGACGTGGGCGGAAGCGGAAAATTTTCCTTTCGCCGGGATTCAAACCTAGAGGCCTTCGCTTGACCGCCCGGAGGCACCAAATCATTTCATTCTTTTTCATTAGGAAGAACAAAGTCAACATGAAAAAAAGGGCTGAAAGAGGGTGGTTCGATAGGGTCACCCCCACTGGACCTCAGCAGAAAATAAGGCTCAGGAACATACCATCGCCAAAATCTCATTAAAACATCATAAAATATTAAATCCTATCTGTTCCGAAAACGTTGGCTTGCGACATACCCCTAGGGAAACCTTTATGGGCTAATTCCTCAACATAGCCCTCTGTTGGGCCCTTTTTCGTGAATTCTGAAACACAATACCTACGCCAGGGGGATTTTCAAAATATGTACCTACCGGTAGGCAGGTGGGTATAGGTACACCATGGGAACGCAGAGTTTTTTTAGGGTAAAAAATTTATCTCCTCCATAAAAAATATTCCTCAAATACTGTCAGTTCTTGCACAATTAAACTGGTGGGTAGTTATAGTAAAATAAGGTACATGGCATGGAGTGACCTGGCGACCTGAAAAGTCGATCACCTGACATTAGTCGAACTACACAAACTTCCGGACACGGGAATTTTTTTACATCAATAATGGACTCAGGCCCAAATTGCAAAGAAAATTAATTAAAATCAGGTACGTTCAATATCAGAGGAGGGCTTATGCCTTCTCAGGGTTATCCGATAAACCGAAAACTTCCCATTAAGCAGGAATTTATCCAGTACAGGTAATACTGAAAAGGGCAATGGTGAGCCTTATTGCTGAAAGCTTGACAAGTTGAAAATTAATAAATTGCCATTGGAAGAGCTTAACAGATTGAAAAGCGGCACGTTGATTGATTCCGACAGTTTCCCTTTTGAAGTGGAAAACTTGATTCAGAACGAAATCCGATTGCCGTAATTTCATGTGCGTTCGAACGAGACGATTAGTTAAAGTTGGGCTTAAGCTGAAAAGAAGCTTAACGTCTCCAACCTAATCTGTAAAGAGCTGAAGATCATGAGAACAAAGACCGACGTCGGCTGCATGGAGGGAAGTAGGTACTTATTGCGGGGCTTCTGCCGCGAAACATACTTCCGGTAATACCTCAGGGCACAGACGAACTTCACTGAAACTTGACTGAAATAACTGGGTTGCTTAAGCTCCAATCGCAAGCCGCACAGTCAGCCAATATTAGGTACTTTGAAGTTCTGCGGTTTGGCGAGGAATCAAAGGCAGATTCAAAGTGAGGCATACTCTGAGGAAGGTATTCCTATCCTAGTTAGTACCTTACTATACCTAGTATATCCACCGTTATTTCGTCCTTCAGTAATAACGGTAAAAAAAAGTATAAAGGTATATTATACCTATATCTGTTGAATAAAAAATACCATGTTGCATTTGACTATTTTTTGTTTCGGCCTGTAAAAGTTTCAGATGGCTCCGAAACCAAGATGGCGGCCAAGGTATCAAAATGTCTTCGATATTATGAAAGTAGGCTTGCATGACTATCTGTCATTTAACTCATCAGTTCATCGACCTATTGCGCCCAGGTCCTATACAACAGCGAAGGGAAATATGGTCACGCGGACGGTCGCCATTTTGAAACTATGGGAGCTAAGTGAAATCTGACAAGTGATGTAAGTTAGGCTTCCCAAGACCTTTCTTTTGATGGGTCACATGATATGTCTTTACATTTGAAAATTCCGAGATCCCACCCATGACCCCCCTGAAACTCCCCCTTACGGGTGCCTATGGTCAATGCCAGAAATAGATCACCCTCAACATAGATTGCAAAATTTTTATTTCATCCCTCTATCTCGTCCGGTTCCGCTGGAAAACTAGTGGCACGGGTGGTCTGTGACACCCTGTAATTTTCATAAACCGATTTTTTCAGCATTACTTAAAAAATCAAAGGACTTACTTAGGTACTTCTGTTCTTTCCTACGGTAAAAAAAATATACCTATACCTAGTGTATTTCAGTACCAAAAATATCCACTAATTTCCTCGGACGGAAGCCATTAAGAGGACGCTATACCTGACGATGCATTTTTTGCCGCCCATAAGATTAACCTTGCAAGCGGCGATTCATTTTGCCTGTACCTAGCCCTAACAATGTTCTAGGGAGTTTTCGAAGCAGATTCCCCAATTTCTCACTGGTTTCTTTTATTGCAACTGTTTTGCAAATGCTAGCATCGCATACCTCAAGAAAAGTGCTGTATCTCGAAAACCAGTAAAAAAAATGGGAAATCTGCTTCGAACACTCCCTAGAACATTGTTAGGGCTAGGTACAGGCAAAATTTTGTGTCTTTCCAACCAAGGGTAAACCCTGAAAATGAATCGCCCAGGGCCGGATTAAGAATTTTTTCTAGGGTAAACCAATCTCCGTTTTGGCGCCCCCCCCCCCCCCCCTTCCCTCCTGCATTCAATACAAGCCTGCACCCTAACTTGGAAGGGTAGGTATTGTTGAAGGAAAAAAGGTATTAAATTGGTTCCACATACCTACCATCTATTCAGTCAATGCACTAAAGTTCGTCCTTTTTTCTTAAACGGAAAAACTCTTTTTTACTTTCTCGCTAGCCATATATGGCGAGAAAGTATTGTTTTCGTGCAAAATTTCGAAATTGAGATTTTGGGGTTCCCATGATCCTGGGGGTCCCCTGAGTCCAAAAAAGTGGTTTCTGGAAAAAGTCTGTCCGTCCGTCCGTCCGTCCGTCCGTCCGTCCGTCCGTCAGTCCGTGCAGTGCTCTAGCGCCTATACCGTTCTTCCGATTTTGATGAAATTTGGTATGGACCTGTCTAAAATTACTGCCGAGAGACATTTTCAAGGATTTTTTGATTGGTCAAAAATTGCGGCCGCTATTGTCAAAAAACCGCCAAAATAATTCAAAAATCGTGTTTTTGGTTAGTGGGACAAGCGCCGACGGTACACTTTTCAATCTACAACACTGAAAATTGGTAAGTGTGTTGACAAGTAGATGCTTCGAGGTCATTTCCAACTAAAATTTAATTGGTTGAAAATTACGGCCGTTCTGGACCAAAGTTCGATCCTTTCGGCGCCATTCACATATATTGACCAATTGTCATGAAATTCGGTGCATTTGTTTAAAACTACGTAACTTAAACATTTGTAGAACAGAATTTTGTTATCTTGAAAATTACGGCCGTTTTTGTCAAAAAAGTGTTGAAAATGAGTTGAGAATGAGAAACCACGTTTTTGAATGGTCGGAACGCATTTGGGACTACAGTAATAGAATGACAGCCATGAAACTTGGTAGGAGTGATCTCAGATAGATGCTCTTGGGTCATTTTCAACCGATTTTGGATTACTTAAAAATTACGCCCGCAAAAAAATATCAAAAAAATCCCCCCCCCCCCCCCCCCCAAAAAAAAAATCATACGGGGCGAGAAAGTTAAGTGCGACTGTTGTCGGACCCTTTATTCTTGATTTGGAATTGGTGAATTTGAGAATAGCACTGTCAAACGAAACTTTTTTTGTGAATTCACTATCGATCGAGAGAAGCGCTAGCCCCGACAGTTTGGCTTCCCCCAGTGCAGTTCGGAAATGATTCTTTATTCGCGCTAACGCCGAAAAGCTCCTTTCCGCTGAGTAGTTCGCCACTGGCAGAGATTTGTAAATTCGAAGTAAAATCTCCACGTTCGGGTACACATCTTCGAAGCTCCCCATCTTCATCCATGACAAGAAGTTGTTGACATTACTTGGTTTTTCGGTGATTGATAATTTGGAAATATGAAGTCTCAAATGCCGCAACTCGCTATTCCACAAGCGCGGGAAAAGTTTTAAGTGTTTGATTATTCCGCAGAATTATAAACAACGAAATATAATTAATTTATTTCAAGAAATCACAATTATTTTATTTATTTTTGCCTTCACATGGCGCCCCTGCGACCAAAATAGGGTGTCCATGCACACACCTGGTCATATGGCTAATCCGGCCCTGGAATCGCCACTCGCAATGTTAATCTTATGGGCGGCAAAAAATGCACCGTCAGGTATAGCGGACCCTTAAAAGAAATGTAAACCAACTGTGCTGAGTAGGTAGTCATTCTTAACGTAGAAATTTTAACAAGATCAGCTAAGTACAGCTGGGAATAAGCGGAGGAAGATTAGGGGGAAGCCCCTCTGGGGCGAACTAAAGAAAATGGAAGTAGACGGATAAGTATCGAAAACGCCAGCAAACAAACTTGGTTGGGTCGAAAGAAGAAACTCGTTGACTTGAATGGCTTCTCTGGAGAGGCTAGCTCGTCTCTAGTTACTAATGGAAGCTCTTGAGTCCATCAAGGTGTAGTGCTCCAGTGCCCAAGCCCCCAGTGGTTGGGGAGAGTGGTAGGTATCCATTTGGTGGAATTTGAGGGGTAGTTGAGAGAAGAACAGCCAGAACCATCGACCTAATGGGCCCAATGCCTGTTTCGGATAATCGAATAAGGCTGAATTTCACCACCTCACTATAGTGCCTCCTAAGAATCGAATTGTTATCTTATCGTTAAAGTAGCAGCAAACTTATCCTATATCGTTAAACGTTCACTATAAACACAAAAAATGGCTTTCACAATAATATTTAACTTTTTTTTTTTGCTGTTTTTGGATTCTATACTTGATGATAACTTGGGACGATGTGATTGGTGGTAGGTATTTGTCGTGGCACGAGAACTAAGACAGGGAACTAAGACAACGAATAAATGGATTTGTCCAGAAATATCCTGATTTACGTTTCTAGGAATACGTTTTGTTGGATGGCGAAAACGAACGGAGCTCTTCCGGAACACGGTGTGCTTATCCAGTCAATCTAGACGTCATTTATCACCTGATAAAATCTTAATGGAGCCGTCGATATCGGGAAAGCGATAACAAGTGCATTAAAGTGAAACACGTGGTTTCACCCCTCCTGTCTACTCCCACGTCTGGGAGTTCACCCTTAAGAACACTCCGTTAGGGCGTTGTAAAAAGGGTGATTTTCTACTTAGTGCTTCTCAAAGATGCTGATGGAGTGTGTGATTAGAGAAAATTGGGGTTAGATTTAGAAAACGTACAGGTTCGGGGAAAAATTGCTTGTTTTGGGACTCGAACTCAGGCCACAAGATTCAAGCAG
Source organism: Mesopsocus fuscifrons (assembly GCA_950004255.1). NCBI lineage: Eukaryota > Metazoa > Arthropoda > Insecta > Psocodea > Mesopsocidae > Mesopsocus > Mesopsocus fuscifrons. The sequence goes on along the minus strand of OX465374.1, from coordinate 3,852,353 downwards.
CAGATGCGTTAGACCACTTATCCACGGATTTGTATAATTACTCTATGAAGGAAGGATAACTCTAACATTGAAAATGCATATAGGTACAACAATTGGGGAGATTCCTACAGTGACTATGGATATGATATGGACAATCTGAATATGGATAGTATGGATAATTCTCACTCTGAATTTAGAGGTATCACTAGATAAAAATCCCCACAGTGAATGAATAATTAAGAATTTTAACAGCGCCAGGATTTCAGTTCTCGTAGGAGGGTTTGTGGTCTTAAGGGTGGATTTCGTCAGTCTCTAAAGTCAACTCTAGCGTCCCCTAAAGTTCACTATAGCTTATCCTCCCAAAAAGAAAAGTCAGAGCCTTCATTATCCTGCCGGTAGCGACCTTATCGTAACCTTAGCAAGTGGACTTATTTCGGCTAATTTTTTTGGGACGATAAACTTTATCTTTAACTTCATCTGCATGATAAGGAAATGGAAAAAACTACACAGACAGAAAATGGAATCATAGAACGGCAACGGCAACCATCTACCCCGCAGAAAAGAAAGCAATAGAAAACGCTTCTAGAGGAAACAAAATTGATGGGCATGCTCCGAAAGAAAATTTCAATTTATTTGTTAGCGGAAAAACAAATTCTAAACTTTTTGTTTTCCTTATTTATCAGAACCAATAAGTTGGTTGTTGGCGGGTCCCGACTTTTCACCGAGAACAAAGTGATTTCTGAAGGAGAACCGCCATTTATATGGGAAAGAGATAAAGGCAGACAGCGTGACAAATTCTAGTTTGGCAGAGATGGATCTTTGCGCGTTCCAATTAGATGCTACCCATGTCCGTGGCAACTTACAACAAATAGCTCAGTCAGCCGCTCCGGCCTTTGATGAATGTGTCTTACAAAGGCCAGCCGAACTAGGACCGGATCCATCTGTTCTGGAGTCGAAGCACAATAACGAGCCATGCAGTATAAAGACAGGCCTAAGGATAGACCATTTCAAGAGGTCTCCATCGAGCTCAGCTGGGAGCGATGGGGACCTACAGTTTTAGTGTCCCCAATCAGTAGAGTCTGCCTTACCAGAGGCGAATCTAGCAGAAGTAAGAAGAGCGTAAAATATGACTATTCTCTGTTAGTTAATTAATTAAGACAACATTAATTAAATATTTACACGTATAGGTATGCACGGAAACTAAGAAGCAAGTAGCCTCCAGGCAACCTGACAAAGCCCAGTGAAACCTGCAGTGGCGGATCTCAGTTTTAGGATAGAAGTGTGTGTGAAGTGTGCTGAAGTTCAAATGCTGATGAGGGAAGAGAGGCGTCAGCTTTTGTAACTGTTTGAAGCGGACTATGCTTTCAAGGAGTAACTCCACTTATGGCAAATGACGAATCACCAATATTCGGACCTCGGACATAGGTATATTTGTTGATATCAGTACCAGTACCAGTGGGTATACAAAGAATAATAAGAGGAAATTTTTCTCTCCCTCAGAATCATCTCCTTTTGTCCAAGAAAGACCGCACAAGAACTTCAACACAACTTGTGAAAATAAATGGTCAATAAAAGAAAAAAGAGAAAACAGCAAAAATAAATTTTGCAAGTTGGAAATAATATTGCAGCCCATATGGCAATCGTAGAGAGGACAAAAGGTGGAATAAAGGGGAGGGAGGTTGGGGGCCAAGGGCAGATTCCGGGGCCCCTTGGGACTGCGAACACGTTTCTCTACTCGCCGATAATAACAAAAGTTTGAGGTTGCAATGCGCGGAAGAATGGGTTTTTCAATAAAGTTGGGGATGCGCCCCAGGGACTCATGTGCCGTGACCACCCTTCGATCCAACTCCACATCTCGCAGTTGCCGCAATTGAGTTTTGAATTTTTAACTTTTCGCATTGTCCCTGCGCTTGGACATAAAAGCGTCCCGCGCTTCAGCGAGTGAGAAAAGTTTGCCCCAGAGTGCAATTCCCTATTGGGTCAAGAGGTCTGCGGAGCAAGCCAAGTTCACGATGAGGCTGCTAATGATACCACTGCTTGTTATACAACTTTCCTAGATGGTTCTAAGTTGGAGCAGAGAGGTTATTTCCGCTTTCTTAACCCATGTAAATAATATCAAGTGTTACCAGCAAATACCAGCAGGTGTATTCCCTTTCTCGAACGCTAACAAACCCACCCAACTAACACCTTCAAAATTTATTGTAAGAAGAACTGTTCTCCGTATATTGCATCATGGCATGCCTTATCTTCTTACAATAAATTTTGAATGTGTTAGTTGGGTGGGTTTTCTGGCGTTCAAGAAAGGGAATACACCTGCAGGGGAAGTTGGTAATGCTACTTTCAGCGGCAAACAATTTGCGCAAAATTTTCTCGAGATTGACTGTAAATAAAAAATAATTACTTCGTACCTTGATTTAATTTAAAATTACTTCTATAGCTCACTTTACAGTAGACAGATGTATAGGTATGAACAAAGTAGATAATAATTTACCTACAATAGCGAAAGAGTTTCAGAACATAGTAACAGAAGAGTTAGAGAAACTTACTTACTTCTCTAACAATCTCACGAAATTAACAGAAACAGAAGAATGAAAAAACAAAGGCCCAATATTTAGAATCCACCCCCAAAGGAACAAAACACATCTGCAAAAAAGGCGGTAGAAGGCAGTAGAAAAGAAGAAAAAAAAAAGTTGCTAATCCAAGCTAATCTGCCAACCTTGTGTACTGCATTGAAAAAATATGAAAGATCAAAATATTGGGGGCCACGAGATAATTTGAAGGAAACAAACACTTTTTTATGTGGATTGGTATAAAAATAATGAACTCAATAGGAAACATCTGTTAATACAAATCGACAGAAACTTTTCATTCGATGCAGCACATTAATACGCCGAAAAATGACTCGATTCTCAGTACTTGCACCCTCCATGAATTTTTATCAGAATTCTGGTTGCAAAGGTAATATAAGTAATATAAGTTGTCTAACTTTCGTTACGGTACTCCCTGTTCTTATCAATGGCAAGGTAAGGTGGGTTTTGTTGACTGGGACTTTTGAAATAAAAGCGGTAGTTTATCCTTATGCTCTCGCCATTCCAGGCAGGCCAGGGGTTCTTTTCCACCCGGTCTGAAAATTGTTTGGTGTCTAGAAAGGGATGAAATAGTCTAACTTAATTTTTGGAACGTACGGGAATGGTTGATCTAATTTATAATAGGTAGGTATAATAATTTATAAAAAGAAAAATTGAAAAAATAGCAATTTGGGTGGCACTTTCTGTTGGTTATTTTTGTCGGTTTCCGGTTAAGGGTCATGGTAATATTATTTCCCGGTAATTATTTTAGGGAACTGTTGCAGATATCTATGTTCTGAAATATAATACCCATGTCTTTTTAAGCCAGTTAATTTTTGACGTTAAAAACATATTATATTTCAGAACATATTAAACAGATTCTTCGAAAACTGGGAAGAAAAATCATTCTGCTGCCACGTATTTCACGACTGAGTATTCCCTCTTAAATAGGCACCATTCAGTTCCAAGTTGGCAAAACCCACCGCAATGTCAGTACGTAAATTTATCTCCAGTTTCTGCAAATTCTAACCTTCGGTCAAAGCACTTAGGTGACAAACGTAGTTACTCCTCAAGATGTCATAGTTCGATGTCGGAGTCGGAGTCTTCGCCCTCGAGGTCTTCCGAGCCCGAGTCTTCACCGTGCCAGTTCTCCCACTCCCACTCAACGGCTTCCTCATCCACGAATAGGAACAATTTCTTATGGCAGGGGGACTTGGGGTCCAGGAAATGAATGTAGGGGCTTTTGGGGTCCAGCTGGTCGCCACACAGCCAGCAAAAGTAGGTTTGACAACGGAAACACGTCATCTTGTTGCAGCCATCCGATTTCTGCAAACATGTAATTTAATGGATTAGAAATAGGAGTTCAAGCATGAATACTAAAATACTTCTTAGCCCCCGATTACAACTTACAATTTCCAATCCTAATATGATCATATAAAAATATGATCAAGAAAAATTGTAAGGTGTAAAGCGAATTGAGTCAATTATGATACAATTTGTATCGGCCGGTACAAATTGTATCATAACTGCTGCGACTACCTTCCTCTAGGCTGCGATGTGTTTGTTGTTGTTGGGTTAGTCCGTTGAAAATGGCGGCTGAAGTAAAGTGGAATGGAAATGACCCGTATTTTAATAGAAAATGTGGAGGAGTACGAATTTCTTATAACGATGAATTGAAAGAATATAGCAGAAATTATTTAACCTAAAATGGTTCAAAAAAGGACCCTAAAAATCTTCAAAATTCTATTTTTTTACCATGTCAAGTTGGCGTCACTGCTAAACATGATCATATTTTTATTGTGAAGTGTATTACAGTTTTTCTAAAATTTTATGATACTAAAAAAATAGGATCATATAAAAATAGGATCATATTTTTTTTGTAAGGTGTAATTGGACCCTTAGACCCCTTCTTTTGACGTCACTACAAGAATACGAATAGCTGGCCGAGCGGTTAAGGGGTCCGATTTTTGTCTCGAGAGATCTGAGTTCGAATCTCGGCGAAAGCAAAATTTCCTGTTCAGGGGAAGAAAAATCCTTTAAACCAGCTACTTATATGCTTGCTTCAGGTGTCCATTCTGCTGTCACGTATTTCACGAATGTGTAGACCCCTTTAAGACGAGATCCCGCAATTAGCAAGAGTCGAATGCTCAACAATCGGACATAATACTTATGTAAGCCTGTGTTTAGTCTGTCGGCGCTCTGTTCACGCTATACAGAATTCAGATTTAGTAAAAAGTACCTCTATGACGATGTTGCATTTAGGGCAGCGCTTGCTGTTGTCTTGCACCCAACATTCGGAAAGAGTATTGTTGACTACCGTCTCAAGCTGTTTCTTGCCATAACGCGCTTCCAGCTCTTGCTTCTCCGCCCCCGTTGCAGTCTGATATTTCTCAACAAGATTCCGTCTTTCTTCTGGAAAAAAATATATAAGTTGTCACTCTCTACACCGACGTTCTCTCTATAGCGAAAACTTCTCTATAACGAGTGCACGCAACCGACAGTTTTTTCCAAAAGTTTTGCCATTGGCATGTCTAACGAAAGGCACAAAAGTTATATTTTGATTTCATTAGGCTTACCCGCGCTAAATTTGCAAGGTTCCACGCCATGGTAGACCATGCGGCAGAAGATACAGAAAGCGTAGCGGCAGTGCGGACACATGGCCATACACTCCTCGGGCTCCCTCGTCACGGGGTACTGGCACATGGGGCGGGGGCAGTACACGATGTCGTTCATCGTGTCCAACATAGTGCTTAGCAGAGCTCTGTCATATTTGTCGAAGAGTTCGGGGGGAAGCACCTCTCTGACCTGCAACAGACCATCATCATCAATTATGGGTTGGAGTAGGGCGAGAATTTTATTAGACCTGGCGGAGATGTCTGGATGCTTAAGACTTAAGAGTGTCCACACAATCCTGTTTGTTAATACTTTTTCTTCCACTTTTTTCAGTAGAGATTTACCTACATGTTTTGAAATAATATGTCTTTTTGAAGACAATTGGTATCCAGCTGGCTATGTGGTGGTTTTGTTCAATAAAAAATGAGTGCAAATAAGTTTTTTTTTAACGCGAGTTGGTTGTTACATTTTTTGGTCGAAGCCGAATATGAGTGGGTCAAAGCCAGTTTAGGAGTGGGAGGAACCCAATACATCCATGTCGGTAGCGGAAAGTTTTTCCGTTCCGCCGGGATTCGAACCCGAACCTCTCAGGACACAAAGCGGACCCGTTCCAGTTTACCTGTGTTTGGGTGGCTTCTGTATCACATTTATAGGCAGGGCACTTGACGGCACAAGAGCTTCCTTCATTGACGAGGACTGTGAAGTAACCCTTGAGGCATTCCCGGCAGAATACGTGACGGCACGCGTCGAACTGAATCGTATCCTTTCCCAACTTTTCCTGCAAACATCAAAGAGATGACGCGACTCGAAATTTTAAATTTTGGTAACTCTTTGTTATTCTAAGTGTCAAGTGGAAGCTAAGTGGATTCCAGCTTCAATTAGTATGGAGCACTTAGAAAGCCGTTGGAAAGTTGGGCTTCAGTGCCGTGCGGAAGCTCAGCAGTTACCCCTAAAATGGCCCTACTACTTACCACAAAGCATATCTCACACTGATGAAGGCCCTTCAAAAAATCTTCCTTTTCTTTTTTCACATTGTAAGCCTCGATCGTTTCAATAACAGGCCGGGTGACTTTATTCTTTTGGATTTTAGACGTTGGCCGTTTTTGACTCTTCCCTGGCCGTCCGTTGGAGGAGCCAGGCCGAGGCTGGGGCTCCAGCCGAAGCAAATCCCTTTGTGACAACTCAGTCAGGTTTAACTGTTCAGTCATGCCCATGGCCGTCAGAGTTTCCTGTTTCAGGTATTCTACCCATGTGTACACAATCGGAAACCCCACACTTTGCCTCCACAAGGTTCGCAGTTTTCCTTCAAGCGTTTTTATATCTTTAGCCGTCAACCAGGGGCAAGACAGGAACAGTGATGGGGGTTTCTCTGAAGGATACCGATAATCAAAGTTTATCTTGACATTTATAGGGGGCAGGTGCTTTACTGTCACGTAACACAGGGCTGGGTTGTTCAAACTAGCAACGTAGCCCACTTGGTAGTTATCAGGGAGTTCGACAGCCACCATAACAAGCACTCTCCATTTGCCGTTTTCGCATTTTGATATTTGCAGCTCATCTTCAAAATATATACTACGCAAAGACTCGAGTTCTTCCTCTTGTGCAGTCCGATCTTCTTCGTTCATCTAGAATATATGGGTTACATTAGCACATTCCGATTTAGTCCCAGGTTTGTGATCACTTTCCCCCAAAATTAGGAATAAAGAGTAACAATTGAACGAGATAGAGCTTATGATGACCCCCGTGCTAAACCCATCATATTATGTACTATTATGGACGATAGCTGCAAGGATATTTACCGGACTACTGTAGGTATGATTTAATTCATTCTATATCTACAATAGATTGCGCAATGGGTTGGAAAGCTTCCTATGCGGCGTAAGAACACATTTGAATCATTACAAGGGACCCAACCCAGAAATTTTAGACTACAAAGAGTAAAATTCACTTCTCAAGACGCTAGAGAACACAGCTCTCTTTATCTTTTACACTTTCATACATATTACGATAAAATAGTTTTAGGTTTAGTGACAGGTTACGTCGGTGGCACGACATAGGTACGTCTACAAATAACTAGCTCAAAAGAAAAGTTCTAAATTACAGTTTTAACTCAATAGTAGACGAAATGAAGCGTCCTTACCTCTAAAATCAGGTTATCTTATCACTTTTAAGTGTCACGATGAGGAAAATGCGGAATAGTAAAGGTTACAAAGGCTGCAAGGTTACCCAGCTGATTTTGATATTTTGGATATTTGACCGCTAATGGCGGCTGTCGTCTGCTAAATTTGGCTAATGACACGACCATTCATTTATCCCGCCAATTTACAAATTTTTTCTTTCATTTGTCTCAAAAAAGTGTTTATGTACTTCTATAATGCTTTCATTTTTAATAAAAAATAAAATAATATAACTTCTAATTAAATTTAATGTGTCTTATGCATGAACACTTTCTTTAAGTTCATAAATTAGGCGAAAAACACAGAAAGTCATTAAAATTTATTTTCCAATTTTTCAGCCAATTCATGCATTTAACGAGATTAAATATTATTTTAAAATGTTAAACATACAAATTTAATTATATTTAAATTATAAAATAAAGTTTACATGTTTAATTAGGGAATATAAATAACAATGAATTAAAACACTAGTTGGCGCCATAAATGAAACATAAAACCTTGTTATTTTTCGTCTGCTCGGATTTGTTGTTTGAAACGTTCCCTTCTCTTTCAGTGACATTTGACTTTGGCAAATAAAATTTAAATACTTATTTTACTACTCATGGCTAGTTGAAAGTTTATTAGCATATAAAACTACCACAGGGGTGTTCAGCTCTCTTTCTGAGTTAAAATAACAGTGTAAAAAGTTTCATAACATGACCAATTAATTGCATTTTCACTTCATAGGCACAGGAAGTTTAATGGATGCTTTGCTAAAAGGTAAAATAAATATTAGGTTTTGCGCGTTTAGCTGGCTTACGAAGTTATGTAGAGTTTAAAGGAGCGTCCCCATTGCGCTCGTATTTATCGTCCTACTTGTGCGAAGGTGTTTGAGAATAATGCTTACCTATGAAATCTAATTCTGTGCTGGTGGGAGCTAATTTGAGTCCCAAGTCCCAACGTTCGCTAGCGCACATGTTAGGCTTGTGTTGAGTTGAGTCATATGTGAACGTTGAGTATGACCACTATTTCCGTAAAAACGTATACTTATACAGCATTGGTCCGAATTTTAGGCTCCCGATTTCGTAAGTGTGGAAGTTCTCGCGTCGAGATTAATCGGTGGTTCCCTATCTCTTGTCCCAACCGACTTGAAATTTATATATATAAATAAATGTGGACACCCTTCTAAAACGATGGGGACCTACAGTTTTATGTGTGTTCCGAACCACCATAGCCTCGATATTAATTCCAATGTCAGAGGTCAATGCCCATCAGAATAAATTTGATAGGGGTTTAGGATCGAACCGATGTGAGCCCACTCTCAGCGCTCTTCTAAAGACAGTTGTGTTTCAGGTTCCAAAGATGGGTATTTCTCGGTGGAGGAAGGCACAACATTCCAGACTTTAGTCAGCCCTGTCGACCCTCAGGAAAAGTTACTAATTACGGGGTATAAAGAAAACCCTATCAAGCGATGGATATTTTACTTGGTGACTGTGACGCTAGGTGGTCTACCTTGGCTTTTAACCAAATGGTATCCACAACTGAATACTCTAAAAGGCTCAAAAATATCTCTAAGGGATGCCGAATTTGTTCTCATAAAGGTAATGTGTATTTCTTTCTATTTGTCTTGATTAGGCCAGGAGAAAGTATAGAAAAGGTAACCACCCAGAAGCCTTAGCTGTAATACCTATATTTTGTTTTTATCTAAAAATTTTATCTATATTATCCATATTCAGGATTCCACCGATACGTACTCAGTTCATCGGATTGCCTGCGATGACGTCCCGGACCTGGACGCGATGGAGGGGGTGGCCGCCCTGCACCACGTCCCTCAGCTTCGCGAAACTCTTCGTTCCTTTCACCATCATCACGTCAAGTATGTGTGGGACCCGGTGACATTCTGCTTCCACGCCCTAAGAGGATGGGACAGCGGTGAAAAGACCGTTACGCAGCTGCTGGAGGAGAGCCGCGGCCTCACCTCTGCCGAGGAGACGATCCTGTAAGAAAGAGTCAGGAAGTAATAATTGTTTTGGCCATCGACCACCTTGTCGTCTTCCTATGAGGTCTAACTCTGTGAGAAGAAAATCAGTCCGACTGCAATATCCAAAAATCTTTGATAAATCGACGTCAACACTCTACTGAAAATTAATTTTTTTTGTTTAGTTTGAAATACTACGGTAAAAACAAGATCGAAGTAGAGGTGAAATCTCACTGGGAGCTGTTCACATCGGAAGTAGTCCACCCGTTCTACATCTTCCAAGTCTTCTCGATTGTTCTATGGTGTTTCGATGAATATCATCACTACGCCATATGTGTTCTCATCATTACTGCCGGATCTATTGTTGTTACGCTACGGAATGTCCGATCTGTAAGTACGTGTTTGTACTATGACAAACAAGTGTATTTCGTCACTTAGATAGTAAGTACATTTACTGCAGCTGGAAGTGTCACAACAAAATCCCGTTTGTTTATGTCTTTCTCCGACCATTTTTGGACAAATTTTTTATCGGCAAAAATCACTCGATCGTAAAATTACAACGGACGTTAAACAGACTTATTATTTTTTATTTAAATAACCAACCGTGTCCTCAAAAAATGGTCGAAAAAAAACAACTAGGATTGTGTGGTGACCGTTAAGGGTCCGCTATACCTGACGATGCATTTTTTGCCGCCCATAAGATTAACATTGCGAGCGGCGATTCATTTTCAAGGATTACCCTTGGTTGGAAAGACACAAAATTTTGCCTGTACCTAGCCCTAACAATGTTCTAGGGAGTGTTCGAAGCAGATTTCCCATTTTTTTTACTGGTTTTCGAGATACAGCACTTTTCTTGAGGTATGCGATGCTAGCGATGCATTTGCAAAACATTTGCAATAAAAGAAACCAGTGAGAAATTGGGAAATCCGCTTCGAACACGCACTAGAACATTGTTAGGGCTAGGTACAGGCAAAATTTGGTGTCTTTCCAACCAAGGGTAAACCTTGAAAATGAATCGCCGCTCGCAATGTTAATCTTATGGGCGGCAAAAAATGCATCGTCAGGTATAGCGTCCTGTTAATTATAACCCAGAAAAATAATTCTCTTGCTTTTCGTATAATGGTTGATTAGGGTACAATCATTTTTCAATCCCAGCGAAAGTGGGTGTGGTGGGGAGTTCGATATTTCTCACTCAGCACTCCTGGAACACTCTCCCTTGCTTTCTTTCTTCAGCAACAAGAATCGCTTCGTGCAAGCGTGGAACATTCGCGTGTGGATGAGGTGCAGGTAGTGCGGCCTGACGGGAGTTCGAGCCCCGTGGACCCAGCGTGCCTGGTGCCTGGTGACGTCATCGAGGTGCCTCCGCAGGGATGCGTCATGGCGTGCGATGCCCTCCTTCTTAGCGGTCACTGTATTGTCAATGAAAGCACCCTCACTGGTTAGTTCCCAACTGATTTGACAGTGTCTGAGGTTAAAAATATATATTATATTTTAGAATAAAAAAATTTAAGCGCACTGGTTCTTAAATTATGTTATGGTTAAAATTCTAGGTGAGAGTGCGCCTGCCAACAAAGCTCCACCCCCTCCCTCAAATGACAAATTCGACTCGTTCGTATTCAAAAGACATACTCTCTACTGCGGCACTCAGGTTTTGCAGACAAGATACTACGGTGATCATAAGGTACGTAGGTATAATAACGGAACTGGATAACACTGGTAATTGCACGATCACAAGCTAAACATAGTGTGCTATTCGAACGAAAAAACAAATGACTGCGTATATGTTTAGCTTTCACTGGAGAACGAATTCCTTCGAATGATAGAAATGGTGGTGCAATTACGGTACAACCGTATACTGTTCTTGTATGTAACTGGGTTGGCAATCACAGCTTTTTAAACATCCCTGAAAAGTGAGGTTGTTTTACACTATTATTTGTCGGTAGTGCTATCTCACAGTCTGGGTTCGAGTCCCAGTGTAGGCGAGCTTCTTGCTTGTATTCTTATTATAGATGCTATACTCCTGATCAGGCTTCAGCCAACATCTATTCACCTGTGCACATGTACCTATAGTGTCACGCCTCATCATGGACTCTTACAAATGACGTATTTTTTGGAACTGGAGTGATATTCCCGTTCTCTTTTCTCATTACTTTTCACCAGAATAGCACACTGAATCAGTAAAACGCAGCGTTATTTTCCACACCCATTCTTAGTTGCTCCACTAGTGTTGAAAGATCGGGAATAGACCCGTGAAAAGGTTTCTTTTGGTTGACAGGTGACGGCGGTTGTGATAAATACGGGTTTCTGCACGGCGAAGGGAGAGCTAGTCCGAAGTATCCTTCACCCCAAGCCGCTTGGTTTTAAATTTTACGAAGACTCATTGCATTTTGTTGCTGCGCTTTTTGCCCTTGCTGCCCTCGGCATTGCCTTCTTGATGTCCATCCACATCTCAAGAGGTGTAAGTTTCTGAACATTTATTTAGATTATGTCAGCGGTCAAACCGTCTTACTGTGCGTCCCAACATACTTGGTTAACGGTTAAACTCCAGTTAAAGCCAGTTTTAACCATGCAATGATCGGATTTTAACTGGAGTTTAACGTAAGCCGAGTATGCGCACCCTTCATAGGTAAGATATAGTTAGGGTGCGTCCCACCATACTCAGTTAACGTTAAAACTCCAGTTAAATTCCAATTTTTGCATGGTAAAAATATAATTTAACTAGAGTTTAACCGTTAACCGAGTATGGTGGGACGCACCCTTTGTGTACTTGTAATCTCTAGGTAAGTAACTTTGTATGAAGCACTTTTGAAATACTCTTTGACCTATTTTTCTTTTTGAGAATTTTAACCTTCGCAGTGCTGTTTGTTGCCTATTTATGAGGAAGCTTTGGATATTAATTTTTTGAGCTGTAGAATATTTTTTTAACTTCAGAAACAAGTATAAGTTTTAGGTAGATTTCGAAGAAAAATCTACCTACTTTGTTACTATTTTTGTCAGGAAAAAAAACTACTATATTTCAGAACAAATAAACATCTAAGAATTTTCTGAGAAAATGGACATTAAAAACCATTCTGCTGCCACTTGTGTATTTACCCTTATCGAGTTATTATTTATTTTCAGGTTGATTGGGAGACAGTAGTTCTGGACTCGCTGGACCTGATTACGATTGTGGTGCCTCCAGCGCTGCCTGCGGCCATGACGTCGGGCATTATTTACGCGCAGGGACGTTTACGGAAGAAGGGTATCTTCTGTACCTCCCCTGCTAGAATCAACATTGCGGGCAAGCTCAAGCTCTTCTGTTTTGATAAGGTATGCAGGCTAAAGTTAAGTACCAGTTAGTTCAACCTGTAGTCAAGGTACAGTAGACGTTTTTTTTTTTTAAATAGTTCTCTGAGGAACCTAATAAACTTCTCTTTACATGCTGTGAAGTAATATTTGACGTATTTTTTTATTGAGAAAAAAATCACTTAAAAATTGGGTATTTACAATAGTTTATTTGCGCAGACAGGGACTCTGACAGAGGACGGGTTGGACCTGTGGGCGACCATGCCTGTAGACAGACGTCGCCGTGGGCTGCGGGTGGAGTACGCATCTCTTATGAACCCACGTGACCATTTCGCCGTCGCTATGGCAACGTGTCACTCATTGACGCGCATTGAAGGTCGTCTGTCTGGTGACCCGCTGGATGTCACTATTTTTAATTCTATCAACTGGGTAAATATTCGTGATTCCAATCATAAATAATGAGAATGAGTCATGAATCGGGAAATGATTGTGCATTGGCTGTTGGTGCTGGCGATTTTTTACACCTGTGGTAGTTAAAAGAGTTTGAATTTTACTTTGAAGCTGCGGTGTCCTTTCCTTAAAACTTTATATAACATGTGTGTAAACTGTTGTTCTTTTGTTATGAAATACATACGTATGATATTTCCTTGGAAAAAACATGAATAAATAGGATTAAGGAGACCCTTAACACATTTACAGGAGTTAGAAGAAGTGGGGAATGACTCAACCCGGTACGACATGCTGTGTCCCACAGTAGTGAAGCCTCGCCTGACGTTCAGCGAGCAGCGTCAGAAGCAGATCGCGCTGGTTAAAGCGGCGGGGCGGGAACGTACGCAGAGCGTGCCCTCGTCCGAGACGGAGCGCTATGAGGCGCGCAAACCCCGCAGTGGATCACTCACCCCCATGAACAACCCCCTCACGGCCGAAACTGTGAGAACCTACTATTTATTTATTGCTACTGCTACAGTACATTGGTGGCAGAAGAACGGTATTTTGGATATTTCTTTTTTCTGAAACTGATGACCACCGAATTTATGCAACCCATCCCTGGACTGTTGGACAGGTTTTTGATGAGCTGCCGTACGAGATCGGGATAGTTCGGGAGTTCCCCTTCACGTCCACATCCCAGAGCATGAGCGTCATCACGCGCAGCCTCGGTTGTGATCATATGGTCCTCTATGCGAAAGGAGCACCCGAGAAAATCATGGATTTGTGCTTACTCGAATCAAGTAAGGTGAATCATAGGTGTTTGATTGTTAAATCCCAACTTAGGGTGGCTTCCACCAAGCTAATCTGCTGCCACGTCGCGCCATTTCCAAGTTTAAAAATATACATTTTTTTTAACCGTAATTTAATCAGTAATTTAAAAAATATACATTTTTTATCCGTTGTCAAAACGAGTTATTAAAAAGTTTTTTGTCTCTAGTCCCAGACAAAGTGCACGACGAGCTGAAGACCTTCACGTCCGGCGGATACCGCGTCATCGCCCTGGCCTGCCGGATACTTGACCGGAAGTTCAACTGGCGGAAATCGCAGCGCGCGCGTAGAGAAGAAGTCGAGCAAGATCTGACCTTTCTGGGACTGATTGTACTGAAGAACAACCTCAAACCAAACACTACCTCTGTTATTCAGGAGTTGAGAGCGGCCACTATAAGATGCGTCATGGTCACCGGTGAGTGGCTAGACCGCATTTTTATCTTATTTATTTTTTATTTATGGGAAAAAATCAATACCTCAGGAACTCATTGGATTATGTAGTTTGATGGCTGACTTAGTTTCTCTATTGTCGCAATTTAGATTCTGACCGTTAATTAAAAAGTTATTAGACTCTTAAAGTGGCCGGATGTTAGGTCGGTATGGGAGTTATATACCGAAAGTGACGTAAGCATGGCAGCTTCTGCTAAGCTCCGCATCATTTGCTACCTATCTCACTGTAAGCTAACTGCAGGAACCATCAACTAAAGATATCGATATATAAAATTTTGACAAGAGCACAGCTTCTCTACTGTCAAAGCTAGGAAACCGGGAAATCAAAATTTTTAACCCGCTATATTTACGAAGGGGAAAAAGTTCTTTATTGCGGCTGATATACCGACAGATTCTCCAGATTCAATGTCATACAACAGCCTCATTTATAATTTATAACCTTGTCTGCAGGAGACAGTTTACTGACGGCAATCAGCGTCAGTCGAGAGTGCGGGATGGTCCTACCTGAGGACATGGTGGTGCAGGTTGTGGTGACACTTCCTACCGTGGGGGATGGAACGCCCACCCTCTCCTTCGAACCAATGGGCGTTAGCAGTGACTGCTCCCTTCCTTCTGAAGCCAACAGGTGACTTATTGGTTTCTAACCTTGTAGTTCTAACTGCATTTCAAATTAAATCACACAATCGAGAAACACTTGGCAGCGGAGTAATTTTTCTTGCCGTTTTTGAAGGAATTGCTGAACTACGCCTTTTTTTTAAATACTCAACAGTGTCCTCAAAAAATGATTGAATGTGTTGTAGGCATTGGCACTACGCTATAGACGGGCGTAATTTCGCGCTGTTGCGTATGCACTGTCCAGAGCTGCTGGCCAGCATCATTGTGCGCGGGACAGTGTTTGCGCGGATGTTACCGGAGCAGAAGACGCAACTTATCGAGGCCTTCCAGGATCTTCACTATATCGTCGGCATGTGCGGCGATGGAGCCAACGATTGCGGCGTAAGTTACTTAAGAGGACGCTATACCTGACGATGCATTTTTTGCCGCCCATAAGATTAACATTGCGAGCGCCAAATCATTTTCAAGGTTTACCCTTGGTTGGAAAGACACAAATTTTGCCTGTGCCTAGCCCTAACAATGTTCTAGGGAGTGTTCGAAGCAGATTTCCCAATTTCTCACTGGTTTCTTTTATTGCAACTGTTTTGCAAATGCTAGCATCGCATACCTCAAGAAAAGTGCTGTATCTCGAAAACCAGTAAAACAAGCGGTACGACACGGTCGGACAAAACTTTACCTGCTTACTTGCGTGATTCCTAGAAAAAACCCTTGGTTAAATGATTGGAGACGGAAAAACTTTTTGACGAAAGGAATGGCCCCAGAATGTTCCCCCGAGTACTTAGAGACCCCACACGACGTACTATGGCAACCACCCAAAACTACCACCTAAAACGAGGTGAGGTGGTTGGGGAAGCTCGGAAAAACTTGTTGACAAAATAAATTGCCTCAGAACGTTTCCCCGAGCATTTTGATACCCCATACAACGTACTTTGGAAAATAACCAAAACTCCCCCCATAAGGGAGGGGGGGGGGGGTGGCGAAAAAACATTTTGACCAAATATATTGCCTCAGAGCGATCTCCCGATCATTTTGAGCCCACACAACCCATATTTCACAAACCACTCAAATCTACCCCCCTTAGGGGGTGGGGTGCTTGGATACGTTCAGAAAAACTTTTTGATACAAAAAATTGCTTCACAACGTTCCCCCGAACAGTTTGAGACCCCATAAGCCGCACTTTAAAAGTCACTCAAAATTGCCCCCCTCCCTGGGGGGGGGGGGGGGGGGAGGGGGAGGCTCGAAATAAGCCATATACCATTTGTGACGAGTATGGCCGCTGTCACGTGTCATATCCAGAACTACTCATATACCACAAACAACTGAATCCACTGATTTCACCCTTTTACAGGTTCAGGGGGGACTTCCCCCCTTCCAGGGAGTTATGCGGGGGTAGTGGGTGGTATCATTGGATTCGTAATTATTTGTTCTATAATAGTCCAAAATTTGATCAAAATCGTTAGAGCCGATTTTGAGCAAATATTTTTTTTCTACCTTTTGGGGGAGTTTTGGGGGGGTAACCCCCCTTAATTTTAAAGGGGGGAAACTGAACTTCCGGATTCTGATTTCTTCCAATTTTAGAAAGGTCACTACCGATTTTGAAGAAAATCGGTTGAAAAGTGCGCCGTCCAGGTCAATGCCACATACATAGCTAGCTACATACATACATACATACACACACACACACACCTATACATACACACATACATACGTACTGACACGGAGTACCTGACCTCTTCTAAAAATTCCTGTGGGCAAACTTTTCGTCGGAGGAAAAAAGTGAGATGGTTTTCATATTCCGAAGGAATGGACGTTTCCGAAATGTATATGCAAGTTTCAGTCGCTTTTGAGGTCTGGGAGCAATGACGGTTCAAAGTTGAGGTTTGCCGAAAATTGGCCCGCACGAATACAATACTTTACCTTACGTATACTCCGTATACAGGTAAAGTAAAAATGGGAAATCTGCTTCGAACACTCCCTAGAACATTGTTTGGGCTAGGTACAGGCAAAAGTTTGTGTCTTTCCAACCAAGGGTAAACCTTTAAAATGAATCGCCGCTCGCAATGTTAATCTTATGAGCGGCAAAAAATGCACCGTCAGGTATAGCGGACCTTAAGTCAGTCTAAAGATGGGGGGGGGGGGGGGGGCTTGCAGTGGAAACTCAGGGATGGCGGGGACCCACCTAAAAATTTGCCATCCCTCCCCACCAGCGATGCGTCCGGGGATGCCAGCCCGCCAGAACGGCCTGCCTGGACTCATCGTATGAGGCCAGCAGTGGGAAAAGGTATAGGAACCTCTAGTGGGTATTTTATCTTCTGCTGTTGGTACAACCACTATCTTGCATCAGTAAGCCAGTGGTTTCTGTTGACACTTCTAACTCGCCATCCAACTTTTCGTAGCATTCTAGTGATTCTGGTTTCTTTTCTGTCGTTTCTTTTAGGCGATGAAAGCTGCGCACATTGGGATTTCGCTGTCGGAAGCTGAGAACTCAGTTGCGGCACCCTTCACCTGCAACACACGGGACTTGTCCAGCGTGGCATACCTGCTGAAGGAGGGTCGCTGTGCGCTCGTCACCAGCTTCGTCATCTTCAAGTACATGGCTATGTACAGTCTCATACAGTTCATAACCGTCCTCATCCTCTATACGGTCAGTTCATGTTAAATTCTGCTGTTGGAAAGCTAAATTATATTCACACCGCACGGAAAAATCCACCGTTTTCCTTGAAGTCAGTACAACCGTTCTGGTGACACTTCTGTTTCATCTTTAGAGTGACACGTGGCAGCAGAATGATTTTTCTTCACATTTATTTTTGGGAAACGCGTTTACGGTTTCGCGTCTGAAAATTAATTTGTGAGTTTTTTTTTTTTCCAGCGGGGCGTATGTCTCGGCACGGTGGAGTTCCTGTTTGTAGACCTGGTTATAACTACCTCCCTGGCGGTGGTAATTGGCCGCACGGGCCCCACGAAACACCTTCACAAGTCCCGACCCTTGGCTAAGTTGTTCTGCGCCTCGAACCTAGTTCCTTTGTTCCTGGAAGTTTTGCTCACCGTGCTCATATTGCTCGCTTCCCTTTACTACCTTAGCATGCAGACGTGGTAAGTACAGGAAAACTCGAGAGTTGGGTACTCTCGCAATGTGTGAAAAAACATGGCTGTGAATCCCTCACTGTGCTTCACTTTTGAAGAAAATATTTTGCGTGTCCGATATATTTTCTACTAATTCGTGCATCAGATTTTAAAACTAAGCTACCTATGCTTGGTTACAGGTTCACTCCACTGGAGCCTAGCAATGAAGAAGTTACCATGAGCTGGGAGAACACGGTTGTTTACTGCGTTAGTTGCTTCCAGTACTTGATCCTTGCTCTAGTCTACTCCAAAGGCAAACCTCACTGCCAACCCTTCTTCACAGACGGTAAGATTTAGACAAATTCAAAAGAAAAATTATATTTCAGACCATTTTTTTTTTAAATTTAAATGGCACAGGAGGAAATAGCTAAAGTGGTTTCCGGAAGTGTACATATTGATTGTTGGTTTCTAGTGTGGTTCATGGTGACGTGGGTGGTGTTGGGGTCAGTAACGACCCTGCTGTGCGCTTACCCTCCCGGATTTCTATCGGAATGGTTTGAGCTGGTCCCCATCGAGCAGGATTCTCCCGCCCAGACTCATTTCCGGCTCCTGCTGCTTCTGTTTCCGCTCTCCAATTTGGCGCTTTCCTTCCTAATTGAGGTGAGAACCAAGTCTGCTTTCCAGGTCGTCTTCTTTTCAAAAAGTATAAGTCAGCAACTTTACAAATATAGTGATCACTAACGGAAACCACTCTACAACGAGCAAAAACGCTACTACAGGCACTTGGCAAGCCCTATCTCATTTTGACTCCTTTTGACAATCAATTTCTTTAAGTAACATCTGTGTCTTCAGGCCAAGGGTATGGGCTGCTATCACCCTTGAAGAATTATCTAAATCTAAAATGTACCGTTTCGTTCTAGAGCTCTGTCTCCCAAAGAAAGTGGTTGAAAAGACTGCTGCACTTCGTAGTACAGAAGAAAGGACCAAAGAATCGATACAAGCAAGTGCTGACCGAAAATCTGACGTGGAAACCTGGTTGGGAGGCGGACAGTCGCTGCTGACGCTACTCTTCCACACTATTAACTGCATCCACCATTTCATGGTGGTCGTCATAAAGAACTCTGTCCATCTAGCCGCACGGCGCCGCCGTTTTTGCTGGCATGGCGCAGGATAGGGAACGCAGTGCAGCAGGGCGCGTGCGCCGCATCAGCACTGCCAGGCTCTCTACCCTATCACAAACCTTGAACCTAGAAGCTAGATGGACCAGGTTCTTAACACCGACAAAGGCTAAAATAGTCACGTATGTAGTGGATAAAATGGGTCAAGGTTGTAGATACAATACTGTTTGTTTCGACTTCTTAGGGTGCGTCCCACCATAACGGTTAAACTCTAGTTATAGTCAGTTTTTACCGTGCAATAATTGGAATTAAACCGGAGTTTAAGGTTAACCAAGCATGGTGGGACGCACCCTTAGTGAATCGTTTGTGAGGGAACTTTTTAATTTAATTTTTTTGTCCGAAAACACGTGCCACCATCCTCATTCGTCAATTTTCTCGGAAATATAACATTGTAATGACAATCCTCAATTTCCTCTTAACTGTCCATGGTGGGTTGCATCCTTGTCAGTTACGTTTCTGACGTTAAAACAGTACCCTCAAAAAGATGTCAAAAATAACAGCTTTTTAAAGGATTCAAAACTTGGGTAGTTTACCGTGCCTTATAATCTTCCAAACATTGCAAACGCGATCTCTCACTGTATTCATTATCGTTCGCCTTCCGATTTTCTAAAAGACGTTGGTACACATGTAATGTAGTAATGTCTCATATATTTTACAAGTCTTTAGTTATGATAGCTGGAACAAACTCTGATAACTCTGAATAACTAACAGATAAATTGATCGCAGAATTTGTTCCTCCTGTTATAGCACACTAAGCTTGTATAGTGCTATTCTAAGAAGCTCCTTGGAACTGAGGCTTCTGTACTTACTCCAGTAGCACTATATATTTGCGGCTAGTAAGTTTAAAGTATTTTGCAGGATCTCTACTGTCCCTGTGTTTCCTATAGAATAGATTTAGCGGATTTGAAACGGCTAGGAAAATAATTAGGTGCTTATTCAGGTCTCTATTCGCTCTTATGGATCTAAAAAAAATTTAAGTGACGCGAATTGAAAAGTAATGCATGTCGTATAGCAAACTGCATTACGTGGCGACAAATTCATATCGAATGTAGATTCTGATAATCGAACTCCACCGTCCATTCCTCGCCAAGTGCCTAAAAACCAATCGATATATATATTGGATCAATTATTTTAATTATTTTATTTCGTTCATTAAGGGTCCGCTATAGGTACCTGATGGTGCATTTTTTGCCGCCCATAAGATTAACATTGCGAGCGGCGATTCATTTTCAAGGTTTACCCTTGGTTGGAAAGACACAAAATTTTGCCTGTACCTAGCCCTAACAATGTTCTAGGGAGTTTTCGAAGCAGATTTCCCATTTTCTTACTGGTTTTCGAGATACAGCACTTTTCTTGAGGTATGTGATGCTAGCATTTGCAAAACAGTTGCAATAAAAGAAACCAGTGAGAAATTGGGAAATCTGCTTCGAACACTCCCTAGAACATTGTTAGGGCTAGGTACAGGCAAAATTTTGTGTCTTTCCAAACAAGAGTAAACCTTGAAAATGAATCGCCGCTCGCAATGTTAATCTTATGGGCGGCAAAAAATGCAACGTCAGGTATAGCGTCCTCTTAATGTCAGTTCGTGGGTAGTGTAGTAAGTCGCAGACGAAATATTTCGACAAAATACCAAAGAATTCTTGTCTGAAAGGACTTTTTGACGTGTCCAAACCCGGCCCACACAGAAGAAGGCAGTAAAACTTTGTAAATGGGTCAAAGCCTGGTCGTAAATCTATAACCTAACTGATTGTGGTATAGAGTAGTAATCTTTTCGGTACCTACCTAGTACCTACACCCCTATTGTATTTTTTGTAGAAGTAGGTGTAGTAGGTTTCAGAAAAGCGCAGAGGATACTCTAAGAAGCCGCTTTGTGAAGGCAATACATCACAGCAAGCCATGAGTTCTAAGCCTGCGCTGATGCTCTGTTCTCTAAGAAGTCTGCTGTGACGCTTACCTGAATAGCCACCCGCTTTTCTGAATCCTACTATACCTACCAGTAGATGAATGTAAGAACGTAAGAAATAATGTTGGCTAGTACCTACCGGATTCGTGAGTCAGTTTGCTAACCATTCATTGCTTTTTAATGAAGTTTTCGCTGAAAGAACGGATTTCTTTTGTTTTGCAGTAATTTTCGAGCTTTCGTGCGTGTTGTATGTAGTGAAAGAATATTATATCCGAAAAACGTACTTATCTAGGTAGGTAAGGTACCACTACCACATTCTGTTTGGTACGCGACGTTTCCAATTATTGTACTGTGAGGTAGTAAATTATTTTACCATTATATAACTTTGTAAGTAGGTTCTAGTTTAAAATTATTCATACATTACGTATCTTCCGTCGAATCACTTAGCTCGGGGTTGCCTTTATAAAAAGAATTTGACTGTTAAAATGACCATTGAATGTTCATTGAATTTAAGTCACCCACACCAAGACTAGGCTCAATAATTTCACTCAATATACGTAAATTTCTCTGTGCTTTAGGTACCTGCTTATTTCTACTTTCGACGTGAACCCCACAAATTGAAATATCTAGTTTAGCTATTGTGCGTTGAATATTTAGAAAATATTGGAGCTAGTAGAACACTGATAAGCTGGCAGGTATAGGTACCTAACTAAAAATAGGCACGAGATGATAAAAATTGATTTTTGTTCAGGTTCGGGAATTATTGGGTGCCTGTGTTCGATATGTCTAACCAGTATTGGCGCTGGACAGGTGTAGTTAAAGCCACGAGGGCCTTGCGGTTTCAACAATACCTATTGCACAGGCCATATCCACGTGACCTGATTTGAGCGTAGTGACGTACGATCCAAGTAGGCGATGTGAGAGGTAGCTAGTGAGCATATGGATTAAAAGTGTTGATACCTTGATAGATAGACAACGTAATGAGCCCGATATGAAGCGCCTGTCAGTCACTCGCGACTCCTTGTGTCAAGTGTTGGAAAATTTCTTTTAGTGGGCGAGTGTTAAAAGAGCGAATCTCGGTAACAGCAAATTTTTTTGGCTACTAAGAAAGTAAAAAATAATAGACTTTCGAACTGCCTTACAATTTCTATTGAGGATCTATAGTAGTACCCAGTAAAAGCAAATGAAGTGGAGCAGAGGTGAAAAACGCTACTGATCAGCCATGGAACTGCAGGGGAAAGTCAATGAGGCGTTTGTCAATGTCCCACACGAAGATGTAAGTTAAAAAATGAATTCCTACTATGAAATTTTTGTTTTACTCAGGTTGAACACTAGAGTTTTCTCTTAACCGAGGCTGGTGTGGGGCGCAGCCTTAGAGACATATAACAGCGTTGTAACTATCAAAATATTCATTGATTTTACAGGAGAAGCAACCGGATGGCCAAGAAGATATGGTTGAAGAAGTCCCGCAAGGGCCAACGGGGGACATGGACCTGTTTTCAGCAACGCTAGTTCGCGTCCGTTCCATAGCGTATGATCTCCTCACCAGCAATCCTGCTGTGTACAGCATAGGCGTTCCTGTTGCTCTACACGGGGTCTCCATTGCCTACTTGATTGGTGCCTTAGTCTACCACTTTAACAAAGGTAGGGTCAATCAGGGTAATTGAGAACACTTTTGAATTTTTTTACGCATTGTTTTTCATTTTTCGATGCCTTTCGCTTCGTATTCTTTTTGGTAATACTGAAGGACGTTTACTACGTTCTTTCCTCATACTGGAATGGATTCGATAAAGAAAAAAAACTCCTGGATGATTCAGATCCGAACTTTGAGCACGTTTTCACTTACCCCCGGCTGTTCTCACTTGCCCCCGCGAAAGGGGGGTAATTAGGAACGGCTACTTTTGTTCTTACGCTTCTGAAAATATGATATTGGTGCTTGGTGGCAAGCAGTCTAAAATCATTTAGAAAGACGGTTAAGAAGATTTTCAGTTGACCCAAATGCATTCTCTACAGTAACAACGGAGGAATTGAGTTTTGAAATTTCACCCCCCCCCCCCCCCCTTAACAAGAAAATGAAAGTGATTTTACAAAAAACTTTTTCATACAAAAGTTGTAGATATTATTAATAGAAACTCATAGCAAAAAGAATAAACTCAATATCTCACCGAATAAGTGAGTTATGACATTTTGAAAATTCAACCCCCCACCCCCTGCCTAAACGGTGCGTCGGACGAAAAACTTTTTCAGACAAATGTTGTAGGTAATATTGAGGCAAATGCATTACAAAACGAAAGAACTCGATCACACCCCTAGGACACACGTTATGAATTTTTTTGTGCGCAAAACCGTTTTTCCACCCTTATTCAACCATTAAGGGTGGGATTAAAAAACGTTACTAAGAAAAGTTGTAGGTAGTACCGATAGACGACCCTCAGAAAAAACCACGTTTCATTAGTTGCAATATTAAGGGAGTTATGGCCAAAAAACCAGTGTTTTCAATTACCCCCTTCGCAGCGTTCTCAATTACCCCCATCTACAATAAAACGGGGGTAAGTGAAAACAGTAGTCCCGTCTCCCTCCAAATTGGGATAACCTCAAATCATGGTAATAACAGTTAAAATATAGTTCATTTATCACAAAATGCACTATTTAAATTGTACAACTGAAAAAATAAGCCAGCTTACCTCTTTTTCTTAGGAGATGAAAATATTAAAATCCGGAGCGGACAGCACCTTTAGGGTAAATAAATGACCAGCAGAAGGCTACTACAGATTTCCCGCTTTTTTCTTCGTTTCGTTGCCCACACTGAATACCCGATTATTATAGCATCGATATTTCTTCGATAAGCGCCTTAGTTTCGATAGTATGACGGTTGTTTCCAGTTACCCCCCGTTCCCATTTACACTGATTGACCCTAGGTAGTGAAAAAGAATGTCAAAAGTTAGGTAGGTATATATAGGTAGGCACTTGATCGTAAAATCACAACTAGTTTCTGAAGTGAAAAAGACATATTTATTATATTTTATTTCTGAAAAAAAAGAAGACATCAAAAACCATTCTGCTCCCACTGGTGTTCTTACCCTTAAGGTACTTAATCAGTCTAAATATGTCGCTCTTCACAATTTCAGATGATACAAGTATTGACTGGTGCAATAACACAGGACTGCTGATCATTTTAGACGCCATAGTGTACGGCACATTGTTCTATTACTTCGTAAAGAAACATTTTTGGGAGTCCATTTCTTCGTACCTCCTTTCGCCCATTTCCAGGGCTTCCTCCCGCTTTTGGGATCGCTACGGCTTCAAATCACCCCTGATAAACAGGTAGGTATGCCAAGTTATGCCTGTTAAGAGAGAGGTAGGTTACCGTAGGTACCTACATAAAATTGTGGCTTTTTCGTTTTGTATATGAGACAGTTCACGGTGCATGATAACAAAATGCCTAACCTACACAATTAAAGAAAGACGATATGAACTCGAAATCTCAACTTAATCAAGATTTTGGGTCCCAATATCTAATGAAAGATAACGCTCCGATAGCGTTTCTTTCCGTATTTAGCAATAAAGAATCTCGCAATCTGATAAAACTGTTGGGTACTCTACAATGTGTTACCCCTATACTTATACCGAAACAATAACCGATTATAGAGATACTATGAAAACGATTACGTAGGTAACGATTGTCAGAAGATCAATTATTTTCGATCTGATTGTTTGTACCTTTTTCAGATGTCTTCGAATTTTTTGCTACTTTCTCCCACTTATTGCCATAGGACTTTTCCTCGGGTTCGACATAGAAGAAGGGGATGAAAAAAGGCTCATTTCCTTACTGGGTGTTGTTGTCTTCATGCTTTTTGGTTTCATCTTCTCCAAATACCCAGGCCATGTGAGTTAACAGTCGTAATGGCTTATACGAAGTCTTCCGAGGAAACGGTTGGATATTTTTTATTCTGGAATATAATATAGGTAGGTACACCTGAAAATCAGAATCTATAGCAAAGAGCAGGGCGATGCCAAATTTTGATTTTGTGTTTAGATAAGATGGAGGCCGGTTTTCTGCGGATTGCTTCTTCAGTTTGTGTTTGGAATGCTGACTGTTCGGTGGGAGACTGGCCGTAATGTGATGAGCTGCCTGGGAGATAAAGTCACGACCTTCCAGAGCTACACCACTAACGGCACAGCTTTCGTCTACGGGTCGCTTATTACGGACCCCAGTAATGGCAACATATTCGCGTTTGCTGTGAGTTATTTAAATAAATAAGATAAGTTACCAACAATTTACCTGTCGCTGAACTGATAAACTACCGTCTTCAGGTTTTACAAAGAGTTGTTTAAGAGGACACTATACCTGACGGTGCATTTTTTGCCGTCCATAAGATTAACATTGCGAGCGGCGATTCATTTTCAAGGTTTACCCTTGGTTGGAAAGACACAAAATTTTGCCTGTACTTACCTAGCCCTAGCAATGTTCTAGGGTGTGTTCGAAGCAGATTTCCCAATTTCTCACTGGTTTCTTTTATTGCAACTGTTTTGCAAATGCTAGCATCGCATACCTCATAAAAAGTGCTGTATCTCGAAAACCAGTAAAAAAATGGGAAATCTGCTTCGAACACTCCCTTGAACATTGTGCAAATGCACCGTCTGGTATAGCGGACCCTTAATTATTTTTGAATGATATTCGTTCACCTCCGATTCACCATCACTTTCCTTACATTTTGTTTCTTTGTTTTTACTAGACGCTGTCCGTGATTTTCTTCTTCAGTTTTTTCATCAATATTCTGAGCTACTATGGAGCACTACAGTGGTTCATAAAGCAACTTGGGTGGCTCATTCAAGTCGCTATGGGCACAACAGTCTGTGAGTCAGTCAACGCAGCAGCTTGCATCTTTTTAGGCATGGTGAGTATATCTGAGATAGCAACTGAGTGACATACCCATGTCGCATATGCAAAAAATCACCACTCATTAAACATCCAAAACCCTAGAAGCTGAAGCCAAGCAGGGAAATCTGGTTTTGGTGGGGTTCAACGCTGATGGATACGTGTGGAACAACTTGAACAATTCTTGTTGCAGACAGAGTCGCCTCTCCTTTTCAAGACATATATCCCTGACTTGACGAAGTCAGAGCTGCATGCCGTAATGTGCGCAGGGTGGGCCACCATTGCCGGCACCGTGATGGCGGCGTACATCGCGTTCGGCGTGGATCCTGCCCATCTGATCGCAGCCACTGTCATGTCCGCCCCAGCGTCTCTCTGTTACGCCAAGCTGTTCTACCCTGAGACCGAAGTGTCCAAGAACACGGTCAATACTATTGTCCTGGCCAAAGAGTAAGAGCTTTTGTTTTCGGAGTGAGCCGTACAAACGTGTAACGGTCCATGGGAGTTTCAAACGTCACCTGTACTGGAGGGAGTTCTAATATTTTTAGCAGTAGGCAGACGTGTGAGGTGGACGTGTGGGGCAGGCCCACCTTGTCACGGCAATGATGTCGCAACGTTCATTTTTATAACCACGGAATCACTTCGAGTTTAGCAAGGACCTATGACCTATCCAAGAATCACAGGGAAGTGTCAACTTAATCCTACTCCCGAGATAATGACTAATGAAAAATGCGAGATAGCAAATTTTGTCGCCTTTCAAAAAGTGCTAATATGTTGTTGCCAAAAAAAACTAAGTATGTACCTAGTCCTTCAGGGTAAGTAGGTATATATAAATCACCAAAAACTAAAAAAATGTCGAAATTTTCGGTGCTTGAGGTCGAAAACTAGTATTACGCATCACAGTAACATCCTAATGCACATGCAGTTCCGGATCCAGAAAGCGGTCATGGGGAAGGGGGGGTTTAACCCCTTAACCCCCCCCCCCCGTGGATACAGCTATGCCCCCGGCCACCCGGCCAGACGACATTATTGATTGGACAGCGAGGATAGGTCGTCTCTCAGTTTTCCAGGGCCTTGCATGGATAATGTACTTTATAAGGATATTCACGCGCATACACCTATAATATATACTTATATATATGGCTCTGACGTCACCTGATCGACCGCCATTCAAATGGATTCCTGCCAAAAAAGTTACAACTTTTAGGGTTACGTCCCACCATGCCCAGTTAAGATTAAACTGGAGATTTTGTCCTATGTTTACCATGTTATATTTAACTTTTGAGTTAAATTTAACATGGTAAATCTCCAGTTAAATTTTAACTGGGCATGGTGGGACGCACCCTTAGAAACTTTCAAGTTTTTTGAAACAGTCAATGTTAATTTCAGACCAGTCTTTTCCCATACCTCTTCTACAATCAAGATTGAACTACAAAGAGAATGCAAGCAGGAGTTAAGGCAAATTTAATTTAAGCATTTGTGTAAACGGTTACCTTTGACTATTGCCCGGGCAAGAATGCAGCTGTACCAAAAGTTCAGTACCTTTTTTAACCTCAGAAACTACAATGATAGGTACTTATAATAAAGTTTAAAAATCAAACTTCGGTCGTCGTAATGATGACAGAAATGTCACAAAACAAACCAATCATTAAAAATAGAGAAGCCCAGGCCAAAGTGACAGCAAAAATCCAGAAAAGCAATAAGAAATAATAAAGATAATATAAGAAGTCAAAGCACATCAACTCAAAGCTAAGCACTGTATTTATATGGAAATTGCAACACCATATTGTCGCCACAACATTATTGTCGCAACCGCCGTAACAGAAAAAATAGGTTGGCGTCCTGAAATTGAAAATTGTTTATGTTTATTGAAATTGAAAAGTAAACAAGTGAGTGCTTTCAAGGTTTTCCATTTTCCTTTTGCCTTTTTTGGCTGGTTTTCGAAATGAGTTAGGATGTGCTGTTGTGTTTCAAAAGTAGTTCATTGCGAAGTGTATTTATTTAGAACTAAGCAGGGCAATGCCTTGTTGAAGTCGTGCCAGTGTTTGTGTTTACAAGCAAGAAACAAGAATATAGAAGGCGGTTGAGGTCGACGTTGCGTCGACTTTGTGAAACTGCGCCATATATTGAAGGCGGTGAATATGGTGTCGATAGTACCTGTTAATCTAGCTCCATACTCAAAGCAACGGCTATCAACAACGACATGGCGGTCGAACAGTGACGTCATGCGCCCACTGGGACTAGTTCAAAACCCCTTATGAAATATCCCTATAAATCATCCTTGGGCCTTTGTAGGGGTGACGGGTGACGTCAGTCCACTCACAAGGGAGGACACCCTGCGGGGTGATTTTCGGCGTGTTTTGAAAGCGAGGAGTGCGTTTTAGGTTTTTCGGACCACAGACATTGGAAGTGTATTTCCGGGGTGGTTTTCCAGTGTAAGTCAGAGCAGCCTAGGATACGTCAGTGAGTTAAAATCAGCAACTGAGCGAGTAAGGATTGTCAGAGCGAGGCTGCAGGTAATGATTAATGATCACGCCCTGCAGCCTCCCTGGCTCACCTCAGCTCACTCCTTGTCTGATTTTCACCAAGAGTGGTTCTGCGTTCGTCGTTCCTGCACTCATCTATTATCCTCCATTTTGGTGGATTGCTCCCAGAGGTGTCCGTACACACAGCAGCATCCATGCCAAGCGCTTCTGCATACAAAGCCAGCGAAAGACGGGTTTTCCCGTTTTCCAGACATCGCTGCTCTAGCCATGATGGGCTAGGAGAAAGGCGTGCACCCCCTGGGGAGGAGGAGGGGCCTCCGCAGGCTTCGGAGGATGCTGGTCTAACTTCCCATCAGAACGACACTACCACCACAACATGTCTGATATCTCCACGAATCTTCCCTGAAGATGTTCATGCGATTGACATTTTCAACTTCACGTCTCTCTCTCCGCTCTTCTCATCTCTACAGTTTTCTTCTCATCGCGTCGCACTCGTGTCTTCATCGCTTCCCTTCACCAACTCACGGTATGAAAGACAATATTTTTCTCTTGGAATATGTAAAAACTGAATGTACCATGTAGGAAGTTCAAATTTGAAAGTTACGAAATAATTAAATAATTAATTAAGGATGCATCCCTTTAAAGACTGGACTAAATATCTCGTGATATTTTTCTGGCGCAACTTGTGTGTACTAGGTAATTATTCTTTCTTATAGAATCTACATGCAAGGTATGATAAAATTGCAATGTAAGACGGATGATTTTTATTTAAGGTTAGTAGCCTGAGTGCAAGAATTCTCAGTTTTACGTATGAGAGTCTCGCCTCTCAACTATTACTGAAAACCTACAACCTACCGCAATAGATTGGTTGAAGGAGTTACCCTTCAGTCAAATATAATCTTAGTATTAGCGGCCTACTTCCTTTCTCTGGCTTCGAACTCGCAGACTCACGAGCCCATACCAGCAGCATCTATATGGTGGACAGGTGTAGCTGCCCTGGCTTGGTTTCTGTGAGTTCACGGCCAAGGAAGAGGTAGGTAACGAAGTACCTAAGTGAGTATTTTGGTTCTAATCTCTGTGCTTTATTTTCATATGTACGTGGAGACACAAGGCACGCGACCAAGTTCTTTCACGATTTTCGTGAGAGAGAGAGCGAGAGAGAGCCTTCGGACGAGCCTACGGGATCTTACAGCAGCATCAGTGGTTCGCCCTGCACATCTCTGCTGGTTCTAAAAGCTCCGGTTTGTCGTTAAATCAGATAGGTACTTTCGTACGCAGCTTACGTTCTCTCACACATTATTTTTTTGGTCTCTTATCCAAGTTAGGGTGGGATGACTAGTCTACAGCAATTTTTGAAGGTTTTAAATTTTTCCTAATTTGGCGCTGCTCGCCATTTGGGACCCAGCCAGCTGGGCTGTGGTCTGTAGAGCATGTGAGTGGTTTGGGTTTTGGTTGAGTTTCGCCCCCTTTTCTGGAAGTTGGTGCCCTGTTCTGGGTTCTCTTTCCACAGGTTCTCACACCCCTTCCCTTGTCGTGTGGACGTGCTTATGTGTATTTTTTAACTGAGGACAGTCTTTTTTTGAAAAAAATTGAGGGAACCTACTCTCTTAATAAATTAAAATTCTGACAATTACTGAGGTCCCTGTCTATGAGATTCTACAATCTGATTCTTGTTTCCTATGAAATTTTTATAAAACGTTTGTGACGTAAGATTTGTGCGTGTCGGAAGGGGACAGTTTAGTTTCCATTTCCATGCCCTTGATTAGGATCTGCTGTGGTAGCAGACTTTGTTTAGTTCCATTTTTTTTTCTTTTTCTTCGTCTCCAGCATAATACCTTTTCTGATGTACCTAGGTACCGTTCCGAACTTACGATAGAGTTAAAATATTTTCGATGGGTCATACCCACCTTCCGAACTTACGATGGAATTCGTTCCTTTCTGCTGGTCTCTTTTCTACTTATTCTTCATTTTTGGCGACTTCACCCCTTCTAGGTGAGAGTCGGCTGGCACCCCGTCTGTGACTTCAGTGCTGTCGCCGCTTTAGTTTTTCCCGAGTTTCTCCACGGGTGTCGGCTCGTGCCACCCCCCCCCCCCCCCCCCCAACTTTTTCCATTTCTCCATGTCTGGCCTGCCCCTGGTGTTTGTCAGCTTGCGCCGCCTAATTTTTTCTGTCTTTTCTGTCCTCGTTGGAGTGGTGAGGTTGAAATTTTTCTTTGTCTCTGGCCCCCGTATTTTTTTGTTTTTTGTTTTGTTTTGTTGTCTCGTTTGTGGCGGCCGTCTGCAGCGGCGTTTTTTCTCCGGGGTGGGGCTGTTTGTATTGGTGAAAGGCGGATCCTTCTCCACGACACATGATACCTGTGCTCGAACGCCCTCGGGTAAGTCGTTAAAACTAAACGGAGCTATATATCCTAGGCGGTACTGAAATAATCAATAGGGGTTTAACGTAAACTGATCCGAGATTAAGGGTTAGGTCAATGGGAGCACCGTAATCCCTGAAAATCATCTCATAGAATAGGGTTGAATAAACGGTCTTTGAGTAATAAAGTCTGTATAAAAAAATTACCGATCGTAAAAATTCTGTTGCCACGAATTTCAGGACAGTTTTTTCGTTTTTAATCCCTGGGAAAAAATACATATAAATATATTACTGAAAGAGCGCTAGGTACAATGATGTACAGGTGATAACACGAAAGGGTGCCATAGGGCTCACATTCGGAGCCTATCATGAACTATCAATTGCGCTCGGTGGCTGACGGTGGCAACACACAGCTTCTTCTCCATAGGCGAAGGTAACCGCTCTGTGTCTATGGTATCGACGCACTCGTCCCCTAAGTATCGATAATCGAAGGAATATTTACCCGGTCCTTTAATCGATTTTTATATCGACTTTGTAAAAACTGCGCCACTTAAAGAAGGTCACTCACCTAACCAAAATCCAGCTGCTCCAAAACAAGTTTCTTCGCATCATTACCCTACTTTGTCAGAAACTCCATCATTACCAGGGATCTCCAAATGAAGAATGTCAAAACTGTCATCACCGAGAACGCACGCCAGCTGAACATCCGGGCAGCAGGACCAGCGAACCCCGAAGTCACAAACCTTTGCCTGCAAAACCATTTGGTGGTTGCCAAACCCCCGAAAGTGATTACGACCCAGAGTTGTTTTTCTAATTTCGAAGAGTCGAAGAATTAATTAACATAATCAATGGCCTGGCAGGAAAAAAGAGTATAAAAACCGTACGGTTGACGCCTCTAAGCAACTCAAACTCAAGACAAGTTCAAAGAATGTAGATGGTGTCGAGAGTATCTACCAGATGGCACAGAAAAAGCCATCGCGTGGCTAACCCATTTTTTAACAGCTCTTTGTCTCACTCTGAAAATGTAGTCACCTGTCTTGTTATTTTGTACCTTACATATTTAAATTTAAATGGGAGGGAAAGGCGTAGGGATGTGACGACCCCATCGCCCGGCATTATATGTCGCAAGCAGTCATTACCGAGTCCTGGCGGGATAACCAGCAACATCGGGGAGCCTGAGGAAATGCAGGCTCAAGGCATGGCATATTGCCAGCCGTCCTTCGCAGCAGAATACACCAGCGTTAGAACGGGCGCTGCGAAGGAGACCACCGCCCAATAGCTCGACAAACCCCAATAAGGCTGCAGGCAGTGCAGGTTGCACCCATGTGGACGGCCTCCAATGCGTTCGGTGGGCACATACCACACTCTAGCCATTTTGATAAATGACTACAGTGAGACCCAAGCCCACCTCCCTTACAAGAGAGGCCACCTACATGGGTACCGCCTTCCCGAGGGCCGGAGCCATTAATAAATTTTTACATATTCCAAAAGAAAAATATCGTCTTTCACACCGTGAGTTGGTGAAGGGAACCGTTGAAGACACAAGAGCGACGTGATGAGAAGAAAACTGTAGAGATGAGAAGAGCGGAGAGAGAGACGTGAAGTTGAAAATGTAAATAAGAGGAACAACCTAAGAGATGGGTCGTGGAAATATCACTCAGCGGGTGGTGGTAGCGTCGTTCGATGGGAAGTTAGGCCAGCATCCTCCGAAGCGTGGTGGCCCCCTCCCCCCGGCGGGACAACGTCTTACTCCTAGCCAATCAGGGCTAGAGCAGTGATGTTCGGAAAACGGGAGCACCCAAAAATAACAGCGAGCTTTCGCTGAA
Organism: Mesopsocus fuscifrons; assembly: GCA_950004255.1. Classification (NCBI taxonomy): domain Eukaryota; kingdom Metazoa; phylum Arthropoda; class Insecta; order Psocodea; family Mesopsocidae; genus Mesopsocus; species Mesopsocus fuscifrons. Next base: position 3,819,765 of record OX465374.1, on the reverse strand, counting down.
ACCTACACGAGTCTATCAGTACTATGACAAACATAAAACTTTCCTGAGTTAAGTAGGTCCGAGCTTAGGCAGGAGCCAGCAGGAATGAGACAGGACAAGACCTGTCCTCACATTTCACCCTAATTTTCCCGTAAAAATACGGTAAAGACGAGACGCCGAGTGGCGGCGAAACTATAGAAACCCCAGTACTAACCTGGCCTGGCCTTGTATGCAGAAGCCTTGGCTTCGATGCATGTATCTCCCGTCACTTATGGGACCAATCCGCCATAATGGTGGATAGATGAGCGCGGAAACGGTGAACGCAGAACCATTCTGGGTGAAAAATAGGCAAGAGAAGGCAAAGATTGAATGGACTCCTCGTCAACTACATTTTAAACTCCCGTGAACAGTTACAACCTAAAAACATAATGCCTCATTTTCCAGTCCCTCCTAAAATAGAAAACTTTCCTTTCCACACGGACATCTATAAGAGAGCACGTGTAATGGTCACGTGTGCCATTCGTTCCGGAGATTTGCCCTTAAAGCTGCAATGGTTTTACAACGGGAGCTCAAGCCTGCCATTAGATGCAGCAACCTTCGCCCATGGGGAAGATGCGTTGTCTCTTCGAATAAGCAGTGCAGGAACGCACCATACTGGCAACTATACCTGCGTGGCAGAAAATAGTGCTGCCACAGTCAGCCACCAAGCACCCACGGATAGGTTCATGATTGGCTCCGAATGTGAGCCCTGTGGCACCCTTTCGTGTTATCACCTGTACATCATTGTACCTAGCGCTCATTCAGTAATATATATGTATTTTTTCCCCGGGGATAAAAGACGAAAACATAGTCCTAAAATAGGTTGCAGCATCAATTCTCCGATGTGTTATTTTTTTTAAACAAACTTTATTACTCAAAGACCATCTACTCAGCGCTTTTCCATGAGATGATTTTCACGGAATAGGGTGCCACCATTGACCTAACCCTTAATCTCAGTTCAGTTTACATGGAACTCCTATTGATTATTTCAATACCGCCTAGGATAGCTCTATTTAGTTTTAACAAGGGCTTATCCGAGGGCGTGCGAGCTCAGGTGTCATGTGTCATGGAGAAGGGGATCCGCCTTTCACCAGTACGTGGTTAAAAGACCGACATCCTCTCTCTCACTCGAAGGATTAAGGATTAGTGGGTTGGATAACCACTCTAGTACAGTCGTGGCTGATCATGCTGGCTGTTATTTCTACCTGTCACGTTAAAAACGAAGTCGCAATTGACGAGCATACTGCCCCGTTTGTCGTTCGTGGTAACGTACTTAACCAACTCGTGCCAAGTACCAAGCACCAGTTTTAGTAGGAAGAAATAATATATGAGTGAGGAATTTTAGTCTTTTAGTCTTAAGGGATATAGGGCAACTATGGAACCTTCAGTGAAATTTTGAAAACTAAAAATATTTCTGACTAAAAGTTGTTCTTAACAAAAATGTTGTCTGTTTCCTACCCAAAAAGTTTTCGCAATAGTCGCTTGGTGTTAGCTGTCTACCTGTCTACCTTTCAGCAGTCCAACCACACACAAGATAAATTTCATAACTATTCCAAGCATATTTTTCGCTTAAATTTCATGCAACTTCATAAAATATTAATTTGAAAGGGCCTCCATAACCGCTTTCTGTATACGGGCCTGGGAAGAGCCTATTCCGAAAACTTTTCGGGTAGGAAACAGACAAGATTTTTGTTAAGAACCACATTTAGACAGAAATATTTTTAAGGTGCGTCCCACCACCCAGTTAAAATTAAACTAGAGATTTTGTCCTAACTTTATCAAGTTAAATTTAACTTCAAAGTTAACTTTAACTTAAAAGTTAAATTTAACATGGTTAATCTCCAGTTTAATTTTAACTGGGCATGGTGGGACGCACCCTTAGTTTTTAAAACTTCACTGAAGGTTTCATAGTTGCCCTATTCCCTTAGCCTAAAATTCGTCACTGATATATTATTTCTCCCTACTAAAACTAGTGCTTGGTACTTGATACTTTAGTACTTGGCACGAGTTGATTAAGTACGTTAAGTACGTTACCACTAACGACGAGCTGGGCAGTATGCTCGTCGGTTGCGACTTCGTTTTTAACCTGACAGGTATAACAGCCAGCTTATCAGGCCACGACTGTACTAGTGTGGTTATCCAACCCACAAATCCTTAATCCTTCGAGTGAGAGAGGCTGACGGTCTTTTAACCATGTAATGGTGAAAGGTAGATCCCCCTTCTCCACGCCACAAGACACCTGAGCTCGCACGCCCTCGGATAAGCCCTTGTTAAAACTAAATGGAGCTATCCTAGGCGGTACTGAAATAATCAATAGGAGTTCCATGTAAACTGAACTGAGATTAAGGGTTAGGTCAATGGGGGCACCCTATTCCGTGAAAATCATCTCATGGAAAAGCGCTGAGTAGATGGTCTTTGAGTAATAAAGTTTGTTTAAAAAAAATAACACATCGGAGAATTGATGCTGCCACCTATTTTAGGACTATGTTTTCGTCTTTTATCCCCGGGGAAAAAAATATATATATATTACTGAAAGAGCGCTAGGAACAATGATATACAGGTGATAACACGAAAGGGTGCCACAGGGCTCACATTCGGAGCCAATCATGAACCTATCCGTGGGTGCTTGGTGGCTGACTGTGGCAGCACTATTTTCTGCCACGCAGGTATAGTTGCCAGTATGGTGCGTTCCTGCACTGCTTATTCGAAGAGACAACGCATCTTCCCCATGGGCGAAGGTTGCTGCATCTAATGGCAGGCATGAGCTCCCGTTGAAAAACCATTGCAGCTTTAAGGGCAAATCTCCGGAACGAATGGCACACGTGACCATTACACGTGCTCTCTTATAGATGTCCGTGTGGAAACGAAAGTTTTCTATCTTGGGAGGGACTGGAAAATGAGGCATTATGTTTTTAGGTTGTAACTGTTCATGGGAGTTTAAAATGTAGTTGAAGAGGAGTCCATTCAATCTTTGCCTTCTCTTGTCTGTTTTTCACCCAGAATGGTTCTGCGTTCACCGTTTCCGCGCTCATCTATCCACCATTATGGCGGATTGGTCCCATAAGTGACGGGAGATACATGCATCGAAGCCAAGAGCTTCTGCATACAAGGCCAGGCCAGGTTAGTACTGGGGTTTCTATAGTTTCGCCGCCACTCGGCGTCTCGTCTTTACCGTATTTTTACGGGAAAATTAGGGTGAAATGTGAGGACAGGTCTTGTCCTGTCTCATTCCAGCTGGCTCCTGCCTAAGCTCGGACCTACTTAACTCAGGAAAGTTTTATGTTTGTCATAGTACTGATAGACTCGTGTAGGTTTCAGCGAAAGCTCGCTG